>CM057000.1:154410484-155010484 GCA_029891345.1 Dryococelus australis | reverse complement strand
ATGCCGCACCAAGTGCACCAGTGCGATGGCTGCCGAACACATGTTGTTTTAAATTTATAAATTGATATATAGCCAGAGTAATCCAGTGTTATATTATTTTATTACTATTTGAGGGATTCATATTGTATTATGTTTGTCGTGTAATTTCGTGTAACAAGTATGTTGACATGCGCAGCTCGCACTAAGGAAAACACACAACGCAGCCCAGTGTTAGGACACCAAGTGTTTTCAGAGTTGTTTTGTTGTGTGCACCAGCTTACATTTAATCGAATTATTATATTCCGGATTGAACAGTATCACAGACAGTACAATACTTGACGCCAACCACGGGTTATCCCTAGACCGTTAGCCTGCCCCAGGACTCGCACTCTACTCAGAGTGCAGCAACATGCAGTGTCTGGTGAAGTGTGTCAGGTCAGTGCAATGCAGTGCAGGGTAGAGTAAGACAAACCAGGTATAGCAGGGGGCAGCTTAGTGTAGGAATTCGAGTGTGTGTTCAACCAGCCAGCTAATCCGCGTGGCGGGGGAATATGTAATTAATGCAAATTGTGTTGAAAATGTAAAATATATAATTAATGGTTCACACAATACACAGACATATTGCGAGACTGGGAAAGACGTACATATCAAATCCATTTTAATGCGTACCTGCCTTCATTAGTGGTCTCTGTAATTTCCTGTTTGTTTACATTTTAAGTGTTTCACCCCCACATCATCCATCAACTTGTATTAATGGTTCATTATGTCTTTTGTAGTGTATTTTATTTTATTGTTTGCTTCAGACACTGGTGCTTGACCCCAAGTAAGTGTAACGGTACTTTGTACAAGAAAGTAGTGCCACGTGACACGGGAGCCCACCACAGCCGTCCCTTGCACCCGCATGCCAAGTCAGTTAAAACTAGGCATCTGGAGGGCTGAGTCATGTCATCGTGTGTTGCGTAGCGCATGCCCGGGTTGTTTTCAAACTTTGTTATTAGTCATCTTAATTTGCGATAGACTTTAAACTACCGAAACCCGGACAACACCCCTCTTGTCCCAGTTGGTTTGCATCGCCACCAGGTGCTTACTTGTACCTGTAACTATTGTGTAGCCCACATGGCTTTTTCTTCAGTTTTACTGTAACCGACCGGTCAAGTTTGGTACCTATGTAATTGCTTCCTAGAGGAATATGTGAATTCACGAACGAATAAATTCAGTCATTCAGGAAAATGTGTATTTGATTCTGTCTATGCCTACGGGCGCATAAGGTCACGGGACCCTCATTTCCCACCATTTATAAAGTGTGCATTTTACATGTTTATGTCAAGAGTGTTCTGTACTGCAGGTTTTTTCAATTCAACGTATTTAATTCAGGTGGTGTGTGATCTACCCTAAGAGTCCATAAAGATTTACATTTAACCTTTATCCATCATTCTACAAGAAGCCACTAAATGAAGGCATTGGTCGTCGGCGACACAACCCGAAACATCAGCAAGAGTCAGCTCTACAACTTTGGCACTGCCTCTGGCGATACCTGGCATCGGGCAAAACCTAACCTATTTACCAAATGCCACTTTAATGCTCCTTTTTCATCTCTCCTTGCCATGAAGACAACCCCACATGATGTTATACTGGAGAAAGCCAGTAATGTGTTACATGGTTTGTGAATGATGGACACCAGTGACTTAACGTAATGTCCATATGTCAAAAAGTGGCCTAAAAATAATAACTGTTCTTTTTATATTAAATTTGTCATGCAGAGTGTTTTGATTATGTTGGAATAAATACATAAGGTGTGTGTAAATGAATGTGAAAGAAACCCAGCAAAAACAGAGCCATGCACAGAAGAACCGTAACCCAGAAATGTGAGGTTAGGGCACCTTAAGTACATGGCGGGGGGTTAAATATTTTGATTTTCATGAAGGTGCTATGCTGCCTTTTTCTTCTGTAGCATGCACGCTGCTAAAATGGGCCAAAGTTTTGTATGTGCTTCTTCGGAGGGTGAATTGAAATAAATAAGTATGTTCTTCGAGTCGACTGCTTATAATTATTGCAACGGCCACTTCTTGGCCACGTAACCAGTAACTCATATAGTTACTTAAGGCATAAGGCAGCCTATAACAGCACTAGGGAGTGAGCACGAGCATATAGAGGTAGCTTAGATAACCTTAACTGGCCCAAGACATATATCAATCATGTACTTTCGGCAATTTCTACCAGGTACGACGTCGGACGTTGACGTGTGCCACGTGTTTTCACCCCTAAGACCGTTTATCTGGCCGTGGCCTGCAATGTCACCGCAGCAGGGTTGCACACTCTACCGACAGGCAGAGCCTGCACCCGGTGGCAGGAGCGATCAGGAGCAGCGTGTGTGCAAGGGCATGCCATTGCAGATCAGCTGGTGGTTGCCATGGCGACCATTAATGCCACGAGGCAGATGAAAGTGAAATAGGTCCTAACAACAACTGAACTCATAAGTCCAGAGACTATGTGAACATTATTCGTTGTACTTTATTAAAGGATTTATTGGCTGTTGTGTTTCTTGTGATCTTTAGTGGACTGATAATTTGTTGTCACCTTTTTCATCACGCACCTGCTGTTATGTTAATATCATTCACACATATTTTATGTTGCAGTGTTCTTTTATGATTTTTGTAATTTGTTTGTTATTTAACAGAATGATGCAAGGCAAGGAGACGCAAGCAGGGACAGAAAGTAGTGCTGCTTTGGCGCGAGGGTAAGCTGCAGTGAGCCCGCGTGTCAGACAGAGAGTTTAGTAAGCGTGTAGCATCTGACGAATTTGGAGTGCGTGTTGTGACCTCTGGTGTTTCCTGAGCATGCTGGGCAGTCTTCAACTTTTGCTATAGACATTCTCTACAATAGACTTAAACATAACTCCGGAACCTTTTCTGCATTTCGCCAGCCCGGTAAGCCACCTCCACTTCCCACAGGAATAGCATTGCCCCGGGAATCTTAAGCCTTGCTGTAAGCCTTTATATGTTTAAGACACTTTTACAGTTTTATCGTAATGGCTGGTATAGCCGCCCAGTGTAATGTCAATGCTCTCCTAGAGTGAGGTGTAATTAATGGGAATAAACCTGTCTGTGATCTGTTTAACATGGTGTTTATTATCCGATCGGTACATGTGTATAAGGAGACAGGCCCTCACAATGCCCACTTAAGCAGGCTTTAAGTTTTACGTTAATTATCTTTTTGTTGCAAGTGTTAGCCAGGCTTTACGGAAATCATATTTTTGTTGCAAATGTTAGTGAGTATTGTTCCTTAACTTATGGGTGTGTGGTTGGCCCTGCCAAGATCAACAATGGTACGTAGTTGACTCACTGGCTACCGTTTAGCAAACAGCATTCATCTGGAGCAGTAATCAATGGGGCAGAGGTTATCATCATCTTCGGCGAGGAGTTATGTCCGGGCATGTGGCCTGCAACCCTGAGGTTAAGAGAATCATTATCTACATTGACGTCACTTTGGCGGCGTCTGGTGCCAACTGGTTATAATCAGATCCTAGACCTCACCTTTACCACCCCCAAAACCTCAATTAACACTTTATCGTCTCACCACCAGACATCAGTTGGCTGGCCCAAGTCGGGTGATTCTCCTACCACAATTATTTCCTACCTCGGTGTCCAATTGACCGACATCAACATCGAGGGGGCCACTTAAGGCCATCAGTCACATGACCTCACCTTTACTTGTGCTCTCTACAGAGAACACTGGCACCCACACGGAACAACTATGCTAGTATTTTCTTACCCAGTCCACATAACCTATTATCCTCGATGGTCCAGTTATCTTCCAGACGTCAACATGATGGGATGAAACTAATACTATGAGCCTTCTCCTCCAATTTTATGTATTAGCTTCCCCTTCTCCGCTGATTTTTCGCACTCTACCACCATTCTAGATATGCCAGTGGTTTGCTCATGAAGCCTGCTTACTCATTCTCTTTATTTACCTGACACAGTGCAGCTGCAAAACTGCTAACACAGCTATTTTCACACACATGGTCATCCGACGCCATCTAGATGCGAAAATGACTTGTAAGAACGTATAGACTCCAGTTACCTGGCACCAAGAGGGTGCAGAAATGCTATGTGTTGACTTGGCTATCTGACACCATCCAGGTGTGAAAACGGCCAGCAAGCGCACACAGACTCCAGTTACTGTGTAAGTACAGACTACTCTTCACATTGACAAGGTCAGCTGCCCCTCAGATAAAATGAAGTGGATAATGGCGCAGAGAGTTTAAATCTAGCATTGGTTCGTTCAAGATGTCTGAACTATGGGCTGTGGTGTACTTGACTTCTAGTAAGAGGTGAAAGAATATTTAGTCTGATGTCGTCCAGTAGAGCAGATATTCTGCAAATTGTGGTAATCTATCTATTGAATAGCATAATATTTATGCGAATAAAACCAAAAATAAAATGAGGATGTATATATTTAGAGTAATATGTATATCTGCTTCTTTGAAAGACTTATTAATTCGGCAGTGTTTAAATAAAATTTATGTGAGTGCGTTTCGTAGGATGTCTCTAGTACTCGTAACATCGACTGAGTTCTACATGACCAACGAATGAAATGAGGTGAATATTTTTTTATGCAAGTGTTTAGGTCTGCCATTTGTGTGGGAATAAAGACACATTTAAGTTATTTGTGTTTGGTATCGACTGACATGAGAAGTGCTGTAATCACATTTTGTGTTTATCAGTCTCTACAGATTTTATATTGGTATAAAAAACTTTCAATATTGCTGGCTAGTTAAAATTTTGGCACTTTTGAATATTCTTATGGGTTATTTAAAAATATATATATATATATATATATATTTTTTTTTTCAAAAAGGAACATAATAAATTAGTTAAATTAATTTTTACTATATTTTTCGTATACCTAAAATCGACATATCACAATCAATTAAGGAGATGGTAGTGTTCGAGTCATTATTCTCATAATTGCATTAGTATGAATTGGTTTTTACTATTTTTTTTCGTATACCTGAAATTGACATACCTGAGTATATTAAGGTGCTAAATGCAGTACCTGCAGTGCAAAGTGCAGGGCTTCGGATATTTTAAGTTAAGTGAAGTTAGGTTATATTAACATTTCTTTCAAAGTCCTGATATGGGGTAGAATGGGTATGACTAAGTAAAAAATATTCAGTGTCCTATGCAATATGAAAATACATTCTAAGTCCACACGAGGTGGACAGCAAAAGTGACCAAATGGGATTTTTACTTGGACAGAGTCATATACTAGGTGGAACGCATACAATTATGTCTTGGTTCTACAGTTAGTTTGCTTGTATGGTTGGTATAGCTGTTATGTTGATTGTTATGTCGTGATCACATGTTTGGTTATCTTGGCAGTATGAAAAAAGTGTAGCATCGATGGTGTGAGGAGTATGGTTTAATTGTGTGATTAGTTATTAAGAGCAAAATAGTTTGATGGGATGTTTAGTTAGTATGAGAGGGGTAGAATGCTTAGCTGGTATGGCTTGTTTATATATGGAACTGAGTGAAATTATATGGATTGAAATGGCAGTCAATATAGTTGACTGTTATTATTGGTCTGTAAGTCTGGGGTATGGTGGTGGATAATAACATTTGGCATACATTTACCAATATATTTTTCATTTATTTTTATAAAAAATCCACTATGGCGCTTGTCATAGTCACATAATTATATATTCTGACAACATATGCTTATCTGTCTAAACAATACGAATCTGTAGACATGTCACTTGTTACACTTAAAAGTTTAATAAAAATACTTAATAAATATCTATGCTTTAATTAAATACTTAAAAACTATATAAGTTTGAACTAAATAATATATTGGTAAGTTAAACCAAAATTAAAAAAATTAAAAAATATAATTAGAAAATAATTTTATATATAAACTTTATTTGATTTAAAAAATACCTAAAAACTATTATATAAATAAAATACTTAAAAGTTATATTAGCAATAAAAAAGTAATGCCTTAAAGACAGACAAGATAATATTTATTCGTTTCCAAACTATATACTTCTTATTAACTCTTTTCCTAGTGTATGTCGCGATAGCCGAGTGGTCTAAGGCGTTGATCTGGCGACCCAAGGTCTGGCAGTTCGATACTGCGCCCATTTTGGATGGTATTTTGAGTTCTTAAAATAATCAGCGCTCTTAGTGACAAACACCAGAATATGGCCACCAAGTGCATGCGACAGATGCAAGATCGACCAATCGAACGACGAACCAAGATAACATCAAACAAGGGTGAGTAAGGGACCAATGCCAGAACCAATGTGAATCGAAAAAAACAAATATGGCGGCCTCCATGTAAATGTAAACAAAGATGTTGATCTCCAGTAATAAATGACGAAAGATAAACAATGGTGGCGGCCTTCAGTAAGAGCCAATGTAAACAAATGACGAACGAATGGGAGAGAAAGGAAAGAAAGAGAAATAATCCAAGAGAGAGAAAAATGGGAGCACTCGGAGATAACCCTTGTAAAATAAAATAAGGAGAATGAAAGAAAGTATGCAATAAAGAAAAAGTGGGAGTATTCGGAGAAAACCCTTAAAATGCAAGAGCAAGGAAACATGACTTACTGATTACCAAGATGATGGTCGAAGATTGCAGCATACTGGCTGCAAATATGGAGGTGTCAATATGACGGTCGTATGACCGGAATGACAGAGCGGGAAGTCCGGAATCCAACATGGTGGCCGGTTCCCGGCAGATCCACCTATCCCCTGCCTGTGCCCCCGAAGCCCCATATGCCTACTACTTATATAAAGTCACAAAAATTCTATCTTCTTTCGCGGAGTTTTATACGGCTTCAACTGGGTAATGTTGTAGCGACCAATAGGTTGACCATATATATTCCTAATTACTTCGTCAACCTGGTAGGGCCCATCAAATAATAAAAATAATTTTCGGGTAATATTTTCCAAAAGAGTGAACTCAGGTGACTCGTTATCTTTAATACTAAATCTCCTTCTTTAAATCGGCTCTCGAGACCTCGTTGTTAAGAGCCACCCAAATCTCTTCACTCACTCCTTTAAACTTATTGATCTCAAATAATTTATTTTGCCTCCTACGTGACTCAGCGGAGCAATATAGCTGTCTATTGACCATTTCCAAAAAATCTTTTTGGGATACGGACTTTGATTTCCCTTCATCTTGTGCCGTACTTTTGATCAGTTGTGGTAGGTGCTTACTAGCTAGCTATAGTCTCCGACCTAAATTCTTATTTACTAGCCTATAACTATGTTCTGCAGATAAAATTTTACTCTTGTCTGCAGATGGAAATGTGCAACTACACCGTGATAGTTACACCTGCTGGATAAAATATTTGGTTTGTGCACAGACACTGCCTAAAGGCATGGCTGCACTCAGATTGGACAACTGCTGAGAGCCTTCACATTACAAATTGACTATAAAATGGAATATAAATTCAAAATATAATACTATAACGAATATAAATAATAATTTAATTGAAATAAATACATAATAATAAAAAAGTAAATAAATAATTTTTTAAAAATTTTAAACTTTGCAATTCAAATCTACTCAAAGTAAATGAAGTATTTTCTATAAACTAAGTTCTGATCATGCTAGGCACACTTTCCAGTACGTCTACTTTGTTACGACTTATCTCAAATATATTGATAGTGACGGGCGATATTTACTTATTTTAGAGCTAAAATAAAAAATTACTACAAATCCACCTTCATAAAAAATTTCATATTTAAATCCATGTATTTAAATAATATTTTAACCTACCTCCACTTAAATATTAGCTGCACCTTGACCTGAAATAAATTTTAATTAAAAACCTATTAAATTAAATCTTACAAAATAAAATTATAACGGCGATATACACACTGACTTCAAATTAAAGGAACATAAATCGGGGACGATCGATTACGGGGCAGATTCCCCTGAAAAGACTAAAACACCGCCAAATTCTTTGGACTTAATTTGACAATGGCTGCCGTGAAAAAGATATCGTCTCAGCTAGCTTGTACAGCTTAGCATCTAAGTCATTCTGCATCTGCGATGTCTTCATACACTCCAGAGCCAATGGTAGCTGCGACAGTACCATGTACTTCTTTGGGAGTGAAGTAGCAGCAGAACCATCAACTTCTTCAGCCGTTATACCTACGAAATGTTCTATGGTCCCATAGAATTTTTCGGCTGAAGTACCTAGATCACCATTGTCGATGTTACTTGCTTCTTTAGGTCCAGCACCTACATCTCCAACAGGTCTGTCCGAGTATGCCAGCTCACTCCTACAGACTGACTTCACTCAAGACACGCTCCACATGCCCCATAGCTCCATAGCTCCATTGCTCCATCACTGAGTCGTATGTACATGTGTATGCATTTTGCCTCGGAAACATTTATGTGAAAAGTGTTCCTGGTCACAATTTTATAATGTGTTATCAGTCTCGTCTGCAAATTAGAATATTTCGGGCTCTGCGTGTAGGTGTGTGTGTATGTAGGTGTTCGCAATCACTAGGGACAGCCACATTTCGCGAAAAGATTGCACCACTAGTTGTATTTCATAACACTTTAGCTGAGATCCACTTTTGTGATTGTGTGATATGGATGTTACACACCTTAGGTGGCTGCCCACGAGTCAGAGACGTACTGTATCGGAATGACTTCATTCCGATTGGCCAGTCAACTAAGAAAATATCTTCACACAGTCACACGCCACCAATAAGCAAAAAGAAACTGCTGGTACACTCGTAGGGTATTGGAATCTAGTTCGTGTGGAAATCTTTTCGCGACATTCGGGTGTCTCTAGCAATCATATGACAACTAGGTTGGCCGAAGTTATTAATAAAACTAATGAATAATATGGATTTTAAAATGTCGCAACAAATAGGAGAAATTGACACTCGCCTAAAGCAACACTGTGAACAGATAGCACAAGATATAAATCAACAATTGGGTGGTTTAAAACCAAATATTGATGAATTATGCCCTTGCCTGTCGCAGAAAATGGGGACAGTATTTATCAGCCTAGATATAGTTGATTCACGATAACTTCGGCCTTTTCTGAAGCCCTGCTAAATTTATACTTTTAGTTACTGATTATGTATCCTTCCGTTACACGTAAACATAAACACTGGCACGTGACTTCTACTTTTATAACTGTCAAATGCATTAATTGCTGTTTACAGCTGTTCAAAGAATGCTGTCATATTTCCTACGAATGTTCACAATTTAGGCCTATAACAATATTTAGGTCAGCTTTATAACTATTTGTTACACACGATATAGCACGATACAGATAATACACATTAATATTTAGCCATGACGGTGTTTGTTACAACTGTGGCGGAAACAACAGTAGTGTTTAACATGTTGTTATTAACTGGTGTTTGGAAAAAAAAATTAAAACGAAAGAACAACCAGTCCAACGAAACGACACAGTAAATTCAAGCACGCAACTCGTGTCGCTTATTTATTGTACGTAGCATCGACAAATGTAAAATGTTGTGGTGAACATGTAAACACATAGGCATACCGTAACATTTTTTCCGGTAGTATTTACATGCATTGGTACTTACTAGTTCGTATGTTAATTATATTATTTATTTAAATTTATCTGGTTGGGCTTAGTATTTTTTTGGGATTGTGGCAGTCATTCAAATTTCAGAAACATAAGCTCGTTACACAACTGTGTTACAAACACCTAGCACGAAGGTACAACGTTGTGATAAACAGATGTGAATATAAATAATTAACTTCGTCATAACATCAGTTCATCGTAAAAACATATAAACTTTGCACATATTTGAAATCCACACACATTTGGCCTGCGCAACGATTACAACACAGCCACCATATATGGAAATGGCGGCTACGCCCTTACACATGCTGCGATCACAACACTCGTTACAGTATATCAATTATCCCTGCCCTGGAAACACATATTTATCACAATATTGTAACTTCCCTAGGATGTTTGAAAAACACGAGTACGAACATGACGCTTCGTTCAGAAACACGCAGTGTCATTGTCATGTCGCCACACACCACTGCCAATTGTAAGGCACTATGAAAACGGCCCGCCCGCCATATTATGACAAGCGCGTGGCTAGGCCACGGCCACAGGGGAAAGTGGATCAAATTCTAGATTCTCCTTTCCACACAACGTCTGCCAACCTGCTGGATTTGTAAGTGTCGCGCAGCGAGCTGTGTCGCGCCATCGCATCTAAAATATGTCGTATCTAAATACCATATAATACATATTTAAACAACAAAATCCAGTTTCAGTTGTAAATTACAATCTCAAACATCAATATTGTTGTTGTAATTAGTATGAAATGTTCTGAAATTAGAAATAACAAAATGTATACTTTTCCTGGTACACAGGCGGTACGATCTTCGAGAGAGAGAGAGAGAGAGAGAGAGAGAGAGAGAGAGAGAGAGAGCGACACCCTCTGCTTCGCATATTGAACCTTCATTCCGGACGAAAAAAAAAAAAAAACACTAGCCTACGCACGGGAATTTGCGCGGGTATTTTTAACTGCAGCAATGAAATGTGTTTCTGTCAGTGCTACCTAACAATACAAACATATCAACTGGCAATGTTTAACTTACAAATAGTATACATAAAACGAGGTTAAAAATTTTTGTAACTGAACTATTTATTACCGGCCATTGCCAACATGTCGCTGCTCACCCTGTTGTTAATTCATATTTAATACGAAATAAATATTACAAGTTATATAAGATACTAAGGTAAAGTTTCATTTATTCAATAATACAGTACTCCAAAGTTAACCACAGTGCTAAATGTTTGTGGAATACAAGTTACTGGAAAAACAGGTTGATATATTACGCCTAGGGTGATTTTTCAAAGGTCCGATTCGAAAGGCCTAAGAAAGTGCTTGTCACAGCTAAGCGAAGAGGTAAAACTGTAAAGTTATTGAATTTACCAGGGAGCAAGTAACTCCTCATTGCACCACCTTGGAACTAAGCGTAGAAGAAATTGAACGGCTGCCCATTTCAAGCAGTTCTGTTGAGCGGGGCGATATTTAGCAAACAATGGACACCATTGACAAAATTAAATACAACAATTAAGTGGACACACAGATGACAAAATCAACCTGTCATCTAAAGCTCGTGAGCAATACGTTCAGGCTGTTACTTCTCGCCTGGATCAGTCAGAGATCACACATGGTTAGGCCGAGTTCTGTTGAGGGGGGAGGGGGGACCAGAGCGCCGGAGACGCCATGTCGCTACGTCACCACCCGCCTGCTTTATTCCCTTTCCCCCCTCAAAGTTTCCATTTTCCCCTCAAAATCGACTCAATTTCCTTTTTTCCTTTAAATAGTTCACTTTTTACCAAAACATGTCCCTTAAAAACCCATTTTTTCCCAAAGCAGGTGACCGGAATCACTGACTCCGAGCCAGCAGAGCAGGACTCATGACCCATGGCCTTTAATCTTTGACCCCAATAACGCTAAAAAAATTTCAACATAAATTTCAAAATTCCAAAAATTACAAAAAATTTACTATTAAAATTATTTTTAAAAAAGTTTTTTTTTTAACTCCTAATGTTTCCCCTCGCCCACTCACTAAAAAATAAATTCGTCGGCAGGAATCCACCCTCCTCGCCCATACCCAGTCAGCCATCTTGGTACTATCAGTCAACGTAACAGTCATATTGGATACATTTTACTTTGACTTTGACCCCATGACCTTGATGACCTTGAAAACCAAAACTCGAGAAAAATCCATACAAGTCAACAAACACATTGCATGACTGTCTACTACCGCCATATTAGATGCAGGTGACAATGATCTTTACTCCATGACCTTAAATGACCTTCAACTAAAAAAATATTAAAAAATCGTAAAAAACTTTGAAAATCTCAAAAATTCCAAAAATGTATAATAATGCAGTAATAAAAATTATAAAAAAATATTCTAAAGAAATTACATTTCCAGATGTTTGCCCAGCACCACGCCCAGCAGACAAATGTTGCCCTCACCCCCACTCCCATCACCTATATTCATTTCATCGTATGCCACCATCTTAGATATTTTCGTTTGTCATTTGTTTATACATTATTGGAGGCTGCCATATTCGCTTTTATCTCCATCAGACTTTGAACCAATCATATTACACCAATAACACATTGTGTGGACACAGATAAGCCAACCGAAGTTATATATATAATACAAGTATAAGTATAATACAAGTTATTGGAAAAACAGGTTGACATAATACGCCTAGGGTGATTTTTCAAAGGTTCGATTCCAAAAGGCCGAAGAAAGCTTGAATGGACTATACCATTTGCGAAGCAGAGTCTCCGGGTCCTAGGTGAGCTCGCCTTAACAAAACATACGTACTGTGCCCTTTCACTTTCACTGATACCAACAAGAATGAGGTAAATTAAATACACTATTTCTCAGACAAAATGAACTGAGACTTCAGTATGATGGTTGGAAAATTATACCCAATAGTTAAGTAAAACAAAATCAGTAAGGTAAGTGTATCTGCTATACTTTATTTCAACTATTATTATACGTACTTTTCATTTCAGTAGTTCTAACTTGTATTAAAGCTGATGTACTGGCTGAAAGAAATACTTTAAAGTTGTGTGTAAGAAAGGAAAACAAAAATCACTGCAAGTTGGAGTATGATTACGTTAAGTCACCACCATCTTTACAATAACGATTACGTTAAGTCACCACCATATTTACAATAACGATTACGTTAAGTCACCACCATCTTTACAATAACGATTACGTTAAGTCACCGCCATCTTTACAATAACGATTACATTAAGTCACCACCATCTTTACAATGACGATTAAGGAAAAAGAAAAGATTATAAACACTAAATTACTCCTTTTTTATTTCACTTAAGGTTGGGAAATTACGTCATATAATTTTGATTACTGCTAGTCTCACGTAACTGAATTCGCAAAGGTACTTTTACACATCCACTAGACAAATGAAAACTTAATGTTTCCAGAAGTTTAAATTCTATAAATTCAAGTTCTCTCCTACTAAAACTACTCACTTTTATTTCTCACGCGATTTCAAAATGGTCCAGGATCTCGAAGTTCGTTAATTATTCCGTACCGGTGCTGGCTCAAACATTAGAGATGCGAGCCTCTGGTTTTACATATGTACTGATACATTTCCATTACATTTACAAATCCTCAGAAACGTACTATTTTCAGAGATTTTGTTGTTGCAGTTTTTATGACGTTAACACATTATTATTGACCGGCGTTAAAAATTTAGCGTAAGATACGCAGATATGATCATCGTAAGTTACGCCAAATAGTCATTCACTCTTAATTAAAACTTTTGTGAAGCCTTCCTGGAGTTCTACTTCCATTTTATTCCTCCGCCTAATGCAAACAAAACTTAACAAAGTCTAGAAAATCACAGCAAAGGGACAGCGCACTGTATTCGTGCGCACTCAGTGTAATAATATTTTGCATGAGAACTATTTGTTACTAGGCACTGCTACCAACACACCTGTTTTCTATCTGTTTGTATTCGTGTTAATTGTAAATTAAATATATCTTAATTATAAAATAACTAGGTATAAGTTATGTTCACTTTAACCAAAAATAAATTACCTTTATCTTAATATAGGTAAGTATAAAAGGCTTGTGATACAACCAAATACGTCATACGGTGGGGGGATTTTCCAAAGTTTTGATTCTACAAGTGTGAAGAAACTGCGAGTAGATCACACTGGCCGAGGCCGTTACAGTTCAATACCACAGGGAAATACCTGACGATACGGTGTCTTATACTGGCGTTAGTCATGGGGAGGAACATAGTCAGTCACTAGATAGACATTTGTGAAGGGAAGTACGTTACAGTTTTTGAACTAAGGCTGTGTCCGGATTCGCCTGAAGTACATACTTGTGCGTACCTGTCCCCGGAAGTTACGTCGCAAGTGCTGTCCGAATTCCAAGAGAAGTATGCAAGTATACAAGTAAACGAAGTTGTATACTTCTCGCATACTTTCGGAATATGTGCCGCCATCTTGAGGAGCAATTTGTAGGTTACAATTGATTTCCGGCATAATTATTTGAATTAAAGGTTAATAGGGCAATATTAATACGTCGTAGACGTAGAATTTTGAACTGAGTAAATAATTATTGCAAGGTCTATGCAATAAATTCGTATTAGGCTTATGTTCCTAACCTACAGAAGCTAGGATAAAAAAAGCAGTCCAAACTGCACTTACATACAATAATGCAAGACAATAAATGTTAATGTAAATCAAATTTAAATATTATTTAATACTTTATTTAACCGCTAAAACATTCGACAATTATCAAATTCTTAGTCTGAATACATGAACATTTAAAGTGGTTAGCTGGCTAATTACTGTCCAATCGTAGAACTACTACCAGTTAGTAACTTGCGTAGGCCTATGAAAATACTAGCTAGCACATATTAATATTGCTATATTACATAAATCGATTGCTTACTAGTATAGTTTCATCCATTTTCTTGAAAAGGATGTGAAGTCACTAAGAGTACGAGTGTGGTATTTTAAATTTTGACGACAATGAGTAACCGGTTACAAAATATAGTTTTTTTTTTTTTTTTTTTTTTACGTATTGGGATATTATCCGCATTAAAAACTTTATTATAAAGAAATTTGGATGCGATGGAGTTTCAAACTCACGCCCAAAAAAAACACTGTGTTACTAATCGCCGTGACTCTTCCACTGTTCTATCAGCTTACACTTCAAGCAAGTGGTGTATATTGTAGTATAAACACTTCAAGCAAGTGGTGTATATTGTAGTATATACACTTCAAGCAAGTGGTGTATATTGTAGTATATACACTTCAAGCAAGTGGTGTATATTGTAGTATATACACTTCAAGCAAGTGGTGTATATTGTAGTATATACACTTCAAGCAAGTGGTGTATATTGTAGTATATACACTTCAAGCAAGTGGTGTATATTGTAGTATATACACGAAACAGTTCGAATTGAAAGTTTCATAGAGTAGGTAATGTTTTAAGTATTTAGAACGGTTTTATACAGTAATTAAAAGTTATCATAACCGGTATTATTCGTTATTATCGTATTTAAATCTACGTCCTTTTCGGTTTCTTCATCAACTCGGTTCAAGTAGTAGTCACGGGGAGCGCCCTACGTTCCGAAACTGCGATGTGATTGGCCAGGTACGAAAGCCGGCGTGGGACCTGCCACGAAAAAATAGGACGGGTCCAATGAGCAAACCTTGGTACGAAATCTGGCCGCACAAGACGGGAAATGCCATGACGGGTGCCACACTAGCCTGTATACCGGCCGCTATGGCGGACCTTGCATGAGCTTTTACGGGATCTGGTATCGTGTGATATCGACACATGTCGCGTAGTGTTTGTGTTGAGCGATGACAGCGCCTGCTGAGTTCTCTCATGCGATCAAGAAAGTGTCAGCGAGGAAAGGAGCTGGCGGTGCAAGTGCACGCATGAAGGCCAGGGAACAGCTGTGTCAGGGAGTTGCTTCATGAAAACGTAATTTGTCGCGCATCAACCCCCTCTCTCGCCTGTTATTCCATTAATATCGCTGCGGAGACAATGGAGGGGGTTGGCGGGGGTGAGGGCAGGAAGTGAATATTAGCCACCTGCGTGCTCCCTTTCCCTCCCCCATCCTCCGTCATCCGGTGCAGAGTGAGCCCGCACCTCTAGTTGATCCACGGTTACTTCGGCCTTTTCTGAAGCCCTGCTGAAGTTCTACTTCCAGGATATTCCTCCGCCTCGTACACACTAAGCTTAACTAAGTCTGGATGATTACACCAGAGGGACAACGCACCTGATTCGTGCGCACTCTGTTGTAACAGTATTTTGTATAAGAACTATTTATTACTAGGCGATGCCAACACACATGTTTACTCACTGTTTTTATTCAAATTATTTATAAATGAAGCAATATAATGTATGGATAAAATATGAATAACATTTCAATTTAACAGAAAAAAGGTAACTTTTATGTTAACACAGCATAAAACGCTTGTGATATACGGCATATGTTGGAAACAACCAAACACATCATACATGGTGAGATTTTTCAAAGGTTTGATTCAAAAAGGCAGCAGAAACCGGGAATAGACGGGGCCGTCCCTCCCTCCCTCTCTTCCCCTCCTCGGCAAGCTGTGTCGTGTACTCACACTTTACAATATGTCTGTCCACTATAGGATGTTCACGATAAAATGAGCACTTTCGAAAGCCCTTCTTAAGATCTACTTTTATGTAGGTTATGTAGTCTTCCGCCTTATGTAAAATTGCCATTGCCATGGGCCTCGTCACTTTATTCATGCGTCGGTCAAGTGGAAGTGTGAAATTATCAAGAAAGTAAATATTTTACAAATCTGCCCATTTTCACATTTCGGTGCATAAAAAAAACAGAAATCTAAATAGTTAATTTAAGTCGTTCTAAATGGTTACCTAAGACTTTTTATTTGACGAAACTACTTTTCCTCCATCGTTACCAACTTTACTGGGTGCATGTCACTCAGTGCACCCGTTAAAATATGTGCAGGTAGGAGCAGTGTCTTTTTTTCTTAGGTTGATTTCAAAAGTGCTCACTTTATCGCGAACAGCTTTTAAACAAGTGAAACAACAACTCAGGTGCTTCTGATTAAAACTTCTGTGTTCACACATTCAATACTTGAAGTATTGAAGACCTGCAGGTGCCCAGTTACCATTAAAACTTCTGTGTTCACAAATTCAATACTTGAAGTATTGAAGACCTGCTGGTGCCCAGTTACCATTAAAACACAGGTGCGAGTTTCTCTTTTTTACAAATCTTAGCAAAGAAAATACCAAACGTATAAAATTAATGATAAAAAAAAACCTTTTTAGAAAAGACCATTTATATAATTATTGTTGCATTTTTGATACCCATGAAATATTTGCTCTGCATACACAGGTGTTAGAAATTGAGGGGTTTCTGGCAAAAACAAGATACGTCACACAAAGAACATTATTAATAAAGTTAAAAAAAAACCTTCTGGCTTTCTTATTAACAAACCAAATATTTTGAAAAAAAAATTTTAATAAACGTGTAAAACTGTTATCTGATTGTGTCTTCAGAGCAATATATTAAATTTATATTCAAACTCCCATTATGAATTATTATGTAATGAACTTGTTCTATTTACGTTGGAAAACGGTAGGGTATGTAGTATTAGTGAGTAAAGAATAATGAAAGCTGCTGCAGATTGATGTCATTTAACATAAAGTTTAATGGTGCCGTATATTTAACAGGCTAAACCTAAGAAGTACAGACTAAAGCTAAGAAGTCTACATATTCTACTCTGTCTTCGTTCTACTCATCTCAGCCTCTACTGTTACCATCAGTAGAAACTTCCATAGCGGCATTCTGTGACTCCCGTGTAACTTCTTTGGTTACCCCAGAGATCAAATCTTCATAGAACTTCCTATTTTCGGGTTTCACAAATGGCATCGGCTGTTGGAGATCTTTCTTCTTCACTGGTGCAATTGGGGGATGTGTTGCATGCAGTGATGTTAAATGTAATACAGCTGGCAAAGGTTTCTTCAGAACTGTGCATGTCTGCTATGGTCCATGATATGTGTCTCGCAATCTGACATAAAAGTATTTTTCTGTGATGTACAACATACGTGCTGACTTTATTTTCAAGGGAGGTTTAGGTGATTTCAAAAAATAATCATCCGTAGCAGCCTTCGTGTTGACAAAATCACGGTAGTGCTTGTTTACGACACTAGATGGAGATGGTTTCTTCCTTGCTTCTTGAATGTACTGTCCCACTCTTCTGGTAGCTCGATAGATTCAATATGTCGTTTCTTTTGGTCAGTAAGTGAGAAGTCCTGGTCATTAGGCAAATAACTATGGCTTCTCACAGGAAATAAACACGTAACAGTTTTAAATACATGGAAACAGTGAACAAGTGTGAAAAGAAAATGCACCCTCGTATGATTCTTGTTTTGTCGCCAGCAACTATCGCTTATTAAAACAAGGTTATACAAAGGTTCGTTATTGTTGTTGATGTAAGTCAATAGCATGGATGTCACCTTGTTACTGTCCTTCATTCCATCTCCTTTATGGTATGTGAACATTGTAACACTGTCACTCCCTTAGTCATGAACATCGCCAAACACATTGTGACACAATTGACGGCTACAAAAACTGCATTTGTTTTCAAATGAGGCAATGGCAAATTCTACATGTAATCTAAACTTAACCACACAATATTACCAGCCTGAGCTTGTCTACGAAATATCTTTTTTTTTCTTCTGAATTCTTCTACTTTTAGTAGCTAAACTTTTTTTTTCTGTTTCAA
Organism: Dryococelus australis; assembly: GCA_029891345.1. NCBI lineage: Eukaryota > Metazoa > Arthropoda > Insecta > Phasmatodea > Phasmatidae > Dryococelus > Dryococelus australis. Next base: position 154,992,158 of record CM057000.1, on the reverse strand, counting down.
GCTTTTCCCTCTCTTCAGTAGAACACTCCGGATTATTTATCTTTGTAGCAAGTGTATCACAAATAGAACATGTGTCTGATCGTGGAAATCCAAACTTTATATTGAACTTTTGTGTTAATATACTCCAATATACTTTGTAAAGAACATTAACGTGATATGTATTCAGGAACATCTCAAGCATTTTTTATATAGTCAAGCTTTTTGGCAAGTATTTCCGGTCTGGATTGTCCCTCGAAGAATAATGTGATGAACGTGCATGAAATGACTGTATGTGGTGCACTATTATGTCATGAATAGCAGTGGGATACCTCATGGGTATATTATGTCACGAATAGCAGTGGGATACCTCATGTGTGTATTGTGTCATGAATAGCAGTGGGATACCTCATGGGTATATTGTGTCATGAATAGCAGTGGAATACCTCATGGGTATATTGTGTCATGAATAGCAGTGGAATACCTCATGGGTATATTGTGTCATGAATAGCAGTGGAATATCTCATGGGTATATTGCGTCATGAATAGCAGTGGAATACCTCATGGGTATATTGTGTCATGAATAGCAGTGGAATACCTCATGGGTATATTGTGTCATGAATAGCAGTGGAATACATCATGGATATATTGTGTCATGAATAGCAGTGGAATACCTCATGGGTATATTGTGTCATGAATAGCAGTGGAATACCTCATGGGTATATTGTGTCATGAATAGCAGTGGAATACCTCATGGGTATATTGTGTCATGAATAGCAGTGGGATACCTCATGGGTATATTGTGTCATGAATAGCAGTGGGATACCTCATGGGTATATTGTGTCATGAATAGCAGTGGAATACCTCATGGGTATATTGTGTCATGAATAGCAGTGGGATACCTCATGGGTATATTGTGTCATGAATAGCAGTGGAATACCTCATGGGTATATTGTGTCATGAATAGCAGTGGAATACCTCATGGGTATATTGTGTCATGAATAGCAGTGGAATACCTCATGGGTATATTGTGTCATGAATAGCAGTGGAATACCTCATGGGTCTATTGTAATGCTTGCCTCTTTGATCCTTCGGTGATTTCCCAGATGTTAGCAAACTCTACTGAATATTGTACACCCTACCTTTGGTAATGCCATGTAAACTAACAAAATCCTGACGACAAACGGGACGGTCTATACCGTTTATACGGACCTTATACACGAACGCTGGTTTCCGTGGACGTGGTCGTGCGGAGTGTCCGACAGATATCAGACCAGAAAGGTAGGAATCCTGTTCATTTTTGCATCCTAAGTCATTAAACTCTGATAGCGGGCGAAGTTTTCTTCTTCTTTTATTATATCAAAGCAATGATACCTGCTACATCTGCAACACACATACAAACAAATATATTTAGTTGTTTTCTCTTTGTTACAGCTTTTAATAAACAAAAACGTTACAATCACCTATTATTTACAATAGTAAAAACCAGAATACAAATAGGTTAACTGAGACTTTTATAAATAAATGCACTACTTTTTTGTTACTTAATAATGTAAACTTACAACTACATCTGTAACCAGTTACATAGGCCTATCATGTTTCTTCAATCGAAATGTATTTATTTGTATCTCGAGTTTTTCCATATGGATAATTTCGTTAATTTTTGAGTTGCACATTGTATTGCCATATTCTATTGGAAAACCATTATTAATTAACCATTTACTAACCTGCAATCAGGGCCGGCTGTCCTTGGACCAACATATTTACTAACCTGCAATCAGGGCCGGCTGTCCTTGGATCAACATATTTACTAACCTGCAATCAGGGCCGGCTGTCCTTGGATCAACATATTTACTAACCTGCAATCAGGGCCGGCTGTCCTTGGATCAACATATTTACCTCCACGGTTTATATGCTCCTTGCCTGCAACTTTCAGCTTCTTAACAATGTGCTCCTTTCTTTCTTTCTTTTTCTTCCTCTTAGGCCAGTTGCTATTCTCCTCAGCGTTCATTTTGCTTGTCCAGTACTCACAATGCACTTACAAAACGATCGACAGACATCAACAGTCTAAACACAAAGATAACCAGATAACACTGTCTAATACTTTAATAGAACTTGATAATTTCTAAATATTAAGAAAATTAATCATTAAGAATATGTTTTTTAATAACAATTAAAGCCTATTTAAATTTCGTATGCTTCATAAATCACATTTTGGAAAAACTTTCGCAAAGTATGTCCATTACAATAATTACTATGATTGTATGTGTTACTGTAAAAACAAATATTGGCACCAACGTAAAGTAATATATTTATTAATTTAATTACTTTTATGTACGTTTATTTCAGGCAGGTTTTAAAAATAACTTTCGTGGGTGAAATATATATAAATTATTATTTTGTAAACATTAATTCTTGCTTTTATTACACACAACCTGAGTAACTATTAACACGGTCTTGCTTGATGAGGGGTTACTTTTCCGCAAAAATGTACTTTAGTGGAAGTACACTTCAATTCTAATAAAAAAAACCTTCTTAAGTAAATCTTAGCAAAATGTGTTGCAGCGATACAAAATGTATTCATTCTTCTTTCATATGCAACATAAATTGTATTTCCTGACAATGTTGTGTTTGTGTGCCCACTACTTTGTGTGTGTGTTTGTGTGCGGAGAGATTCAGGCGGCTACTAATATCGAGGTCTTGACAGCTGACGAATACAAGTGGCAACCATGATTTCTATTGGTAGATGAGAAACCTTGGCTTTGAAAAAAATGGCGGGGTGGGGGGGAGGACTAATGTGTTTTGGTGGTCGCTGACTACAGTGATGGGGGAAACATCACTCTCGTGTGGATGTGGTGCAGATTGACCCTGCCCCCTCCACCAATACCCATCAAGTGTGCTTGTATTGGAGCGTATAGGCTGTTCACGGAAAAGTGAGCACTTTTTAAGGCCCTCCCAACAGTCATTCGAAACCAATAAATATGTTTTATTGCAGCCTCAGCTATTCACTTCTGAGAGTAGTGAACGTTTACGCCGTATTATTAGTCACATGACAATGTTCATATTTAAAGGGGCAGAAAAATAAAAATTGGCTAAAAGGAAAAGTTAGGAAGGGCCTTAAAAAGTGCTCACTTTACCGAGAATAGCCTATAGCATAAACTAAAAATGAGGTATACCGCTTGTTCGTCTTCTGCACGTGCACCCAACGTTGACCTACCCCAAAGGAACACAACTGTCAAAGACACATAAAGGAGATGTACGTGCTTGTTTATATCTTAATTCCCAAAAGTGTGAACAAAATACACTTATCAGTTTGAATTTAATCAAACTGCATTACAAATTGGTTAGGGGAAGTATGCTAACATCTGAAAGCACTTGTTTACTAGACAGTATTGTAACCTCACATCCAGTCAACGACGTTTCTGCTAGTTGTATTGGCAGAAGAGTAGTTCACTGTTAGTCTATGGTATACAGGCCTACGTGGAGAGACCATAGAGTGAGTGAAGAGATTTGGGCGGCTCTTAACAGCGAGGTCATGAGAGCCGATGCGGGTGATAGAGGGAAGTTTGGAGCGCCGCTGGAGTGGGGGGGGGGGGATGGGTGATCCCAGAGAGGACTCTCCCGCTAACGGCATCGTCCGGCACGATTCCCACTTGCGAAAGTCCGGTGACCCGGCCGGAGATTGAACCCGGTTCGCCTTGGTGGTAGGCGAGCGTGCTAACCGCTCAGCTACTGCGGCCCCGCAAGACCGTATAATAAATATATGTATAGGGGTTTGGCTGGCTGTACGGGTTAACCCCAAGGCCACGTGCCTTCACACGATGATGATGATGATAATGATGATGATGATTATGATGAGTTATAGGGGTAGAGAGATTGATAAGCTGTGAAGAACGGAAAACCGTGGAGAGAAGGAAACCATTTTGTAATAAACTGTTTTTGGGGTATAAATTGTAATTAATACATTTTAATTAGCTGTGTTAGGGCATATGAAATTACTTTCTAATTTCTTCTCAGAGTTATACCAGTAGAGTATCTTTATTATTTAAACATGTACACTTACTGAAGTTTACTCATAGGTTACTTCCTCAGAATTATTACAGTTATTATACTCGTAGTACACTCTAAATACTACCGAGCCACCTAACTTAATAATATTTGTTTTATTGGCGTTTCAGTGTTACTTTCCATTACATATGCTGTATCACTGAATTCCTCTGTGCACGTACTTTGATGCCGTTGAAATAAATGCATGTTTACAGGGGAAAAACCATATGTGGTTTTATTATTTCTGTCCATACACGTGTTATGAATGGTGAATTTGCTGCAAATTTCTTGCCCACGTACGTAATTTCATTTAGCGAAAACCGCATTTCGTTATGTGCAACCGTTCCTGAAATTTTGGGGGTATCCACGTTAGGCAGTGCAGTTGTGTACGAATTTGTTTTGATGAACATCCTGGTATATTTTATAATAGCAGCTGTATTGTATTACAATATCATGGTGTTTAGTACCGCACCTCATTCATCTTTAGGAACAAGTGTGTGTTGTTCATATCAGTTGTTTACTGTGACGTAGCTGGCTCTATCGTGTTAACCTGCCCTTCGCATTTCCGCACATGATATATTTCAATACCCTACGGGCAAACCGGCAGTATCCTTGTATTTATAAGAGGCGGGTCTCTTTCAGAAGTCATTTTCTTATTTGAATGGCCAATCAGAATGGGGTTACTCCGATACTCTACGTCTGTGATTCGCGGGCGAGCTAATATGATCCAACCGCGACACTGGTTCTGAACTAGCGTGTTTTCAAGTACAACTGAGAGTGGAAATACAGGTGGCAGCTACGTAACGACAACTAAGAACTGTTCATGGTAAAGTGAGCACCTTTGAACTCACGCTTTGAAAAATGGCAATGATCCTGCCTGCATGTATGTATTGTAACGGACTCACTGACTGGCTAGAGTCTAGTCAAGTTGTACCAACGGACGGGCAGTAGTTCCATGTCTTAGGCCGTGGTTACTCGAGTGCTGTTAAACACATTCAGTTAAATACATTCGGTAGCCATGCCTGAACAAGTTTAAAAACAGAACATGTTTCCGCGGTTACACACCCAAAGTAGAATGTAATCAATGGAAATTCTAACCCAACAAACATGGAACTTAAAATGCATGATATTTAATTATAATGGCATCCAACATTTATCACTATTGAGCTTTTTAATTGTTGTGAAACCTACACTTTTACTGTAATGACATAATGGGTGGGTATTAGTACATTCAACCTTAAACTTAAGTTAATTCAACAAGTGCAGGAATTCTCGCCATATTCAGCAATTTTTTTTTACACTGTTTGTTTACTTGGAAGCAGCCAATAGGAGCGCAGCAGAGAAGAGAAGTCGTTCGAAACTACTTATGAAAACAGTTCACTTTCAAGGAGAAACAACTGCGATCGGAACTCGTTCGAAGGTAATGTAACCTCTTCAGTAGCTGGACTTGTTTAGCTGAAGTAGTTCTGCCAGCAGCCCGTGTAGCCGCGGCCCAAATGTTGAATCAAAAGTGTCAGGTTAACACTTGTGAATAGTGAAGTTATTTCTTTTGCTGTGAATTTAAAAAAAAAAATGGTACAATAAATCATTATTTATTCTTTCTCGTGCGTGAAATTTCAGGAAAATCTTTTGAAATGGATCTTAAGACGATAAAAGGATAAATCTAAGATGTCGGAAACTGTTTTCTATTAACACTAAGGGGAAGTGACCAGTGTTGCCAACCATTTATTGGCCATGTCCCTACTGACAGGCAAAATTGTCTCTACTTTGAGACAAAAGTCCTCACGAACAATTAAAATGTAATCTACTTCGGCATTCACCTGAGAATTCTTTGCTTATTGTTTCCATGTAACATGAATATTTACTGCTTTTTCATGAAATGGTTCATTGAAATGCTGTATTCCTCGCCAATTTGACATGTTCTGCAATATTCTTCATGTACTTTAACGGACGTTCGTATAGAGAAATAAGGAGTTTCGGGCCCATTTTTTAAACATTATAGAAATGTCCTTACGCTATCCTTAAAATTTTTGATCCGACCATGAGTCCCTACGCTGCCCAAATACATAAGAAAATCCCTACAAATGGGGACACCTGCCTGTGGTTGGCGGAGACTGGCAGTGTCACAATGCGAGAAGTAGTTGCTGTGAGCGGCGCGTGGCAGCGCTGTGTGTCCACGTGTCACCCCTCCCTCCCCCCTCCCCCCTTCCCTTCTCACTTACACTAGACGTGTGGCACCACTTAACATTATGACTCATCATCAGCTGTCTGTGTAAGGCTTCCCTAGTTCACATAACCTGCTCTCGCGTGTGTGGGTCCCCCCTCACGTGACCCCAACTGCCATCGGCTGATCCTACTAACTGTTACCGAACCAACCCCACCCCCTCCCCTCACCCACTTCCACCAGGTCCGGATACACACTGTCTGTTGGAAGGAGGGCCACTCGCCTAATGCGCAGGTACGGATTCTATATTCTTGGCATGGCGTGAGGTATCAGTCTTATCACAGTGTATTTAAGGGCGAAGTATCCTCGCCGCCATTTTGGATTTATGTATTTTCCTCTATAACTTAATTTTCGGAGTCAATATTTAAAAACCAAGCCGGTCGAGGCATAGGGAACATTTTGACAGTTATTTCGAAATACGACTTATTTTTCTTACATGATTAATTTAACATCTGTAACCGTGATCAAATATTACATAATTATTAAATAACTAGCTGATCCCGCCACTTCGTTCACGGTGACTTTAGAATTTGTTTTCATATTTTAAAAATATAAATAGAGAGTCGAAATAAGGCGTGAATTGTGTCAATCGAAAATGATACATAATTATTTCTACAATCAAAACAAAAAAATCAATTTTGAAAGATTGTTACTTTATTATCAGAAATATTGCTGTTTAAACAATGTTTTTTGACAATAGTGCTTTTGCGAAAATATGATATAGAACATAAAGAAGATTATATGAAATATTAATGTACTTCATAACCATTTGAGATATCGAGATGAAATAAAGAACATATTTTAAATATAAATAAACTCTATGATATCTGAAAATATGATCAAAATCTATTCAGCCGTTTGGGAGTCTATTCTGAACAAACATCCAGACAGACAGACATACAGACAGACAAAAAGTTTAAAAAATAGTTATTTATGCTTCAACATCGTTAAAATAGAATATTACGCTTAGATATTGGTATCAATTTTGAAATTACTGGACGACACTTCAATTTTGTTTATTAGTACGGATTTCAGTCGTTAATCGGGAAATGCGGGTATATTGACGCTGTAAAAATACAATAAAATCCGTCAAGTAGTCCTCTATGTCATGTCTAGCTTTAGATTTGTAAGTAAAACCGAAGATGGAATGAACACTTCCCTCTTAAGAATACAGACGTGAAACGCCAGCTGTACACAGGGGCCGCGGTGGTGTAATGGTTAGAATACTCGCTCTCCGCTTACACGTGCCGGCTTCTATTCCTGGTGGAGTCGCTCCCGAATTCCGTATGTGGGGATCGTGATGGACGATGCCGTTGGTTGGTGGGGTTTTCTCGGGAATATCCCATTTCCTCCGCCCTTCCATTCCGGCACTGCTCCGTACTCACCTCGCCTCACCCTCATCGGCTCTCAAGACCTCGATGTTAAGGCTGTGTCCGAACTCAGGTATATACTTGCGTACTTGCATACTTCACTTACCCTTGGCAACAAACTTGATGAATTCGGACAGGTAGTCTTGTTGGCTTCGGTAACAGATATTAGCCAGCTAACCACTTTAAATGTTAATGTATTCCGTCTGACTTTGCCGAAGGTTTTAGGGGTTAAATTAAGTATTAAATAATATTAAAGATTTTATTTACATTAACATTTAACGTCTTGCATTACTGTATGTAACTTGGATTGCTTTTTTCATCTTAGCTTCTGTAGGAGGAACATAAGCCTAATACGAATTTATTGATTAGGCCTTTTTTAAAGTGAAAATTTAGATATTTTCTTATTCAGTTCAAAATGTTATGTCTACGAAGTAGTAATTTTGCCCTATTAAACTTAAAATCAAATAATTATGTCGGAAATAAATTATGGTAATCTAATTGTTTCTCAAAATGGCGGCACATATTCCGCAAGTATGTGAGACGTATACAACTTCGTTTACTTGTATACTTGCGTACTTCACTTGCAGTTCGGACAGCACTTACTACGTCACTCCTGGTACTTTAGGCGAATTCGGACACAGCCTAAGAGCCTCCCAGATCTCTTCACTCAGTGCAGCTGTACTCGCCAGCTGGCAGCACAGCGAATAGGAAATGTGTCGCAGCACGCAGTAGCCAATCAGACACAAGATCCGTTCCCACAGCCTCGCGCAGCCAATCAGAGAGAATGTGCTAGACCACATGAAATAAGCCGCCGCCGGCCCTCCTCTGTGTACTTGTCTACTCTGTGCTCTCGTCATCAGCAACTCTGGTAGTCATGTGCAGCAACTTCGGTTCATTAAGGCTACTTTGTACCACCTGTTTATTTTCATTTTAAGTGGAGGCTTCATATTTCCAAGTTCCTTTCAAGTTAAACAATTAGCGGTGGGGACTGTAAATTCTTTGTCATAAACGAAAATGTGTGGTATACTTTAAATTTGAAACAGTGAGATTAAACATAAATCAATTAAAATAGTGAAGATCGAGCAACTGTTAATCAGTGCCAGATAACTAATTAATATAGTGGCTGAATTTCACAGATTTATTTGTGATCCCCACTGAATGTCAATATTACACTGCTATAAATCACTTGTTCCCAGTAAATTGTCTTGATTCTCCGGTCAGCAGTAGCTTACCAACTGACTTTCAGTGAATGTTATTTCACTGATTAACGTCGCTGATTCGGGCCTGGAGTGTACAGTGTCACCCTTAATTGCTACAAAGTTACCCTAAACGACTGCATTATTTGATTACGGTATTACAACACTCACAGGATACTATAATATCAAAGTTATGATTTTAATTTTTGAGGGGTGGAGAGGGGAGGGGAGGGGAGTTCAAGTACATTGTGAACCCCTCCCCTCCTTTCTCATCAACATCCTCTGGATCCACTGCTGCTCGTGTGCAATCCCTTCACGTTCATGTGCGAAGAGATTTGTATAAAGACTGGCTCAGTACAGTGGACCCTTCATAGCCCACACAGTTAACACTTCAGACAGTGATCTGGCAACCATAAACACACACACACACACACACACACATACACGCCAAATATTCAAAACTTACAGTCACATTTTTTCTCTAAAAGTTACCTTTGAAAGTGAAAGTGTACTCATCATCTGCAATTATTTTGCTATAGAACGAATTTCATGGTGTTTAGCAGTTCTATTTGCCATTGCCCATAACTTTATAATTTTGATAGGATAATGGATTCACATGAAAATAGGAAACGTAGTATTATTTCATCTTATCGATTACGTATGGTACACAATGCATGTAATGATCTGTGTTGCGTCTTTCAAATCTTAAAACTTCTTCGGGTAACAAAACTAATATGGCCAATATCGGTAGAAAATTAACCAACTTTTATTGCGGTACTACATTAACTTTTTATAGATGTATGTCGACGAAGATGACATCTTAAAGTACAAGAAGAGACGGAAATACGACACGTACTCACACAAATTTGCATACCAAAAAAGAACAGTTATATTTGAAGGAATTATTTTTAGTTTGTAGTTACAGACTAAAGAAAGAAGTGATTTAAAATAATCAATACACTTGTAATATATCGGAAGTTTTGATACCGATTTTTTATCGAACAGTTACTCGATATTTTTTTAATAGTGTTTAAGATATTTTGTAATCTCAGCACAATATATTTATATATTAATTCATAAATTATTTTTGTAGAAATGTGTATAAAGAAAACGTGTCAGTTTTACACAAATATTTCTACAAAACTAAATATTCTTAGATATATTTCAGTGTATTTAGGACGTGCCAGCGTATGTTGCTTTGGTAATTTTTATAATTAAATTATTGATGTAATAAACGTATTTTTTTTAGTCAAAAGTAAGAAATAACTGTGTTAATTATATAATTGGTATCTTGTTTCATCACGTCGCATGTGAAAAAAAAGTGTACTTCATTTTCGCTATAAATAATCAAATCAATTATATGTAACAATATCATATAGCAAAACATACGTATACTCACATAAACCTACACATGCTTAAAAACAATCTCCGGCTATAACGACGAAAACATATTGGAGAATAGGAATGAAGTTCGCTAAGACTGACGTAACGCAGTGGTAATTCACTCAAATGTAATTCGGGAGGACTCGGTTTCGAATCCCGGTATGGCTGCCCTTATTTCAGAAATCACTTCAGGCGAATGCTAGAACAGTTCCCTAACATAGGGTCTAGTCGATTCCTTCCAAGTTCTTAAATAATTAGTGTTACCAGGACCACTAAACACAATACAATAAATAAATAAATAAAATAAGAGGAACCGTAGAGCACTCACACTGGGGACCTCGACACAAGCGTAGCAAGTTAATTAAAGTCAGGGTTTAGAACTAGTTACGACCCGGACTGGGAACTGTGATCAGGGGTTCATCACCGTACTACCTCGCGAGACTATGAATGAAGTCCAAAATGTCCTGCGGGGAAACGACCACATTTTATTGGCTGATGATGCTGTGTTATATGTAACAGAAAGACCTGCGTACGAATAGGTATGTCCCATTCTCAACAGTTTCGAGATCCAGCCTAATGAAACTACGGATAATACGACTATTTTAGGTGGCAGTAAATAATGATCACTTCTTATGGGTTAAGTGTAATGTTCAATTTCCTACTATAATATTGATTCTGAAATACTTCAGTGAACAACGATGCATGTTACAAATCGCCTGCACACTGCTGCGTTGGCAGCAGTATCGTAGCTAGGCAGTGAGTGGGTGATACGGTACTGGGGTGTGTGGGGGAGGACCATATGTACCCCACCCCCAGGCTGGACAGGTTTCGGGGACCCTTAACGGGACAGTTTTACAACTTAACCACTAAATTACGCGTTTGAAGTTATTTCCTGATGGAATACGTATCGCATATTTAGGGAAATATTTGCACACGGGACAAAGGCCGGTCGTGAGTGGTGAGTGCAGCTGAATAGGCCCTCTCAATTTGGCGTGTGGGGGCGGAGATTACTCTGAACATCCCCCGCAGTTTCTCCACTGGTTACTGGTCCGAGCTGTTTGTGGATTCCGAAATAACTTTCTGTGTACAGCGAACAGAATAACACGCAGTTTCCTTGAGTCACATTTTCTCACAAGAAATGAAGTACCCAGAAGAAATGGTATATTTGGACGTAATCTGATACACATGCATGCCATCGCTGTGTGTGTATGATCTCCGTTCCAATGATACGTAACGCACAGAGCGGCCACCATAGTGCACTAGTGGCTCCACAGCGATTATGGCGATAGTGTTATACTCTATTCGCGGTTTCTTCACACTTTTTTGAATCACACTTTTGAAAAAACATCCTTGGTATAACATTTTTGGGTGCTTCCTGAGTATGTTTCACAAGCGTTATATACTTCTGTTAACATTAAAGTAGCTTATTTTTGGTTAAATTGAACTTATATTTTATCTATACATTACAATATCTCATTCATAACTAATATTAACAAAGACAAGAGAAAACCTGTATGTTGGTAGTGCTTAGTAAGATATATTTCTCATTCGAAATTTAATGACACTAAGTGCGCACGAATGCAATGCGTTGGCCCTCTGGTGTAATTTTCTAAGCTTTGTTCGTACGAGGTGGAGGAATATCCTGGAGGTAGATCTTTAGCAGTGTTTCAGATCAGTTGTAAGTAACCGTGTTTGGAGCACAGCTGAGCACTCCTGTGAGCCCTGCTTGGAATCTACTTTTATTTCCTGCCGCCACATGAACCTGGCCACGGGCCACCTCACGTCACACGCATGCGCCATCCAAGTGAAACTGGAGTCGTCAAGCTCTTGTCAGGCGTGTTCTACAATGTCACTTATGCTGGCGCGGATCACGTACGGATACACGTAACAAAGTTTGGCATCTCCCAACTCTTCCATGTCCATAGATCCGTGTAGCCAATAGGAATCCAGTATTTGGTTTGTTGATATTCGTTTTCGTGGCCATGAGTGCACATGGTTTGGCACAAGTATTTACGCATCTTGAAACACTTTAGAAATATACAAAATGAGATGTGCATATTATCTAACCGACATCAGAAATTTGCAACAGCTGAGCATTTCTTGATATCGTAAGTTGCAGCAAGACTGTACGTTTAATTGCATCGTAGAATAGTTAAGACTTATCCTGAGCCGTCAGTTTTCTCCGCTTGCTGTATCACGTCAAACTGCTTTCATACGTATCCTGGCATTGAAGACCACCGACCTCTAACTGTCAAACTGTCCCATAGAAACGTTAAAAACGACGCCGTTTTTGTCAGAAAAAGGCGGATGGCTTCAGTTTCCACAAAACATTCGAAGATGGGACCGATTCTGAAATGTCTTTGATTTTTGACAGGCTCAGCAAAACAGAATCATTCTCGACAAAAATAGACGCCACGAAACTTAAAAATAACGAACAGCTGCTGCAAACGAGAAATAAGTTAATGATAATTAATTTACGTAGAAGCTTCTGAGCACCAATACCTATTTTAAGTGAATATTGCACCTAATATTAAGAACTCAGAGACATTAAATTTCTTTGTGCAGGAAACACATGTGATAAATAAAATCTGGATTTATAAAAGAGGTGAAAGTTAATTTGAAACGTTCGTTACATTTCTTCCTGTAACGGACTGCATAGCAAAATAATAGCAGTGTCTCACTTCGAAAATAATTTTTTAATTAACATTAAGATTATATTCTCCCAGTGAAACAATTTGACAGTGAGACACATTTTCAAACACATTCAAGATTATTCGATAAGATTTATTAAAAGGAAAAATTATGTCCGTATTTCGACTTCAAATTGTGTCGTCAAATACCTTTGAAGAAGAAAATGTGACAGTATGACAGGGGCATCGGGAAAGCAAGTGTGCTTGGCAATTATTTGTGTGAGATAAGAAAAAGTGAAAAAGTGACTTCAGTGGCTATCATTTAAACATCATAATTAGAGATGATGGAAAATTGCGAGAATTATTTGAGCCAATATATATTCTATAACACTCTAACTAGTTTATTCTTTCATGATTGGATGAATAAGGTTTTGACTGTTTGCAGACCAACCATGAACGTTCAGCCTTATAATATCAGAATCCTCATTGGCTCAGTGAAATGGTACGTAGAATCCTAGCAAACAGTCCACTTTTCCCGTGATAAACCACCATCTCTAATCATAATCTTAATACGACGTTAAGCATTAGAACAATTTCTAATAATTAATTGTCAACTTAAATGGGAAGCTGGTGTTACGAGTTAGCTTTTCAGTCAATTCATGTCTGAAAGGGAAACTAAATAATGAGCCATGATTATATAGAGCACAATAGTATAAGATGGAGTTTATTGGTACGCAATTACTATTTACGTGACTATTGATCGGGGGAGCTTAAATGGTATACCAAGGTGCTAATAAATTATGTTAAGTGTTATTACCGCACGCTACTACTATTACAATCTAACAGGAAAGTCCCCTCCTTGTTCATGATGCTGGAGGCTGATTCTAGGAGGCGGTTAACGACGGCCGGACATACCCATCTCCATGTATTCTTGGTCCGCTGCCCCGATGACAAAAGACGCCGCTCCGAGTGTTACGTTGGCGTATATCGAGCGCGTTGTTTTATGTATTCGGCTCCGTTTACTGGCCGGTGCAGGGGGTTTCTGAAACTGTCTTTTTCGCAAGGTGTTTTTGCAATCATGTTCGAGCCCTTGTTCAATGTATGAAGGTGTGATCAGCCCGGTTGTTCAGCTAAGGCCTGATCACTTCGTAACACTTCAAGCTAGTGCCTACTACAACATACATATATTAATGGGCAGTAATTATTTTCAAAGGTTGGTTGATTTCGAAAGTACTCACTTTACAGTGAAAAACCTTCATTTAGAGATACGCGTTTTTAAAGCGTCCATTGTTCTAAGTACTGGGAATATTACAATTTATATAATAGTGGTCGTTTCTTACTGGATCCCGTGCGCGACAGTCATTTCAGGAAACGCAGTGCGAACTGATCACTATTTGGGAGTTCTGCCTACGATGTTCTCTTGTATTGCGTGCTCTTACACCACACGTATAATTAACATTGCCATGCACCCAATAACTTTATTCGTGCGTCGACAAATATTACTGCAAAATTATTAAAAAATATAAATATTTTAAATATTTACGAATTCTTAAACTTTATGCACTAAAAAAGAACAAAACAAATCTTTACAGTATTAAAAAATGTTTACCTAAAAATTCAAATTCAACGTTAAAACACGGGACTACATTCCTTATCCATACCAGTCAGTGTGCACATTGCAATATACGCAGGAAGGGCCAGTGGCATTTTCCAAACGTTGATTTCAAAAGTTCCCTCTTTACCGGGAACCATCTATAGGCGTGCGTGATGAATATTACATGAGTGGAGCGGACGAAGGTGAGGGATCAAAGACAGACAGGACGTCGGGTCTACTGGTTGGCTCTGTATTGAAGTATTCATGTTGTAGGCGGCGGTTGGGCAATCCGACTGGAGACACGGGGCAGGTCACCTGCTGTGACGTCACACGTCACCCCCTCCCTCTTGTGTAACAGTTATACGTCGACAAACCACGAGTCCAGAGAGGCGAGGCCATGATGTGGGCGTACACACTATCTGTTATACGTCGACAAACCACGAGTTCAGAGAGGCGAGGCAATGATGTGTGCGTACACACTATCTGTTATACGTCGACAAACCACGAGTCCAGAGAGGCGAGGTCATGATGTGGGCGTACACACTATCTGTTATACGTCGACAAACCACGAGTTCAGAGAGGCGAGGCAATGATGTGTGCGTACACACTATCTGTTATACGTCGACAAACCACGAGTCCAGAGAGGCGAGGCCATGATGTGGGCGTACACACTATCTGTTATACGTCGACAAACCACGAGTCCAGAGAGGCGAGGCCATGATGTGGGCGTACACACTATCTGTTATACGTCGACAAACCACGAGTTCAGAGAGGCGAGGCGATGATGTGGGCGTACACACTATCTGTTATACGTCGACAAACCACGAGTCCAGAGAGGCGAGGCCATGATGTGGGCGTACACACTATCTGTTATACGTCGACAAACCACAAGTCCAGAGAGGCGAGGCCATGATGTGGGCGTACACACTATCTGTTATACGTCGACAAACCACGAGTCCAGAGAGGCGAGGCCATGATGTGGGCGTACACACTATCTGTTATACGTCGACAAACCACGAGTCCAGAGAGGCGAGGTCATGATGTGGGCGTACACACTATCTGTTATACGTCGACAAACCACGAGTCCAGAGAGGCGAGGTCATGATGTGGGCGTACACACTATCTGTTATACGTCGACATACCACGAGTCCAGAGAGGCGAGGCCATGATGTGGGCGTACACACTATCTGTTATACGTCGACAAACCACGAGTCTAGAGAGGCGAGGCCATGATGTGGGCGTACACACTATCTGTTATACGTCGACAAACCACGAGTCCAGAGAGGCGAGGACATGATGTGGGCGTACACACTATCTGTTATACGTCGACAAACCACGAGTCCAGAGAGGCGAGGCAATGATGTGTGCGTACACACTATCTGTTATACGTCGATAAACCACGAGTTCAGAGAGGCGAGGCAATGATGTGTGCGTACACACTATCTGTGGTTGGTTTCATATACATTAGTAGTGGAATGATTATTAGAGACCCGGATTCGTTTGAGGACAAGCTAGACTTCAAACACATGTACATTTTACTTACTATCCAATTGGATGACAGTTTGTAATCCACGCCCTGGATTAATGTGAACCTCAATTAATGTGAACCAGTGATTAACTTGGAAGGAAACCTGATCTCGGTTAAAACTGGAGCAACAGCCAATGAGCAACTAACTGAGGATCTAGCTTGTTGCTAAACAAATCCGAGAAATTTCCGGGTATCTAAACATTATGTATGTTTGGGGCCAACGGCATACGGGATTGAAGTCAGAGTCGGCCACCGCCGCCATATTGGAATTTCCCTTTTTCCCTTAAAGTTTCGCTCTTTCCTTTTAAGTTCCCCTTTTTCCAAAAAAAATATTTTTTTCTCTTAAAATGTTCCTTTCGTTCCCTCGAAATTCCGATTCCCTCTCAAGACAGTACCAATGCCAAGAACGAGTCGCAAAAATCCACTTTTCAATCCATTGGAAGGATTTGGGAAGCTCGCTTCTCGAGGGCAGAGCAGTGGCGGCAGTATTAGTGTTATAGGCATAGGATATGCCAAATCAATATACAGAGTCCAGAGTCCGGAGTCATACATGACCTTAATCCATGTTGGATGTCGGTGACCTTGACCTTGACATTTGACCTTGACCCCGGTTAGTCCGGGCGTCTCAACGTGTTGGCCTGTCCTGTAAAGACAGTCACTAGGCATTCTAAACACCATCACACTGACTTATTGACTTCCACACTAACATTTAGTCTCGTAAAGGTAGTTAAGTGGTAACACACTTTATATAAATACAATGAAATGTTATATACTAGAGCCTTAGATTGCCTACACGAGGCTCTAGAACGGGTCTCGAGTATGTTAGCCGGCGCAACTGTAGTTAGCAACTGTTTTAGCTCTGTAATCACAACTGCTCTGTTTCCTTTACTACCCGCGCTCGAGTAAAACACCTTCTATTGCCGGACTTAACATCCAGAAACACGCCCCATTTGAATGCGTGATAGGTTTTTGCTTCGATTCTTTTATGTATTATAAAGAGTATAAAGAGACACACACACCATATTTTAAGACCTGATATTTGTTTATACTTTCTGTATGCAGTCAGTAATATTTATATTTATGGGTTGGTACATGCATTTTGTTGCCAATATAACATTAATTAACAACTGTAACTAAAATATATAGTATATCTTTTATCAATCGGAAAACCACCAGAATCAAATACAGTACATTTGATTAGAACATGAATAGTAATCTTTCCACTTGATGCCGTTAAACCTAAGTTTATTAAACAGAGCCTGTAATCTTATATTTTTGTGGTGATAGCAAATATTGTTTGTAGTTAATGCAGAAATGTTTTTTTATCGGTTAGTAATGAGGTCTAGGTAGGGAAAATACTGCAAAGAAAATATTTAAATTTTCCCTTAAAATGAGGTGGTGGTTCAACTACAGCCAAACTATTAGGTAATAATTTTAGCTACAGTAAAACTGCTGCCTTGAGGACTAGTTCTATTTATTTACACGAATTTTCAGGAGATGTTTTATTATTTAAGGATTATCTGATGCTGTAAGAGAACTCGTAAGTCTGCTAACAAACAGTATGTGTTTCTTAATAATTTATAAATTTTTCTATGAGTAGTTTTACATTCGATATTTGTTTTTTCGACCTTCCATTATATATAAAGAAGTTAAATATTTACAGTAATATAATCGTGTTTGATATTAATATGTGATGGCCTTTCTTTCCCAAATAATGCTACTGTAAAAAAATGTCCTGGTAAACTTCCTAAACTGTAATGGAAATTATCAACCTATACAAAGTATGGAAACAATACCACACATCAAGCTGCAGATGTAGGAATGTTTAGCGTAACTAATATACAAAGTTGGCAACTACCCTACATTTTCTAATGTTTCCCGAGCAAACGTAGAAATACTACAATGAGTGTATAGGGGAAAATTTTTTACCATTCCCGCCTTTTCACTAAGCGTATACACTGGTATGGAAATTTTCCGAATAATTTCTTAGAGTGTGAATATGTTTTTGAACAGTTTTGATAATCTAAGAGAGATGGTGTTGATTATTTTGAAAAAAATATAATATTGAAGTTTGCTGGAATTTTTTCCCGTTTCGATGTTGTCGAGTGGAAATGTCAAAACATGGACAGATAATTGAAGCGACTGGCTACCCGTCTGAGCCACTCTGCTTGTGCTGTATTAAGTACGGCGAGGCGACGTGCTCAGGTCTGACTGAGGGGGGTGGGGGGGGGGGGGTGATGTGACCCGACACCAGCGCGCCGCAATGAACAATCAATCAGGCGTGCATTATTCAGCAGGTCGCGTGTGACGGTCTAGGGACACCCCTGCAGCCAGCTAAGCGCTGTAAGCACTTCACGGTAAACTGAGCACTTTGGCCAACCCTGCCCAGTCTATATGTGGCTCCTTCACACTTTTGAAAACACACCCCCGGTTGACCCGACTCTCGTGGTTTCCCAGATATGGCACGAGTCACACGCATTTTATACTTCTGTTTACGTACAAGTATCTTACTTTTGGTTCGATCCAACTTTTACTTATATTGTGTCCATCAATTATTATATTTCTTCTATTATTAATGTAAATAAGAACCCGAGAAAAATATGTGAGTTGCTAATGCTTAGAAATAGTTCTCATACACAATATTTCACCTGATTGCGCACGAATTCGGCGCGTTGTCCCTCTGGCGAAATTTTCTAGACTCAGCTAAGCTTAATTTGCACGAGGCGGAGGAATATCCTGGAAGTAGAACTTTAGCAGGGCTTCAGAAAAGTGTGAAGTAACCATGAATGGATTGTAACAATTTTTGATTCAACTTTGTCACATGGAACTACTTTCACTGAGTAGTTACCAACTTTACTGGGCCCATGCCAGCCAATATGCCCGTGTTACAATACATGCCACCAGGCGCAATGACGTTTCCCATAGACAAGTTTCAAATGTGCTCAATTAATCGCAGAGAGTGTATAAACTTAACTCCACTCGGATTGTGAAATAACGAGATCCCTTACAGCAGAGTTTCGCATATAAATCAATTCTGCCGGTAATGTCACTTTTAATAACTTCAGAACCGATTTAATTTATTATTTAAGGTGTTTATGAATACGCGCTATACTTAAACCGAAAAAGCACTTAGTTCATTATTATAACAGCAAGTTTTGTGTTGGGCGATAGAAATGAGAACCGTTCACGAACATTTCAAACATTCCATATGTTTACATACCAAACGGAAGAAATTTGGTTCACAATAGTTTAAAAGTAAAGCTTATCTAGAATCCGCCACAGCATATATATTCAGCCAATCAGATTCGTAGCTTGAGGTTCATTCTGTTTACAGAATGTTCGTTGAAATTTCATTTTGGAATTCCCTGAATTTTCCCTGTTTTCCAGACAGAATCTTCCCATCTTCCCTGACCTGTTTTCAAAACCAAAACCTTCAAATTCCACATGTTCCACCGTTGACAGAAAAATTCTATTAGTGAATTTTGATTACATTGCACTGCAACAGGCTAAATCACCAGTGCCAATATTTGATTCAACTCATCGACATTTTTCGCGATGCATGCTGTTGACTTCACTGGCGTTCCCATTACAAACACGCAAATACTTTATTTTGTACTTATATACCCTACGAAACTTGGCAAATATGTATTATTGCTAGTTCACAAACTTGAAAATTGAAATTTTTAAAAGCATAAGCTCATAATTACGTCATTCTGTATTCACACAACTAACTTTTGCAGAGTAGCAGTTATTTAAGTTTTCCCTTGACCAGGAGAAAATTCCCTGTCATTTCCCTTACTTTTCTCTGTCACGTGAAATTCCCTGACTTTTCCCTGTTTTCCCTGTGGGTGGACACCCTGGTTTACTGCAACATATTAAAAAAATACGTAGCTGCGAGTGCCTTTAGATCTTCAGTGCTGCAACCCGCGAAGCACTTCTGCTGTACAAGTATAGGCACAATCAGGAGATGCCTCTTCCGTGAATGTGTCTCATAAGGACAGCTTTCTGCAGCAGATTTCAATCTGCCTCTCTCAATATACTGTCAAATGTGCTGTAGGTAGTTGAAAACAAAAATACTTCAGATGATAGGAAATAAAATACACTCCATTGTGAAACCTGATGGAGCCAAATGCAATAAAAATATGTGGAGGACACTCCGTACACATCCTAGAGAGACGAGAGCTTTCAAAATCTCGAATCATTTGAAACTTATTCTTCTTAATCTTCGAAAGAGCATTGTATAGATGTGCAACTTCTTTATTAAGGCAGGTCAGAGTATTCTTTATCCTATGTGGCAGTTGTTACCATTATTCTGAAAGGAAAGAATACACATCTTTATAATCATATTAAACTTGACAACACTGTATCATACCAAATATAAAAAAAAATATTATAAATAAATATCACGAATAAAGTCACTTACATATGCGTTTGAAGTCTCTTTTCACTTGCACAATTAAAGAGATATAATACTGTATACATATTAAATCATTCTCTATTAGATCCCCTGCTTTTAAACATTATGTAATCAAAAACACAAATAAACATTACTACAGAAGGATACACATTCCTCTTGTTTTCTCGACTGACTCTCCATTGTGAAAGGTATATTATCGCATTCCGTTTGTGCTTGTCCTTTAGTCAAAATTTTGATATATTATAACGTTTACTGGGCCAGGTTAAGGAGAGCATTCGTCTCTGTGGAGTTTTGGCCCTGTTAGCTGCAAAGATAACCTCATACTCTTAGTCAAACGGAAATTCTAAAGGACGAAATCACACATTTTACTTGCAAATTAACTGTCTGTAAGTTACCCATTCGTTTCACACTATAGGTGGCAAAACATACCATTTGTCTTGAAATTATATATTGTGAAATATTGCACTTTTATTAATGTCATCCTATAGTACAGAGTAAATGTATTAAAGGAAATAGATAGATTAACATATTGCATATTAATTGTGATTATATGTTGACCATTCTACTTGACATCTGCTACTCTTCAATTACAGAGACTCCTTTACTGGGTGTAAAAGTCATATGTTTCTAGTGAGACATGACTTGTACGGAACTGAAAAAGAAATAACATGTATTTTTTCTGGGAGAGAAAATTGTCAAATTATTTTCATTAAACACCTCATGAATTATTTTGATTTTGAATGGTGGTTTTTCATCATTCTTCCACAATAACTGCAATATTCTCTATACGTTTGGGCAGTCTATGAGTATCATTTTGAGAGGAAGTCATGCAGAAGTGAGATGCCTCTAATTTTTTTATTGATAATGCAGTGGAAAATGTTCGTATGAATTTTCTTGCTTCTTTTGGTTTTCTATGTCTTGTTTTTTTTTATACTGAGATTACTGACTAGGATGTAAAAATTTCAATACATATAATTTGTAATATATGAAGTTTAAATGTTTTCAAATTGGTTTTGAAATGATCTCCACTTCAAATGTGGCGATTTTATCGCGACGGATTATATGAAATAATTTGTTTCTTTCTGGGAGGAAAACCTTGAAAATTAGCTTATATCGTTAGTTTTCCTTGTTCCTGCCTTACCCCCCCCCCCTTTTTTTTCTCCTCGCACACATAATGCCCATTCGTGGCGTGGTTTAGATAGATTTAGTTTGTATGTTTTCTTTCTCATAATTGTGGTTGTTTCTTGTGCTACCTCTTCAACGCCAAATAGATTCATAACGTAGTGAACAGGGGCGCAGGAGCGGAAAGGGTACAAACTTTGCAGGTGAGATAAAACATAGAATTTGTAACTCCCACCCCCCCCCCCCCCAGTTCCCCTCTCACAGATTAATTAAGTGTTAATGATCTTTAGTATCTTAATAAAGAGTGCAGTGACAACAATCTTACGAGCGTTGTAAATTAATATTTTTTTGTAACAAACATTGTTCAACATGCCCGCATTGTATGCGATGACACCTTTCCAGAAAAAAAAAATTGTTACACTTGATATTTCTAGAATAATTTGATTTCAAATACAAACCAGTTCTGTTTTTATGCAGCCATATAAACAAATACTGAGATGTACTACTGTCGTGGGCTACCGCTTGACATATATGTAACCAACAAATACCATTTCATATATTAAAAATATATTGAAAATATGCCAAAATTGCTTTATATTTAACTTTTTCTCATATATATGGCTTGTTATTTGTTGATTATATATGTGTCATGCAATACTCACGGAAATAGTTTACTTTGTAAAATAATTTTATTCTAGGAAAATGTCACCACATACAATGCGTACAAGTTGAAAAATGTTTTGTACAATTATAACATTATTAATTATTTTGTATACAACTCTCTTAACTCGAGCAATATATCACGACCTGCTGCAGCAGAAGTGATATTATCTTGGTATGTTTTCTTAAAATGATAAAATCCTAGACTCTTTGGTACAAGGCTGTCCACATTTCTTCTACTGGACTGAACCTCCTTCAGTACCTTGTAACTGCATTTCCTTCAGTAACTGGAGCCTATATAGCTGTGTTCTTGTCACAGATATTTAAACCAAATTCACAGAATATAAATTAATCTGTTCAAGATAAAGTCGATATAGCTAGAAGAATATTTTGGTATTCATTCCGACAAACTAAGCACATAGGCAGGAAAAATTTTCATGTGATGGCATCCACAGTCTGTGGAAAAAGTATGTTTCCAAATAGGGTGCGCTCTTAAGTAAATGCCCTTCAATATAATTTAATTCTCCTCCAATTTCTAGCAGGCTTCTGAAATTGTGGCCTGTTAGAGTGCCACTAGATCATGTTCCAAAATGCTACCTTAGGAGTGAAGTAGTACAGACTAATGATTGAGCAAAACTAGAGTCAAGTTTATTACGGGACGAGCATGTAAATAGAAACACGAAAGGTATCTTTTATTTAGTATTTGACCAGTCTGGCTGGAGGTATATCGCACGCCCGAGGGCTAGAAGTGTGGGCAGTTAAGGCTCCTATGTACAGAAACGTTTTCTGTGAAATTGTTGTTTGCGCGGTAAACTCTTGTCTCAGTAAACAAATGTTCTGGAAATACGAAGTTTTGTTAGAAAGGATAAAAAACTATTATCTATGTCGATATATTTGTACTTTTATTATATTAAGTGTATTAATGGAGAACCAAATCGTAAACGTGGCCAAATGACGCATATCTAAAGCTTCCATATGGAGTTTATTTAAGCGGTAAGAGAAAAGTACGATTATACGCAGGTAGCTTGATCTGTGTACTTTGATCACGTGCAATAAAACCCACACAGTTACAGATCTAGATAGCACAGCACAGCGTTAGGACGGAAACACTGAACACCTTGGGCGTAAGAGCGATGAGGCGCTAGGCGTGCGTGTTAGTGTCGCCCGTATCGCTCCCTCGTTTCTTGACCTTGGACGCGTAGTCTTGGTACACACATATAATATCTGGTCGTCCTTACTTACAAGACACTGAGCTTGTGTGCTGGCTCTCTGTCGGCGACTCGCCTCTACAGGACTTAATGGCGACAAAGGTGTCTTGCACGCACCTCCGCTAAGTGAAGTAGTCTCTACTCTTATGTTCAAACATGATAATGATTGTGAAACTCTAGTGTTAGCCCTTCTTTGCTTTAAAAATAAATACAAATAGGAGAAAAATAGAAAACTAAAAATAGCATTTGAACGTAAAAATATCTTAAATGCTATTCATTACCAGACATATCTAAAAAAAAATACAGAAGACTATTTAGATTGCAATGATATGACTGAAGCTCTGAATTCTGTCCAGTTGACGTTCTTAAGGGATTGTAGGAAGTGGGTATGTTTATTAGTAAATACGTAGTCCACTGCAGTTAACATTTTCAACTATTATTTTGTTGTTGGATTAAAAAAATCGTATCACAAGTGTCCATATTATTAGTCTGATCTTTATTTCACTTTACAATGGACCAAGTGAGCAGAGATAAACCTTCGAATTTACACTTGGGAAGTTATGGGTTCAAATCCAGGTTCGGCCATCCTAGTTTCGACTTTCTGTGGTTTCCCGAAGTCACTCGAGGCGAATGCTACAGTACACAAAATACTGTTACAACTGAGTGCTCACGAATTCGGTGCGTTGTCCCTCTGGTGAGTTCTCCCAGATTTAGTTTAGCTTGGTTGGCACGAGGCGGAGGAATATGCTGGTAGTAGATATTTAGCAGGTCTTCGGAAAAGGCTGGAATGGACTATAGTGCTGGATGCGCGCGATAACCGCCGACTGCCTACTTACCTGAGAGTGCGGCTGTCTGGACACATATGAAGTGAAGTGATCAGGCCTTAGGCAGACGGCCTGCATGAGCACACCTTTAAACATCAAACCAGGACACGAGCCAAATTGCAACAATTCATCACGAAGAAGTCGCGTGCAGAAACCCCCTCCACTGGCCAGCCAAACAACGTGCCGATATAGGCCAGTGTGACGCTGAGCGCGTCGCCTTTCCTCAGTAGGTCATCACCGAGAGAAGGAACAGAGATGGGGGTGTCCGATCGTCGATAACCACCTACCAGAACAGCCTCCGGAACCGTGATTAAGGTGGAGACATTCCAGTTAGTTTGTCTGTTAAACATTCATAACACGTTAATTTGTATAATGAATTCCTTATAAGCTCCCCCGAGGAATTAATATTCAGGTAATATGCTATTTTATGTCTATCATATTAATAAGCCCCATCATTCACAGCTGTGCTCTACCAAACCATATCTCATTATTCGATTACGGCCCTAAGCCCTTTCTTGCGTGAGTATGGCCATAAGTTGTGTTCATAACAATACGGCCGTGGGAGGATTCGTGAGTGACTGACATTTTGATGATAAGAATGCATAGCAGTGGGCATTTTGAATCGTATATTTGTAATGGAAGAGAGAATATTAAGGTACTGCAGATGTACAAAGATAGTGATTAGGACCTTAATTATAATTGATACTAGGATGTAAATTGTGCTCATTGATAAAGATAGCAAGCGGTAATAGTAAAGTTACGCAGTTGTAGCCTGTGAATAATATCTGTCTGTAAATTCCACATCGGTGTAAATAAATAAGGAAAATAATTTTCGTGCTCAAATTTTAATAAGGCTATTGTACTTACGAACTTAGGTACGCCCTGGACGATTCGTTACAATATTGATATGAAGACACGAATCTCGCGGAAATATTTGAGCACATGTAAGAATTCAATACCTTATGAGCTTAGAAACTGTTTTATTTTTGCTTATTGGTGGCGAATTTTTGTGAGAAGATCTTCTACTTAACCAATCACAATTAGATAACTTTAATATAGCGCGTCTGTGATTCGAGTTACACGGAAACCATCCAATTACGAAAGTGTGTCTGAGCTAAAGGGTCATGAAATAGAACTGGTCGTGAAATCTTTTCGCGATATTCGGGTACCCCTAAATATTGACCTTGCGTGAAGGTGTAAAAGGCATCCAGATTTCAACTTGAATAATTTGTAATAAGGTCGCTCAGGTCCGTGGCTCATACAGTATCGTCGACCTTAGAGTCAGAGGTCAGAGGGCTTACTGTCCTCTCCTCCACGCTGTTTGGTGGGAGGGGGAGGGAGGTGGGCGAACAGTGTGTGCTGTGCTGCTAGTAATAATAATAATAAGTAAGAGAAGCGGTGGCCTTACGTGTCCCAGGTTCTCCCGTGCATCTGTGGCAGCTCGATATTCTCCCACGGCTTATGACGCCCCCCCCCCCCCACACTCCACGGTGTGTCGTCCTAGCATACACACGCACTGAGCTCTGACCACAGCAGGGGTAAGTATGGCGGGGAGGGGGGGATCGAATTACGAGCGAAAGGAGGTTAACAGTGCTGCAGCACGTTTCATTACTGGCTGACTTCCATGGCTGTAACAATGCACATGAAATATCATGGCCATAATACCCAGCTCACTGTCACGAGCAAATAAAACTAGCAAAACAAAATACATTTATAACTCTTCATACTCATTTGTTTTTACATCCCTGTACGTTTCGTCTTTAATGTAAACATTTTTGAACCAGTACGACATTTATAAACGTAAATTAAAACTTGAATAGAAACTGTACTGTCGCACTGATAATCCAAGAAAAACCCAGATCAATATAAAGAACATAAAAAGAAAAACTTGAAATGGGTGGTGCAAGAATGTATTGATTTGTAAATACAGAGAACAGCTACGTTTAGGGGCCCGACTCTCCGGCGTGTTAGAAATACAGGTCTTGTTACAAAATAATACGAAAATAATACACATTTAAAACGATGTCTGTTGATTATAGGCTGTTTGCGGTAAAATGTTGTGTATTTTTGCAGCTTATGAAAAATTAACATTGTCATGGGCCTCGTCACTTTATTCATGCGTCGGTCAAGTGAAACTGTGAAATTGTTGGAAAAGGAAATATTTTACAAACCTGATCATTTTCATACTTCGATGCATTAAAAAATAAAACAGGAAGCGGAAGCAATAATTTAAGTTATCGCAAATGGTTACCTAACACTTTTAATTCGACGTTAAGATATAGAACTACTTTCCATCCATCGTTACCAAGTTTACTGGGCGAATGTCACTCAGTGCGCACGTTGAAATATATGCACGCAGGGGTAATGACTTTTCTCTAAGGTTGATTTCAAAAGAGCTCACTTGATCGTGAACAGCCTTTACTTCCAAGGCGCCACACATGCTCGATACGGCATTTCTGAAAACTATAACTTAAAATACTCGGGCCAGAAGCATATAGAAATACTCGAGAGACACACAGCGAACATTGCTACGTATTTCCCATCAGTAAAATGATAGGGCTGAAGTATCATAGACAGCACGCGAGAATACTGCACCTTAGTTCAGAGTATTGTTAATATCGGCGATGACGCACTTGATGCTCGTGGCAGTGTCGCCTTATTGCTCCTATACTTTTCAACCTCAGACGTGGAATGAATCTCCGGGTATACGGAATACTTGCTCTTAAAACCATATCCTTGAAATGTGTATAGGCTGCTTTCAGAAGCAGTGGAAGTGCTTCCTTGATAAGAATATGAACACATACAATACCTACTAATTACTTTAGACTCAGTGTATGCATTTTGCCATTTTCATTGTGACGTGCTGATGGTTTCAAATACACAAATATATTAGAAAGTTACTATATTTGATAATACTATATGGTTTATAACAATGGTCGACATACTCCAGTATAGGAACGTACTATCACAGTCACAATGTCTGCTCTGTCAAAATAATTCAGTGATGTGCTGCCAAATGTAATTGTCTTGCCAACTGTATACTGCATTTGCGGAAATCTTGACTTACATCTGTGTTTTGGCTGCTATAATATTTTACAGACGATTAACATTAATGAACGAATTTAAATGACTATAGAAATGTGAATAAGAAAATTAATAAGACAAACTGTTGAAACGGTTTGTCAGTACGCATAAAATATTGCTTAGGCATTTAACGCCATTTATTTCTCTTTTCAAGAAGAAAAGTGGTTTTAATTCATTAGAATCTCTTTGAGCAAAAACAGTGCACACATGTCCATTCTGTCTTTATGTAACTCTTTCTTTTTGGGTTGATTTTAATTATTCACGTATTCGTAGAATTTATAATCATGTTATTTTATTCAGAAACACTTATGAAGTTAATGAGGACGTGCCTCTCCAATCTTTTTGTTCACGTGAAAATAAAATTTAATTCTACAAATTCTGCACATGAATAAAAATAAAAATTTAATTGACACACTCGCGTCATAATGACAGCAGGATATTTGAGGGAAAATTACTATCAACAAGCAGACCCGCCAGTAGGCTTCTGGTCGCATGAAGGTATTGGCGTTTATCTTCGTCGTTAGTGTTCTGTTTCAACACTGTGGCTCTCGAGAAACCCGCGGACGAGTTCCCCCACCACAACTTCTGAATAGAAGTGACCTTGAGAATGGGTGTAAAACAGGTGGTCGAAGTCCTGAGGACTCACATTATACAGTAAAATACTGGCCGAAGGTCTAATAAATTTCCGTCAATAACTGTGAAGCATCGCTCTCGAGTCCAGTGGCGCTTCTGGAATTTTATGTGAACTAAATTAGTTGTGTTTGTATGCCGTCATAGGCGGGTTAACTTCATTTGCAGCGCCACTTTCTACAGTCAATAATTATTTATTTTATGTATTATAGTTCATCCATTTCTTGTTCTGTGAGCCAACCTTGATGTTTAAGTTGCCAGGGAGTTGTTGATTTTAAATATATTACAGCGGTTTCTTTTCACTAAAGTGGCATTAATTTTAATTTTAACGTTAAAGCTTATTCAGCTGGATTAAGTATGTTTAAATGTTTAAACAATTACAAATACTGGTTTCAACTGACATTTCTTCCACTCATTTGATAAGTCTATTTACAGTATTATACTAATCAAAACAGGAGTTCTTTCGTGGTGTCATTATATTTTTTTTGCCCCAGTAGTCGCGAAGATCAATGTTCAAGAACATTCCGAGTCGAGGTCTAATCATATATATATTATATGTAAATAAATGAAGTTGACTATTTAAAATGTACAGAAGAACCTGCAAAGTTCTGGTTCCCGTACATTAGTTAATCTGAATTATTCAAAATTCAGTAATAAAACTAACATCACTAGGTAGCAGCCACACTGCTAACTACTCCTACTATCCCTGTACAGGAAGAGGAGGAGGGGGGACGTAGATGGGAACGAGGGTTTACTAAGTAGCAGCCGCACTGCTACCTACTCCTACTATCACTGTACAGGGAGAGGAGGAGGGGGGACGTAGATGGGAACCAGGGCTTACAAAGTAGCAGCCGCACTGCTACCTACTCCTACTATCCCTGTACAGGAAGAGGAGGAGGGGGGACGTAGATGGGAACGAGGGTTTACTAAGTAGCAGCCGCACTGCTACCTACTCCTACTATCACTGTACAGGAAGAGGAGGAGGGGGGACGTAGATGGGAACCAGGGCTTACTAAGTAGCAGCCGCACTGCTACCTACTCCTACTATCACTGTACAGGAAGAGGAAGAGGGGGGACGTAGATGGGAACCAGGGCTTACTAGGTAGCAGCCGCACTGCTACCTACTCCTACTATCCCTGTACAGGAAGAGGAGGAGGGGGGACGTAGATGGGAACGAGGGTTTACTAAGTAGCAGCCGCACTGCTACCTACTCCTACTATCACTGTACAGGAAGAGGAGGAGGGGGGACGTAGATGGGAACCAGGGCTTACAAAGTAGCAGCCACACTGCTACCTATTCCTACTATCCCTGTGCTGGTAGGAGGGAGGGGGGACGTTGATGGCAACCAGGGCTTACTAGGTAGCAGACGCACTGCTACCTACTCCTACTATCCCTGTACAGGGAGAGGAGGAGTGGGGACGTTGATGGGAACCAGGGCTTACTAAGTAGCAGCCACACTGCTACCTACTCCTACTATCCCTGTACAGGGAGAGGAGGAGGGGGGACGTAGATGGGAACCAGGGCTTACTAGGTAGCAGCCGCACTGCTACCTACTCCTACTATCCCTGTACAGGAAGAGGAGGAGGGGGGACGTAGATGGGAACGAGGGTTTACTAAGTAGCAGCCGCACTGCTACCTACTCCTACTATTACTGTACAGGGAGAGGAGGAGGGGGGACGTAGATGGGAACCAGGGCTTACTAAGTAGCAGCCGCACTGCTAACTACTCCTACTATCACTGTACAGGAAGAGGAGGAGGGGGGACGTAGATGGGAACCAGGGCTTACTAAGTAGCAGCCTCACTGCTACCTACTCCTACTATCACTGTACAGGAGAGGAGGAGGGGGGACGTAGATGGGAACAGGGCTTACTAGTAGCAGCCCACTGCTACCTACTCCTACTATCACTGTACAGGAAGGGGAGGAGTGGGGACGTTGATGGGAACCATTGCTTACTAAGTAGCAGCCACATGCTACCTACTCCTACTATCACTGTACAGGGGAGGGAGTGGGGACGTTGATGGGAACCAGGGCTTACTATGTAGCACCCCACACTGCTACCTACTTCTTACTATCACTGTACAGGAGAGGAGGAGGGGGGACGTAGATGGGAACCAGGGCTTACTAGGTAGCAGCCGCACTGCTACCTACTCCTACTATCCCTGTACAGGAAGAGGAGGAGGGGGACGTAGATGGGAACCAGGGCTTACTAAGTAGCAGCCACACTGCTACCTACTCCTACTATCACTGTACAGGAAGGGGAGGAGGGGGACGTTGATGGAACCAGGGCTTACAAAGTAGCAGCCGCACTGCTACCTACTCCTACTATCCTGTACAGGAAGGGGAGGGTGGGGACGTTGATGGGAACCAGGGCTTACTATGTAGCAGCCACACTGCTACCTACTCTACTATCACTGTACAGGAAGAGGGGAGGGGGGACGTTGATGGAACCAGGGCTTACTAAGTAGCAGCCACTGCTACCTACTCCTACTATCACTGTACAGGAAGAGGAGGAGGGGGGACGTAGATGGAACCAGGGCTTACTAAGTAGCAGCCGCACATGCTACCTACTCCTACTATCACTGTACAGAAGGGGAGGAGTGGGGACGTTGATGGGAACCTGGGCTTACTAAGTAGCAGCCACACTGCTACCTACTCCTACTATCACTGTACAGGAGGGGAGGAGGGGGACGTAGATGGGAACCAGGGTTTACTAGTAGCAGCCACATGCTACCTACTCCTACTATCACTGTACAGGAAGGGGGAGGGGGGACGTAGATGGGAACCAGGGCTTACTAAGTAGCAGCCACACTGCTACCTACTCCTACTATCCCTGTACGGAGGGAGGAGGGGGGACGTTGATGGGAACCAGGGCTTACTAAGTAGCAGCCGCACTGCTACCTACTCCTACTATCACTGTACAGGAAGAGGAGGAGTGGGGACGTTGATGGGAACCAGGGCTTACTAAGTAGCAGCCACACTGCTACCTACTCCTACTATCCTGTACAGGAAGGGAGGAGGGGGGACGTTGATGGGAACCAGGGCTTACTAGGTAGCAGCCGCACTGCTACCTACTTCCTTACTATCACTGTACAGGAAGAGGAGGAGGGGGGACGTAGATGGGAACCGAGGGCTTACTAAGTAGCAGCCGCACTGCTACCTACTCCTACTATCACTGTACAGGAGGAGGGGGACGTTGATGGGAACCAGGCTTACTAGTAGCAGCCACACTGCTACCTACTCCTACTATCCCTGTACAGGAAGGGAGGAGGGGGACGTAGATGGGAACCAGGGCTTACTAAGTAGCAGCCACACTGCTACCTACTCCTACTATCCCTGTACAGGAGGGGAGGAGGGGGGACGTTGATGGAACCAGGGCTTACTAAGTACAGCCCACTGCTACCTACTCCTACTATCCCTGTACAGGAAGGGGAGGAGGGGGGACGTTGATGGGAACCAGGGCTTACTAAGTAGCAGCCACACTGCTACCTACTCCTACTATCACTGTACAGGAGGGAGGGGGGGACGTTGATGGGAACCAGGGCTTACTAAGTAGCAGCCACACTGCTACCTACTCCTACTATCCCTGTACAGGAAGGGAGGAGGGGGGACGTAGATGGGAACCAGGGCTTACTAAGTAGCAGCCACACTGCTACCTACTCCTACTATCCCTGTACAGGAAGGGGGGAGGGTGGACGTTGATGGGAACCAGGGCTTACTAAGTAGCAGCCACACTGCTACCTACTCCTACTATCACTGTACAGGAAGAGGAGGAGGGGGGACGTTGATGGGAACCAGGGCTTACTAAGTAGCAGCCACACTGCTACCTACTCCTACTATCACTGTCGGCAGGGGGGAGGGGGGACGTTGATGGCAACCAGGGCTTACTAAGTAGCAGCCACACTGCTACCTACTCCTACTATCCTGTACAGGAAGAGGAGGAGGGGGACGTAGATGGGAACCAGGGCTACTAAGTAGCAGCCACACTGCTACCTACTCCTACTATCCCTGTACAGGTAGGGGAGGAGGGGGGACGTAGATGGGAACCAGGGCTTACTAAGTAGCAGCCACACTGCTACCTACTCCTACTATCACTGTACAGGAAGAGGAGGAGGGGGACGTAGATGGGAACCAGGGCTTACTAAGTAGCAGCCACACTGCTACCTACTCCTACTATACTGTACGGAAGGGGGGAGGGGGGACGTTGATGGCGAACCAGGGATTACTAAGTAGCAGCCACACTGCTACCTACTCCTACTATCACTGTACAGGAAGAGGAGGAGGGGGGACGTAGATGGGAACCAGGGCTTACTAAGTAGCAGCCACACTGCTACCTACTCCTACTATCACTGTACGGCAGGGGGGAGGGGGGACGTTGATGGCAACCAGGGCTTACTAAGTAGCAGCCACACTGCTACCTACTCCTACTATCCCTGTACAGGTAGGGGAGGGGTGGGGACGTTGATGGGAACCAGGGCTTACTAAGTAGCAGCCACACTGCTAACTACTCCTACTATCCCTGTACAGGTAGGGGAGGGGTGGGGACGTTGATGGGAACCAGGGCTTACTAGGTAACAGCCGCACTGCTACCTACTCCTACTATCCCTGTACAGGAAGGGGAGGAGGGGGGACGTTGATGGGAACCAGGGCTTACTAAGTAGCAGCCACACTGCTACCTACTCCTACTATCACTGTACAGGAAGAGGAGGAGGGAGGACGTAGATGGGAACGAGGGTTTACTAGGTAGCAGCCACACTGCTACCTACTCCTACTATCCCTGTACAGGAAGGGGAGGAGTGGGGACGTTGATGGGAACCAGGGCTTACTAAGTAGCAGGCGCACTGCTAACTACTCCTACTATCACTGTACAGGAAGAGGAGGAGGGGGGACGTAGATGGGAACGAGGGTTTTACTAGGTAGCAGCCACACTGCTACCTACTCCTACTATCACTGTACAGGAAGAGGAGGAGTGGGGACGTTGATGGGAAAAAAGGGCTTACTAAGTAGCAGCCACACTGCTACCAACTCCTACTATCACTGTACAGGGAGAGGAGGAGGGGGGACGTTGATGGCAACCAGGGCTTACTAGGTAACAGCCACACTGCTACCTACTCCTACTATCCCTGTACAGGAAGATGAGGAGGGGGTACGTTGATGGGAACCAGGGCTTACTAAGTAGCAGCCACACTGCTACCTACTCCTACTATCACTGTACAGGTAGGGGAGGGGTAGGGACGTTGATGGGAACCAGGGCTTACTAGGTAACAGCCGCACTGCTACCTACTCCTACTATCCCTGAACAGGAAGGGGAGGAGGGGGGACGTAGATGGGAACCAGGGCTTACTAGGTAACAGCCGCACTGCTACCTACTCCTACTATCCCTGTACAGGAAGGGGAGGAGTGGGGACGTTGATGGGAACCAGGGCTTACTAAGTAGCAGCCACACTGCTACCTACTCCTACTATCCCTGTACAGGAAGGGGTGGAGGGGGGACGTTGATGGGAACCAGGGCTTACTAAGTAGCAGCCACACTGCTACCTACTCCTACTATCACTGTACAGGTAGGGGAGGGGTGGGGACGTTGATGGGAACCAGGGCTTACTAGGTAACAGCCGCACTGCTACCTACTCCTACTATCCCTGTACAGGAAGTGGAGGAGGGGGGACGTTGATTGGAACCAGTTCTTACTAAGTAGCAGCCACACTGCTACCTACTCCTACTATCACTGGGAGGCAGGGGGAGGGGGGACGTTGATGGCAACCAGGGCTTACTAAGTAGCAGCCACACTGCTACCTACTAGTACTATCACTGTACAGGAAGAGGAGGAGGGGGGACGTAGATGGGAACCAGGGCTTACTAAGTAGCAGCCACACTGCTACCTACTCCTACTATCACTGTGCGGCAGGGGGAGGGGGGACGTTGATGGCAACCAGGGCTTACTAAGTAGCAGCCACACTGCTACCTACTCCTACTATCACTGTGCGGCAGGGGGGAGGGGGGAGCGTTGATGGGAACCAGGGCTTACTAAGTAGCAGCCACACTGCTACCTACTCCTACTATCACTGTGCGGCAGGGGGGAGGGGAGACGTTGATGGCAACCAGGGCTTACTAAGTAGCAGCCGCACTGGTACCAACTCCTACTATCCCTGTACAGATAGGGGAGGGGTGGGGACGTTGATGGGAACCAGGGCTTACTAGGTAACAGCCGCACTGCTACCTACTCCTACTATCCCTGTACAGGAAGGGGAGGAGGGGGGACGTTGATGGGAACCAGGGCTTACTAAGTAGCAGCCACACTGCTACCTACTCCTACTATCCCTGTACAGGAAGGGGAGGAGGGGGGACGTTGATGGGAACCAGGGCTTACTAAGTAGCAGCCACACTGCTACCTCCTCCTACTATCACTGTACAGGAAGAGGAGGAGGGGGGACGTTGATGGGAACGAGGGTTTACTAGGCAGCAGCCGCACTGCTAACTACTCCTACTATCCCTGTGCAGCAGGGAGGAAGGGGAAAGTTGATGGGAATCAGGGCTTACTAGGTAGCAGCCGCACTGCTACCTACTCCTACTATCCCTGTACAGGAAGGGGAGGAGTGGGGACGTTGATGGGAACCAGGGCTTACTAAGTAGCAGCCACACTGCTACCTACTCCTACTATCACTGTACAGGTAGGGGAGGTGGGGGGACGTTGATGGGAACCAGGGCTTACTAGGTGGCAGCCGCACTGCTAACTACTCCTACAATCCCTGTGTGGCAGGGGGGAGGGGGGACGTTGATGGCAACCAGGGCTTACTAAGTAGCAGCCGCACTGCTACCAACTCCTACTATCCCTGTACAGGAAGGGGAGGAGTGGGGACGTTGATGGGAACCAGGGCTTACTAAGTAGCAGCCACACTGCTACCTACTCCTACTATCACTGTACTGGTAGGGGTGGAGGGGGGATGTTGATGGGAACCAGGGCTTACTAGGTGGCAGCCGCACTGCTAACTACTCCTACAATCCCTGTGCGGCAGGGCGAGGGGGGACGTTGATGGCAACCAGGGCTTACTAAGTAGCAGCCGCACTGCTACCATGTCCTACTATCCCTGTACAGGTAGGGGAGGGGTGGGGACGTTGATGGGAACCAGGGCATACTAGGTAACAGCCGCACTGCTACCTACTCCTACTATCCCTGTGCGGCAGGGCGGAGGGGGGACTTTGTTGGGAACCAGGGCTTACTAGGTAGCAGCCGCACTAGTACCTACTCCTACTATCCCTGTGCTGTCTGGGGAGGAGGGGGGACGTTGATGGGAACCAGGGCTTACTAGGTAGCAGCCGCATTAGCACCTACTCCAACTATCCCTGTGCGGGTAGGGGAGGAGGAGGGACGTTGATGGGAACCAGGGCTTACTAGGTAGCAGCGGCACTGCTACCTACTCCTACTATCCCTGAAGAGGTAGGGGTGGAGGGGGGACATTAATGTGAACCAGGGCTTACTAGGTAGCAGCCGCACTAGTACCTACTCCTACTATCCCTGTGCAGGTAGAGGAGGAGGGGGGATGTTCATGGGAACCAGGGCTTACCAGGTAGCAGCCGCACTGCTACCTACTCCTACTACCCCTGAAGAGGTAGGGGAGGAGGGGGACATTAATGTGAACTAGGGCTTACTAGGTAGCAGCCGCACTAGTACCTTCTCCTACTATCCCTGTGCAGGTAGAGGAGGAGGGGGGACGTTCATGGGAACCAGGGCTTACCAGGTAGCAGCCGCACTGCTACCTACTCCTACTATCCCTGTACAGGAAGGGGAGGAGGGGGGACGTTGATGGGAACCAGGGCTTACTAGGTAGCAGCCACACTGCTACCTACTCCTACTATCCCTGTGCGGGTAGGGTGGAGGGGGGACGTGGATGGGAACCAGGGCTTACTAGGTAGCAGCCACACTGCTACCTACTCCTACTATCCCTGTGCATTTAGTGGAGGGGGAACCTTGATTGGAACCAGGGCTTACTAAGTAGCAGCCGCATTGCTAACTACTCCTACTATCCCTGTGCTGGTAGGGGAGGAGGGGGGACGTGGATTGGAACCAGAGCTTACTAGGTAACAGCCTCACTGCTACCTATTCCTCCAATCCCTGTGCTGGTAGGGGTGGACGGGGGACGTTGATGGCAATCAGGGCTTATTAGGTAGCAGCCGCACTGCTACCTACTCCTACTATCCCTGTACAGGAGGGTGAGGAGGGGGACGTTGATGGGAACCAGTGCTTACTAAGTAGCAGCCGCACTGCGAACTACTCCTACTATCCCTGTGCTGGTAGGAGGGAGGGGGGACGTTGATGGCAACCAGGGTTATTAAGTAGCAGCCACACTGCTACCTACTCCTACTATCCCTGTGCGGGTAGGGGAGGAGGGGGGACTTGGATGGGAATCAGGGCTTACTAGGTAGCAGCCGCACTGCTACCTACTCCTACTATCCCTGTACAGGAAGGGGAGGAGAGGGGACGTTGATGGGAACCAGGGCTTACTAAGTAGCAGCCGCATTGCTAACTACTCCTACTATCCCTGTACAGGCAGGGGTGGGGGGGGACGTTGATGGGAACCAGGGCTTACTAAGTAGCAGCCGCACTGGTACCTACTCCTACTATCCCTGTACAGGCAGGGGTGGTGGGGGGACGTTGATGGGAACCAGAGCTTACTAGGTAGCAGCCGCACTAGTACCTACTCCTACAATCCCTGTGCTGTCTGGGGAGGAGGGGGGACATTGATGGGAACCAGTGCTTACTAAGTAGCAGCCGCACTGTTACCTACTCCTACTATCCCTGTGCTGGTAGGAGGGAGGGGGGACGTTGATGGCAACCAGGGCTTACTAGGTAGCAGCCGCACTGCTACCTACTCCTACTATCCCTGTACAGGAAGGGGCGGAGGGGGGACGTTGATGGGAACCAGGGCTTACTAGGTAGCAGCCGCATTAGTACCTACTCCTACTATCCCTGTGCGGGTAGGGGTGGAGGAGGGACGTTGATGGGAACCAGGTCTTACTAGGAAGACTTTACAAGTTCTAGAAACAATGTGACCTTATCTCATGAATACAATGTTATGGGTAGGGGGTAGGGGTTATCTTCTCTTTTCCCGGCGAAATCAACTGATAGACAACTGTGTGGACAATAACCCCCCTCCCCCTCCCTCCAGGGGCTGGTACTACTCCCGCGGTGAGTAGCTTGCTACAGTGATGATGAGCGTAGGAGTCACAATTCGTCTGGATCTCTCATCCTCCAGTAGGTTAAGAAGAGGAAATCCTGGTTAAATATCTCACTGGGGTGTGGTAAGCAATGTATTTGTACTGCGCGATCCTGAGCTCCACGTAGGCTACAAAGTTTGTGTGGTGATGCGGTATGGAAAATGATGTAGCAAACATGATACGATTTTAGACCTGACGTAATAGTCAAGGGAGACACACACACGCCCTTGAAAAATGGGATAGAATAAATAATTTGCAAAATATTAGAAACTATGGGAACAACAATTCCGCAAATAGTCTTAGTCTTATGTGGTATCTCTCGAGAAAACATAGTGTTTGCTTACATTTTTAAAATAAATTTAATTTTAATTCCTAATTTCCAGTTATCTCACCCTTAATGAAAACACTAGGCCATGCCTTTTAATATGTTCTTTACCTCATTTTCGATAGCAAATCATTTCTCAAAACGTTTGTACCTAGAAATCAGGATAAATCTGTATAAACACACACACACACACAAACACGGGTCCGGGCTAGGCCTAATTGTTTGCTGAGGTACAGTATTGATGATAATTAGACTAACTACTAATG
This sequence comes from Dryococelus australis, assembly GCA_029891345.1. Classification (NCBI taxonomy): domain Eukaryota; kingdom Metazoa; phylum Arthropoda; class Insecta; order Phasmatodea; family Phasmatidae; genus Dryococelus; species Dryococelus australis. Next base: position 154,954,463 of record CM057000.1, on the reverse strand, counting down.
ACATTATTACCGACTTATTAAAATTTTCTATGATACCACTACTGTCAACTAATATAGGCCTACACACATTTATTTTGTGTTTTTCCATGAAACAACATAAATATTTTTGTCCGTTAACTTAAAAAAAAATGTTTTTCGTAGCCATTACAGTTTTATGATAGTTCATTTTTGCAATATGTTATTGTGTGGTTACTTTAAGTAAGCTATGGAAAGTTAAGAACAGAAAATACACATCAAATTTAAACAACATTCCTGAGGCGCCTGTTCAGAGATATTCTGGCTTTTATGTAAACATTTTACACAGAATAACAGAGTTGTTAACGTAAACTTATAATAAAACAAGAATTGTGAACCAGTACTGTAACAAACTCTTTCCTATTTTAAATAGTGGCGCATTTACGCGAGAAAGGACGCATGCAGTGCCTATGTTTGTGTACTTGTGCGATTCACTTGTCAATTCCCAATATAAATGGCATAATGATGCCCCCTCAGGTCAACATGACATGCCACACCATGTATTCGCCTTTCCACATCACATCTAGTCAACGGGCTGGTGATGTACTTTATTGTATTGCGAACAGCTTATTAACATCCCCCGCGGTTATGCCTCAAGGCTTACCAGAGGACAGCTTACAAAATAACTTATGACCTAACTAAAACTAACACCCACGCATTATCTAGGATTCGAACCCAGGACCTCCCGCACCTCAGACCAGTGGTGCGCCACGGGAGGTCGGTTCATGATGTAACTGGTTTTCTGCGCAGGGCAAACGCATGTGATATCCTTGTACTAATGTAGACAAGAAGGTAGGAAGGTAGGTAGTTGGCCAGGTACTGTGCCTGACAGAAACGAGCGGCCCTGGAAGGTATGCGGACGAGCGACATGGTGTCTGGGCTGGCAGTCGAGGGCACGCTATCGAATACATTTACTCATATTTATACACAATCACTAAAAATATGTCGTAAGTAAAAGTGTTTTTTTTAATAATGATTACAAAAAGACGAACTTGCTCTTTAATATAACGCTTATCCAGTCAAAGTAATTTGCGGTTTCATACGCGCAAGTAAAAATTAATTTCATCTCTAAAAATTAGCTAAAGAAAAACGAATCGGCACCGACACACACAAACAGATAAACATGCATATTAAATATATACCGAGTATCTACTCACCAAGTAATTTGTACTGTCGGACAGTAAACAGGAACATGAACAACCATGGTGTCGAAGGCCTGTAGTTTTATCTTCAGGCAGTAAATTTAATCTGAGAATTAATCAAATGAACCATACTAAACACTCACTGAATGAAATCACCCAACTATCTGTCTGCAAAACTTTCATAATGGCCGCGCAAGTTCTGAGTCAGAATCAGTGTTGTTAATTGACACTTCACTTCCAGAGTCACTTTTACTCTCGTCGTCGCCCAAGTTAATTATTATGCTGTCTATCATGTCAGGAATAATTCCATCCTTTCACCAGTATTCGTCTTCGAAGTTCAGAACATGGCTACAATATCCTGCCCAGGCTTCTTTTGTTACTGATGAGATTGAAGTTTCAGTCATTTCCTTCATTTTCGTAAGTGACAAGCCGCCCGTAACATTTCTGTCCCTAACTAGCCTCTTGATTTTACTACATTTCATTTAGATTGCATTTATACTACACATATAACAATTACACGTATATTTTCCTCTTTGACCTGCACTTTCTCCACTTAAATCCCATACTTCTCACTAAGCGGTGAAGTGATCTTGCTCCCCATAGAAAATATATCCCATTTTTCATGATTGCCAACAGTTTTGTAATAGTTGGAACATTCTTCTCGCGTACACAGAAATCGTGGATAGTGTTTCTAATAACAAACTTATCGAAATCGTCCACTTTCAAAGAAGTGTATCTTTTTAGAGTGGAGTAGTTTTTACAGGTGTAGATAATAATCTGTTGGGGTCAATTTCAATTCTAATTTTATGTTATTTTCGGATCTGTCTTATGGCGGTTGCACAAACACTCGTGGCCTTGCAATGAGGTGATTGATTAACCAGTAATAATAGAACACGTTGTTTTGCTTCGTCATCGCACTTCTCTATTACAGTACCTACTTATGATTTCGCGCCCCTCGCTGTAAATTACTTTCCTCTTTGTACTTGAAGCATTATAATACTAACCCAGGCAATTTGCTACATTTTCTAAAGAAAAAATATGCAAAATTATGCAAGCATGGAAACGTTAGAACACGGGACCGTTGTTTGCGAGCATGACTTCACTACTTCCTGGCGACAGGTAAACGACTGCTACTTACGCAGGCTTTCCCAGGAATTATCCATCCTCCCCCCCCCCCCCCCCCCGAGTACCACCTTTTCCACCGCCAGGGCCGCTCGTTTCTGTCATGCACAGTAGGCAGTTGGGCAGGTAGGCAGGTTAGCAGATAGATCCATAGGCAGATATGAAGTTAGGAAGGTAGGAATGTACGCAGGTAGGAATACAGACAGGCAGGAGTATAGGCATTTGGAGAGGTAGGGATATAGGTAGGCGTGTAAGCAGATATGCTGATAGGCATTTAGGAAGGTAGGAATATAATTATGTATGAATATAGAAAGGTAGGAAGTTAGGCATTGAGGGGTGAACATCGTGGTCGCAGCGGGATCATTAAACATATTACTACTTTCTCGGGCGTTCAGGTAGAAGGAAGGAATCGGCAATCTTCAGTAGTGAGGAACCCTCCCAGTATTCTGAAAACCACAGGAAATCGAAATAAAGACGGCGGGATTCGTATTCGAACCCGTATCCTTCCGAACGCAATTCAGTGCAGCAACTTAACTTACTTGATCTCCAGCTGAGACATTTTACTTCACCGTCCACGAACACACACACACATATATAGACACGGACCAGTTACTCCTTGGAGATATGCTACATTATAGTTTCGTAAGCTAACTACAGAACTTTTGAAGAACAGCTATGTGTCGCAGTGAACTGTTATAGTACGTTTACGGTTAACTGAACATATTTAATATATCTCTCCATTCCCATTAGTAATGTATTATTTCTCCACAAGTAAAATTTAGTAATGACACTACCACACGACTGGTATTTATGCGTTGTTCAATTCACACTGTGAAATTATTACAACTAAATTGGTTTAATTGACGTCAGCTTTTAGAAACCTGTTTGATTTGCTGTAAACGAAAACATGACAAAATTAATACAAAGTTAAGGAAGTTTTTTTTCAAACGTAGTTTGCTGCTAAGTCAGGGGCAGGCCAGGTTGTTTTTCAGTGGTTAGTTTCATAAGTGTTTGATTATATACTATCAAACTACACAGTAAAATGACTCCAAGAAAACATAAAATATGTGTGCAATTGTCCTATGTGATTTATATTGAGTCACGCTTGATGTTTACGAGATTGCTATAAGTCTGGAACACGATCTCCATGATTGTAAACATAACCATTAAACATATTTAGTGGACATTGTTTATGGCCGACAAATTCTAGCGCCATCTATTTTCTTTGTTACAAGATAATTTCACTCTTAATTCGAATTAGGGGAAAACCACTGATTGGCAGTGAAATATAACTACTCGTAACAATGGAAATGTCTCCACTTAGAATCAGTGGAATTCCACAGGCTGTTTAAGTGAAAGAATTATAGGTTATTCACGGTAAAGTGAGCACTTTTTAAGGCCCTCCCAAAGGGAATCAACCTTTAATAAATATATTTCATTACAGCATAAGAATTTAAAATCTGAGAGTGGTGTAATGAATACACTATGTTTATTAGCCACACAACAATGTTTATTTTAAAAAGCGGTAGCAAGATATAAATTGGCTGGACAGAAAAATTAGCAGGGCCTTAAAAAGGGCTCACTTTACCGTGAACAGCCTATACACTGATTGAATAAGTGGCAGCCAACTGGGTGTGGAGAATTAAATATAGCTTTTATTGCATATAGTCAATTAAATACGACATATAAACACATCTCCGATAGTCATTGTTTATATTATGCAATTTAACGTAATTTAAAGAAAGTAAAAAAAAAAACGCTACCTTACAAATCGAACTGCCAACCCAACGTTGACTCTAATGGGGAAAAATACGTATATTATACTTCTTTATCGAACATAAATATGTTACTTTAAATTGTCGCTGAGGAAAAGGTTTGGTTGATCCAACCAAGTATTTGTTTGTAAATGACCGAACAAATTTATACGATTGATTCAACCAACTATTCTGTTGTCAGGCTGATTTTTTGGCTCAAAAACATGAATATGCTATTTATTTTCGTTTTTAGTTTAATTGATAACATTTGGATTACTATAACAAATAACACGTTTGAATGAACTCACTTCGCAACATTTAATGCAGTTTAAACCTTCAAACTAAGCCCTTTGATGATTACGAGAAAACGAAATGAAAGACGTAAAAACGGAATGAAGGGCTGAGTGTTAATGTTATCTTATAAAATGGCATTACTGAAGACGAAGCTCACATTTAAAAAATACCTTTATGGGTTTTATTTGTGTGTTGTTATCTCAATTTAGCAGTGATTTGATTATACACGTTGTTTAGCAGTCATTTGTTGATACACGTTGTTTAGCTGATCCATCAGTCAAAAGCAGAAAGTATCACTCAATCAATAAGTGAAGGAAAACAGGGTTTTTTTTACTAATTCATCAGTTAAATATACTGAAGTGATTGTTGATTAAGTCAGGCACTGTTAACTGATTTAAACAGTGAAATTCTCACTGATTCAGATTTAGGATGTTCTTGACAGGAATTTACTTGCAAGATATAAAAAATAATCAAAAATTACTGCTAGGAAATTAGGGCACCAATAATTGTAAGAGTTGTTAAAAGTACAGTAGCACGTGACATAAAATATCAAAACAGATACCGCCTTGTCACGAGGAACCGAAATCCCGCTGTCACAGAAATACAATCCTTACACCATGTGGTTTTAACTCATGATTTTATTTTTGAGAAATAATCTGAGGGCAAGGTTGGTTTCAATATATTACTTCACCTCCTCAACATTTCTTTGGTTTTTTTTTTTTTTTTACTCTATGTACTGGTAATTACGTCCACGTTTATGCAATACTCAGAATCGCCTTTCAAGTTTGTGAACGTTCTGTGATTTACGAGTAAAGAAATCCTAGAACATTTCAAAAGTTTTACACTTGAAAAAATTTAAAAGTGGGTAAAGCATTTTAAAATTCTTTTGATAGCGCAATCAGTACGATTTTTAGACACAGAACTGAATACGATTAGGAACCATTAATATATCTGTGTATTTAAGAGTGACTTACGAAATCAAATTGTAGTGCTTCTTCTCCCTACATACCTCCCCCAGACACACGCTTTACTGACCGGAATTATTAAGGCGTGTGTCATGTGGTAAATTACATATTCCACCGCCCCGCCACTATTGCTAGGAAGAGGCAACAGACAGAATCAACAAACTAACCACCGGGGGTTGAGCAGAACTGTTTCGTGGGAAGACATAATGTCGTCTTCGTAATTGCCATAGGTAAGGTATTTAACTACGCCTCTGTAAGGCATAATGATGTCTGCGGTCGATTCGGAAGGAATCAGTTTTGGGACTTCTTCGTAACTTCGTCAGATTGTAATGCCTTCGGAAGTTATGCCCTGATGTATTTTATTCCGGTATGTAACATGTCATTACGAGCAGGGTATATTCAAATACTTTTTAATAAGCGTTATAAATGTCCCTATGCTTACGCGACCTAGTTCACCTACCAATAATTCTGTGATTCACAACGCTTAAGTCAGATAGCGTAACAGAGAATAGCTTACGTTTCATAAAAGTTCTAAAACACGTAACCGCCCCTATCATAAACTTCCGTAGGTAGAACGAGCTATGGAACTGTAATTTTGGCGCTGCCGCTGTAAATGTGTGCATATCACGACTCTATGAACGTTTATACCAGTGTTCAGTCGCTGTTCCGTGACGTGATTGTTCCAGATGTGACAGGGCCAATAGAACAAATTATATTTGGGAAAGAAATCTCACGAATTACAATAATTGTATAGCTTGACACTGCACATACAGATAGGTATGAAAACAATGGAAACTCCTATGATCTGGAACACAGTATATTTGTGAGATAATAGCATTTATCACTCGTGCGTTTGAACTGTCGTTTGTTATTGCAGTAGTTAGTATGCAGTTCGCCATGCGGTGTCGCCTAATACGTATGTATAGCATGTAAACGGTAAAATGAGCAGTTTTGAAAGCCCTGCTTGTTATCTAATGCACGTTGTGTATTCTTCCCTCCTTATGTAAAATTAACATTACCATGGGCCTCGTCACTTTATTCATGCGTCGATCAAGTGCAACTGTAAAATTATTACAACAGTAAATATTTTACAAATCTGCTCATTTTTACACTTCGATGCATTAAAAAAACAGAAACAATTTTAGTTATCACGAATAGTTACCTCACACATTTTATTCAAAGTTAGGATATGGAACTACTTTCCATTCTCGTTGCCAACTTTACTGGGCGCATCTCACTCAATTCACCCGTTAATATACAGAATGATTCGCAATTAGGCCGACAAACTGCGGGAGGCGATTCTTCATAAAAGGAAAACATATGTGACACTTTATACCTGAACCGAATACTAAGGGAGGTATGAGCCCTTTAAAAAACGAGATTTTAAGCCGCATTTGTGCAAAATACCGGCTCTTATTTTGAGGTCCCGATAAAATACAATAATTTTCCGCGAGTTATCATTGTATTTTACTTCGTTACCGCTATTTAGACCAATATGTTTTAAAACCTCGTTTCTTAAGGGTGAAATTTCTAACTCGCCTGTTCTTTAACCAGAAATATGCTTTATCTAGTTTCAACAAGCTCATACCTCCCTTAATATTCAGTTTAGGTATAAAGTGTCACGTATGTTTTCCTTTTATGAAGAATCGCCTCTCGAAGTTTGTCAGTCTAATTGAGAATTACCCAGTACATGCAGGTAGGTATAGTGAATTTTTTCTAAGGTCGATTTCAAAAGTGCTCACTTTATCGTGAACAGCCTTTATACGTGCGTGCAATCAACGAGACGTAGGTGAGTGCAGAATGGGAGAGCTCTCTGACTGAACAAGAGCAGATTGTTAGAACGAGGTGAGTTATAGCAAGTGTATGGAAGATTGCATGGCAGTGTGTGTCGAGAGCAGCAGCGAACATTGTGACGAGACGACGGCATACACAACTCGGGGCAAGACTTTGTCAGAGACGAGTAATAGCAAACGGAAACAAATCGTCAGTGATCGGGACCACCCGACATTGAAGATGACTGTCATAAAGAGTCGCAGAGTTAATACGACGCAAGTGAGGTATGAACTTCCTCATCATCTCTGGAAACACAGTGCGAGGCGAGCTGCAGTAATTATGTTCGTTAAGGTGTTTCCATTATTTTGATAACCTCCTCACTTTTTGCTGTCGTATCATTAATTCAAAATTTGAGTTCCTTCTTCATTATCAAAAAAAGCCACAGTAGAAAATATTGAGAAAAATAAACCCTTGATCTGGTTGGAAATTCGGTTTATTGGAGAAGTCGCGGAGGAGCTAGGATTCGACATAGAACCGGAAGAAGATTGTTTATGAAGACATTATCCACGTATTCATCGCGGTAGTAGAGTATTTTGGTTTTATACGATACGTAAAAGTAAAATACATGTTACATATTACTTAAAATCAATCGGCCAATGTGTTTAGTTTGTTGATAGGAGAAAAACATATGTAAATTATGTAATCTTAAACATAAACCGTTGGATATAATACGTTTCTTATTATCTGTACGCGAACGGCTGTAGGCGTTGCAAAATGTAATAAAATCGAAGAGTGCACTGTACATGTACGGACTGCACCAGTATTCGCCTGGAGGGGGGGGGGGGGGATGGGGAAACCACTTTGAGAATAAACTAGCCCTAGTGAAGCTGAACCCATAACCTCTCGAACCTGAGTCAGACACACTACCACGAGAAGAAACACGTTGTGTGCGACTAGACACGATCGTCGAAACTAGATAAACCATATTTCTGGTAAAGAACTGGCGAGTTAGAAATTTCACCAGATATTAAATAACTATCGGAAAGTGTCTTTGCAGTGCAAAGTAAAAAAAAAAGTACATTTTTGTCTTACAGACGTTTATGGGGGACATAGTAGTATATTTTAATACAGAAAATTCACCAATATGAAACATATTTCCACCTAATTAGTTAAACTCGAAGGTTGTTGCTATAACGACACGGCAAGCAAGGCCGGGCAATATTGGAAAACGGCCACCAGTTGTCATTTAAACAAAACTCGTACACAACGGAAAGTGCAGGAATCTGCACAAGTTAGGAAAATAATTGCTAGGGATAGAAACATTTCGCGAGTTCATTTCAGGACAAGATAGACGTCAAACACGTGTATACTGAAGTTGACTTTGCAATTGGATCGCAGTTTATTAGACACGCTCTGGATGACTCTGAGCCAATAGCAGACTTGCGAGGAAACAAGCAGCAAGTGCCATACCTCCTCGTGTAAAGTAACTCTGGCTACTATATGGGGCATCAGCCATTGAACAAACATCTGAAGCTTGAGTATACACAGGACTGTGGAGTCTATCCTACAGGTCATTGAACTGACAAATTTGTCCTATCCCTAAGGTCTGGTTGACACAGTGGGGTTGCGGCAATTGCATCAACATCTACGTGAGTAACTCCGCCCAGGCTACATGGGAACGGCAATGGGGTTTGAGGATATCGATGAAGGAGAAGTGTGGTGGACACGACAGCTGAGGACCGAGGTGTCAGCGTCTCTCCTCCCAGAACAGCGATCACCGAGCCGCGACTGGGGTAAAGTGTCTTCCCAACAGGGTGACAAAGCAAGCCCGTAGATTCTTAACCTTGTCCTCCCTTACTTGATTGTCCATAACCCTACCTCGACCCTTAATCTCTCTAGCCACATCACGTTGTATTATCCATTCACGGTTACTTCAGCCTTTTCTGAAGCCCTGCTAATGTACTACTTCCAGCATATTCCTCCGCCTCGTCCAAACTAAGCTTAACAAGTCTGGACAATTACACCAGGGGGGCAACGCACCAATTTCGTGAGAGCTCAGTTCTAATGATATTTTGTATAAGGACTATTTCTCACCAGACGTTACCAGCATACCTATTTTCTCCCGGTATTTTATTCAAATTGTTTATAAATAAAGCATTGTAATTTATAGATAAAATATGAATAACATTTAAATTTAACAGGAAAAAAAGTAACTTTTATGAACACAAGTATAAAACGCTTGTGATACAGGGCGTAGTAAGGCAATAACTTAACACGTCATACATGGAGAGATTTTAACAAATGTTTGATTCAAAAAGGCCGAATAAACCGTGAATGGACTATATATATATATATATATATATATATATATATATATATATATATATATATATAGTTAATTAGTGTCAGTAAAGATTCTCTAGACGTTTAAATTGAAGATCAATATTTAATAGAGCCTAGAGTACCCCTCCTAATCCGCCCCACGGGAACATATCGACTTACAACCCACTTACGAGGTAGTATATAACACGGTGAGAACTTCTCTCTTAAGGCCCGTGTTACACGATGCACGGAAACGTAAGAAAATGGACTCGGAAACGCAAACGGAACAAGTCGACGACTCAGGATGAATTAAAAATATTCTACAATTCGAATAAACGTACAGTCTTGCAACTTACGAAATCAAAAATACTCATCTGTTGTAAATTACTGATACAGGTTTCGTAATATATACATCTCAGTATGTATATTTTTACAGTTTTTAAAATACGTAAATACTACTGCCGAACAGTGTGCGCTTATTTCTTAAAACAGAAATAATAATCGCCATGGCAAATCGAAGCACTTGTTGCCGTGTATACCACGATGGCCACGAAAACCAAGACCAACAAACCAAATACTCGATTCCTATTGGCTACACGGATTCATGCAAACGGAAGAGCTGGGAGATGCCGAGATTTCTTACGTGTATCCGCACGTTATCCTTATCCACGCGCGTGTCATTGTAGAACGCGCCTTAAGAACATGTATATCTTGGCTGACACAGATATAGCACTACGGTTTTTTCAGGACACTACAGCTCTTCCCACGTGCTAATTCTGTATCAGCCTTATTGTACTTCATGGATGCTTATATCATGGCCAAAATAACGAATTCCTCGTTTTAATCTCTCGCGATAGGAACTCTTTTACTCCAATCGAATAGGTTTCTAATAATTTTGAAGGCTGTATACTTTAACTTGGAAACTACTGACTGAAGAAACACGTAGCTAGTGTTTTTTTCCATATGATTGTGAGAAGTCTGATTTCTCAATTCAGTCTGTCCTGGGATCTGACTGGATTAACAGTCAAGCCAAAACAGTGCAGTTCAGCAATTACCTTTTACGTTACTTTCAATACAATCAACATTATCGTTCCAAGCTTTTATTTTTAGTAATATGATGGACGGACAGTATTTTTTTCTTACTTATACCCTAGTGCCATATATATATATATGCTATACCGACGGCCCGATCACTTTATATTCTTGAATCGGCCAAATAAAACTGCAGAAGTATTATTTATATACATATCTTGCTGCAAATTTGCTAAATCTCACACGCATGTAAACATAGAAAGAATAAGAAATAATTTCAGTCTTCCACGAATGTTTACCTAACATTTGTAATTCAACGTCAGGACATGGAAATACTTTCCCTCATTTGTTACCAACTTTACTGTGCTCATGCCACTAGTGTGCCCGTTTAAATACATGCAGGTTAGAAGCAGTGACATTTCTTCAAAAGTTGATTTAAAAATTGCTCCCTTAATCGTGAACAACCTATACAAGATTCCCCCCTCCCCCCCAACAAACAGGCGAAGATAAATAAAAGTTTATAAAATATGAAAGGCTGAAGCATCTATACTTTGAAAACGATGCGTTTCTCGGAGAAGTATCTATACAAGAAATACTACTCAACAAAAGTAGCTTGTATGCACTCATGACATCGTTGTTAAAAGCCGCCCATATACATTATTGCTGCAGGAATTGCAACACTTAGAAATAATGGTGCGAATGAATGCAAACTGGGAGGATGTGTACCACAGTGTATCAGCAATAAGTGATAACGATTGCAGAAAGATGGCATACACTTAGACCCAGCAGCGCCCTCTCGTGTGTGATCTGAAATGTCAGTGTTCCGCCAAGCTCAGTCAGTGAAGAGCCGCCAAACGAAGTGAAAGCAAGTGCCAATATGCCTCGTCGACGTCAAAGGGCGCCATGTCAGCACGAGAGTGAGTTCGAACGGCGCAGAATGATCGGGAACGGGTTTGTCATACAGTGACATTCGGCTCGTGCAGGGAATGCTGCTACGACAGTGATATAAGAGGGTTGTAACCAGTGATTGTACCACGCAATGTGACCACAGCACGGTATGACCATAATCTTGTCCGCACGGCTGTTACGGACCGTACAGCCTCGCCACAGTGTTGGCTCGACACTGGAGCACTGTAACGGGTGTGGATCTGTCTACGTCCACGGTTCGACGTCGTCTGCTACGGGCTGGACTAGTGGCACGCATGCCATTGCATCGGCTTCCAGTGTCCAGAAACCACAAACGTCTCAGACTGCAATGGGCACGTGGACTCCGTCGTTGGCATGCTGAGTGGCAAAATGTATTGTTTTCGGACGAGTCTCGTGTCAACCTGTCCTGCAGTGATGGCCGCATGCGTGTTAGACAGTACCATGATGACCACACTCTGGCAGCCAGCATTGTGCAGCGACATAGCGGACAAACGCCAAGTGTGATAGTTTGGGGCGCCTTTGGATACAACATGCCATCTCGACTGCTACGTATTGAGGGCAATATGAACAGCGACCACTACATCAGGGAGGTTTTAGAGCCCGAGGTACTGGCTCTCCTTCAGGCGACTCCACATGCCATATTTCAGCAGGACAATGTCCAACCACGGGTACCACTGCTTCCCTGGCCTGCACGTTCGCCTGACATGTCGCTCATCGAACATGTCTGGGATATGGTTGGTCGGTGACTTATCCGTCACGGTCCTTCAGCAACCACTATTGATGCTTTGAGGACTCGCATACAAACCGCGTGGAGGGAGATTCTCCAGGAACATATCCAGGTCCTCTTTGATTCGATTCCATGACGTTTAGGGGCTGTGATTGAGCACGTGGTGGCGTTATCAAGGTATAGTGATACTGAGATTTCAAGGACAGAGATCATGTACAGTTCTGTAGTCCCAATCAATTGTGTATTGTCATATACGTAATCTGTGGTATAAAGTTCATTTCAATCACATGTATTCTTCTTGGTGAGTGCAACAGAGAATTGTATGTTTAGTTCCCTAACTGAGCGAAGACTTGTTAGCACGAGAGCCAAGCACTCATTGCCTTGTTCAACCCTGATGCGGAATATTTTACAGTTAAGTTAATACCGAAGCTAGAGAAATTCGATGAAAACATGTCTTAGCTTGTGATTGCGAAACTTTACAACATAATAACCAACTCCTGTTTTGGGAAAATATTTATGCAGCTCGAAAATCACGCAAAATTAAGATTTGAGATAAGAGATTTGGAAGGTTCTTAACAATGACAAAAATTAGACAACACGTTTTAGGCTGAACTCTCATGAAATTCACGTTATAAGTGTTTTTTTTTTTTTTTACTGAAACAAACTCAGGATTTACTGAAGTAAAGTGTTTCAAATTTTTAAATAATGGACAACTTACTGTGGCAAGTCATGTGTATAGTGTTTGCATGAACGCGCTATCCTAGAGTACGTGTCAATGACGAATATTGAGGCCGCGGCTGCGTGATAGGCGAGTGAGACTACTGGAAGGATGTGTGTCTTCGCCTCGACTCCAAGCAGGGAAGACGTTCGAGAGGCAGGAGGATGACATGCCCACCGCATTAGTCCGTCTACAAACGAGCCTTCGACGTCATGCAAGGTGGGGAAGATAGGTCCGGTAAGTAACCGCGTTGGTGGCTTCATATTAGGCTTCATTAGGCTTTATTAAAATAACTCAGATGCATAAAGTGCTAGCTCCTCCGATATGTTTCCAGTTAATTTAATATGTGTAAAACCCAAGAGGTAAATAATAATGCGTCAAACCACGAGTCAGTTATAGAATAGCTCCAACCCATTGAGTACGACCCTCACAGCCGTATATTTCAAACAAAATAGTAAGTGGTTTTATAAACTAAAAGCTTAAATATAACAAAATGATATCGACCTTTTCAGTGACACATTAATTAACGATTTAAAATGTTGCAATCGAGTAGTATTTTGGTCTGTACTTTATTTGTTCTGCTTCAAATTTCTCTTCTTTCACTCAACCAATGAAATATGGGTCTGTGCTTAAGAGACGCTGGAAAGACCACTCACAAACCAGAGTTGTATAATTGTTTATAAATTGCACTCAATGGGAAGAGACGGATTGTATTAGGCGCTGAACTTAGCCGTGTACAGTTCTGGCCATGCACTTCTGTCCTCTGCAACATGTCCACTGCAGAGGACACGGGATGTGAACTACACTATAGAAACCTGAGAAAAAACAAGTATATGTAAAGGACTTACAGTGGCGGTGTTTCTTAACCGCCGTCCATATATCGGTCGGTAAGAACAATCATTTCGTGTAACGCTACGTAAACACACAAGACGCCGGGTCGACGACACAGGAACTCCCCCGGTTTGATAGCTATTTACGAGAAACCGTAAATGCGTGTGCTGATATCATCAAGAAAATTGACAGCGCGCGTTCACCCTTCTCAATAATGCATACGAGGCTAATGAGGGAAATTACCAGGAAACTCGTATTATACTCGCCGTGGTAACGATCACATCTACCGGGAGGTGAAGGTAACATAAAATTACCTGCCCGAACATTGCTAATGGCCAAACCTGGAATGAGACTGTGCTAGCCAAGCAAGTGATTTTCTGCTTAAATATTCATTCTGATTACTGGATCAGAACTAACTCTGGGCAAGGACAAAGTTCCTTCTATATATAGTAACAAGGTAAATTCATTTAGCTTAGACTTATGTGGGACGCGAAAACGTAATGTGTATGCGTTACCTTGTCTACGGAATGAGAACGTTCCTTATGAAAATATATATCATGTCTAAAGTGAGTCGAGTTATTAAAGAGAATGTAATTCAACAAGTCTTTGTCTAGTACATTAATTTTTGTAAGATTCAGGTGAAATACTACCGCAGATATTTTGCTTAATATACTTTATACCCTAAAAACCTTAACAGGTGTTAACTAAAATAAGAAGTTTCTATACTTTCTTGCAGAATGACCATTTACGTCGCAATGTGTTTGACTCAGTAAACGATCAAAAAAATAGACTGCTTTTATAATTTAGTTGTAATTCATTAATCATGGACAACAGGTTTTTACGTTTTCAATCCATTTTTAGCTGCCTGCTAAACAGTCCCAAAAAAGGACAAAAATTTCAATACAAAAGTGTTTCGATGCCTTATCAATAATTTGTAAACTGTCGAAAGGACAAAATATTTTTATTATAAACATATTTATTTTATTTTATGTTTTAGTGATATGATACCGGTGAAAAACATTAAATATACCATATTGTTAAAAAAAACTAACACCTAAGTTCTTCTTATTATTATTTACAGAAATATGTTAATATCAAATTAAAATCTTAATACGGAAAGTTAAAAAAAAAAAAAAAAAATTTTAATTCAATGTTTGATTTCGGCTGAAATGTTTCATGAAGTCGCAGGAATTCAATTTAATTACTTCTTTGAAATCTGACTTTTCACTCACCTGTGACAAGGGTTTTAACTTTACATTTATCCCAAGTTGTAATATATTTTATTGAGAAAATATATTATTGAACGAATGAAATACGTTATGATACAGCTGAAAACAAATTATAACTAGTTTTATTTTAAATTTCTGGCCGGCGGGTTTCCCGCGGCACCCCCGAAGTCTCATCACTGCACAGTGTACACTTCGCCTCTCTCTCGCCAAAGTATCATCACTGCGCAGTGTACACTTCGCCTCTCTCTCGCCAAAGTATCATCACTGCGCAGTGTACACTTCGCCTCTCTCTCGCCAAAGTATCATCACTGCGCAGTGTACACTTCACCTCTCTCTCGCCAAAGTATCATCACTGCACAGTGTACACTTCGCCTCTCTCTCGCCAAAGTATCCTCACTGCGCAGTATACACTTCGCCTCTCTCTCGCCAAAGTATTATCACTGCGCAGTGTACACTTCGCCTCTCTCTCGCCAAAGTATCATCACTGCGCAGTGTACACTTCGCCTCTCCCTCGCCGAAGTCTCATCACTGCGCAGTGTACACTTCGCCTCTCCCTCGCCAAAGTCTCATCACTGCACAGTGTACATTTCGCCTCTCCCTCGCCGAAGTCTCATCACTGCGCAGTGTACACTTCGCCTCTCTCTCGCCAAAGTATCATCACTGCGCAGTGTACACTTCGCCTCTCCCTCACCGACGCAGGATCGGCTCTCAAGAACTCGCTGTTAAGGTTGAAGTAAAACAACAGCCTATGGAGCACTGCACCCGACTATACAATTTGAAGAACTCATAAAAATGTAGTACAGACGCCATGGAAATTGTCAGAAAAGTGCGATTTATGCTGTGTATCAAAGAAGAATGTATATGTTTTGCAGCATTATAAAATATGTTACTAAAATATACGTTTTAAGGTAAAAAAAATAACATATTAAAATAGTCAGTATTTTTAACAAAATTTAAGCGCATTTCCATCTGGGTGCTTCAGAAAGCAGAATTTGCAATAAAATCTTCGTAATGGAAAATCGTCATAATGTTTACTATGACTGTGCGAAAGAAAAATTGTAAAAATAATGTAGGAAATAAATTTTATAATAATTTTTCATGTGAGTGAATTTGCCACAGACATTTATGGGTAAAACTGACGTAAATATAGTTAATTATAACATTATTATGATACATTATTACTATGATTTTATTACAAATTATCACAGTAAATATTATGATAGTCTTTCTTGAAGATGATTTTCTTGCAAATTCTGCATTCCGAAGCATCCAGAATGGAAATGCGCTTAAATTATCTTAAAAATACAGATTTTAGTAATAGATTATTTTTCTTATATTTAATAAGTATATTTTAGTCAAATATTCTATAATATTGCAAAATATACACATTCTTCTTTCATATATAGCATAAATCGCACTTTTCTGACAATATTTATGGTCTGTGTACTACTTTTTGATGAGTTTTCACGTTGTACAGTCAGGTGCAGTGTTCCATAGGCTGTTGCTTTACTTCGACCTCAATAGCCGGCCAAATCTCTCACTCAACTCAACTGTCATCGAAGCGGAGTATCACATGACCTCAACCACTTTATTTAACTTCAAACCGCTTTCCTCCCCCTCCAGATTCCCTCCTAACGAGATAACTGGGCGAGTGGGGAATGTTTTTGGGGTATTAACTTCATGTAATTTACGATTCATTTGACGTGTATGTACGAAATTTAATACAGATGAATTGAAATTTCTGACGTAATTTTACAACTTTATCTCAACATTTTTACAGCATCGTTGCTCATTTCACTTGGTATTCCAATGTTTCCATTTAAATTTTCCATCAGGTAAGCCTGAACTCTTCTCTCTCTTGCACCGTACTCTAGGTACAATGAGAATTACAATCAAATACACAGAACCCATATTTTGCATTGTAACACTTTTATTCAATGCCAGTGCCAAATTAATCCATAACAAAATAGTTTTATTACAATGCAATTGATAAATATATAAAGTAGCAAAATTCGTTACAGGAACTGCGAACTTGAGATCAATGATAATTCATTTATTAACCATAAAATGTACAATAGATTCACCAGCTTTGAATTACTTATGCCACAATAAAAATCGTTTAACTAATTCACTTAAACTTCCAAGTGGTATTTAAAAATTATTTTGCAATTTCAGACCTACACTCGTTATTCATGTGCGAAATATAACAACATTTAAAGTCAAACATTCTACTGTCCCCATAAAATAAATGGGCACGAACAAACCACTTATTCGTCCAGCTCAATGTGCCGGAAACGATCTCTAAAATTAATACTCACTTTCAGGGAATTACACGTAATTTTCAGCATTAAGGCTAATTTGTAACCAGTAACAGTATTCTATCCTGTATCTAAAAAGTGTGTAGCCGTTTTATATATATGTAATTGATTGCGTAGAAATTCTGGCGAGACCCTCAGGTCAGCAGGGCTAGCATAACTTCAATGAAATCCCAACAAATTCCAAATAAGATAAATGTTTACTCTAGTCATAATTCGAACCAACGCTGAATGTTGGCTAATATTCCCATGAAGGCTTGACAAAACTCACTAGACTTCGGCAATGCCAACATGCGCCGCAGTCCAATGACGCAGCAACGGACGCACATCGTAAAAAAATACATATTACAATTTATTTAAATAAAATACTCAAAACTAGCACGATGGCACCCCATGCAAATATTAAGAATTTCAAAATTAATTTATATACATTGGGGTCACTAACGCGTAGTGCAAAAAATTAAAGGGACAATGACAATTTAAACTGTTACAAATGCCCACTTCTCTCGCGGAGCTTGGACAGCCGACACATCATCAGCAACAGAACACTGGGCCAGGCAAATGGGGTAGTGGCAGCCAAACTATGTAACCCATTACGCAGGAAAATTCAATACTAAATTGTTCCATTACTTTCTATCAATTTTGAACGTGCCAAGCAAAGATACCAGTCAAGCAATTCTACGAACAAAGTCACAGAACACAATAACTATAGGCACTCGAAACTACATACCATTAACCAACGCGGTATCCAAACTCACCGCAAGTATTCCCATCTCAGTTACATGGGTATTACGCTAAATACACAATACCACAAAACCTCGTGTTACCCAACATTGTTAGAGGTCTGGACGATATTACTTTTTTGGCTCGTTGCTCAACTGGCGGTATTCATCGTGATTCTCGTCACTGCCAATGTTGACAAGGCCAGCGCTGCGATAGGAATGACAATCAGAGTGGTCAAAACACCGTTCACAAGGTATAACTGACCCTCTCTACTCAGTTCTAGTGACGTGGGAGAGAGGGAGGGAGGGAGGGAGGGAGGAATAATGTGGAGAGGAAAGACACAAGGAAGTAGAAAAGGGAACCAAGCTGGCCAAGGAAGGCTACACTGGGAGTTAGTGTCTGTGGCGGCGGCGGGAACTACCAACAAGATCGCAGCACTGCTGCACTTTTACTTATCTCAAAATTTGATGTACGCGCGTGTGTATAAATTAGTTCTGTGTATGAACATACTTATACAAACTAGCAGTCGCCACCTTTTCCACAAGGAGGGGAGGAATTTACTATGCCAACTGCCTGTCTGTAATTACGCAACAAATCTCTGAACGTGTCTGCTCTATATCAAGCTTACTCATGAGAGTTAGACACTGGTAACGTCAGTGTTTCATCGACTCTGCTTATTTCCCATATCACTTATCATTTCTCCGCACTTTACCACAAGGAGGGGAGGAATTTACTATGCCAACTGCCTGTCTGTAATTACGCAACAAATCTCTGAACGTGTCGGCTCTATATCAAGCTTACTCATGAGAGTTAGACACTGGTAACGTCAGTGTTTCATCGACTCTGCTTATTTCCCATATCACTTATCATTTCTCCGCACTTTACCTAAGTATACGTCATCTTTATATCTGCAAATACATTTTGTGTTGTGCATTCCTCTTTCTGTCCTTCAACTTTGTTGATTTGTATGGTACGTAACCGCAGTGTGAAAAGATTAAACCTTAATATAAATACTATTTGTACATATGTTTTAATTTAGATTGTTCCGTAGTTAAGGGCCAATGTCGCTGTGATCACTGTTTATAGTCGATACACATATCTTCTTTATATACAGGCTGGTGGATACCGACATAGCTGTGTGTGTTGCACCATCGTGCATGAACCACATGCGATATATCAGACCCGAAGGGGGTAGAGATGGGTGGAGGAGTGGGGGGGAGGGGGGTTCTCGTCGAGTAGCTCATGTAACTGTTGTAGGAAGTTACAGTGTGTTCGTCCTGTAGAGTAGCTGGTGCCTGACGTGCTTCAAGGGTCAACATTGTCGTTCTGTTCTAAAGCGTCGCAGACGATGTATGACTTGCTGCTGATGGCACATATTTTCAATATTTGTAACTGTTATAAACATCCACACACACCCAACGCTGCCCTTACATCGCCAAATACTAACTGTCTCATTAGATTGTCTTTGCTAACGATGATTTCACTGTTATTCACATTGAAAGAGTGTAAACAATAATTTGCATGATCCGATATACGGCGTAGAATTTGTAAAGTGTCAGAGTTTGTAAAGGGTTTATTTACTTTTTGGGAACTCGGAAGCTGATGAATGTGCTGTTAGGAGTGCGCCCAGGGCGGGCGACACCCTCCTACACTGTAAAAAAAATATGGGAAAACTTCCTAACAAGTGTAAGATAATATTCGCATACTTGTGTGGGGGAAACATATTTTTCCTTACGTGTAAGGTAAAATTACCGCCCTCCGGAGTACATTACACGCATGTAGCGGTGGTAAATCCCATACAAGGATGGGAAAATTACCTTACAACGCGTGCATATCTTCGGCATTGTCTCAACAGCTAAGTGGGATGATGCCAGGAAAAAAAAACTTTCCTTTAACACGATAATACTCACTGATACAGTCACGCTGTCATCGTGGTGTATTGGCTAGCGCATCGGCCTGTAGTGATAGAGGACAATGGTTCGCGGCCAACCATCAGGAGGCGTCGAGGATCTTAGTGTTGAGGTTTCGGTTACTATCTGTCAGAGGATGTACGTAATATATTTAATATTTCCTTACTTGTATGGGATTTCCCCCCAGTTTTGTCCAATACATTTTCCATACGGTTAGGAAATAATACTTTACTTGTAATGTAAATTTACTCCACATTTGATATGTAATTTTACCTTACATGTAGAGGTAATTAGCTTTCCTTACACGTAAGGGAATTTTACTTTAATTTTTTACAGTGTAGTGACGGGCTTACAAGCTGGGACCCGCAGATGCCCGTCATGCCTGGCCATGACATGAAATGAGAACCTGGGATGGAGCGGTGATGGAATGCCTGAGAGAGGGAGGGGGGACGAGAGCACCCGCCGGCAAGCGGCATTGTCCAGCGCGATTCCCACAGACGGAAATCTGTATGAGAATCCGCTGTGGTGAGAGAGAGACGAGTGCCCTGTACACCTCGCCAACGCTGGTTAGGTATTGCTGGAAATGTGAATCAATGTCCTCTGAATTCTTTACCGTCATTAATGGCGATCAGTTGGAAGAGTTATGTATGTTGAATATTGACTTTCGCAGCAGAGCTCACACAGGCCAGTAGGTTAGTGTTCCCGGGAGATATTACGACTCGATGGTGGAGTGGACACAATGAGAGTGATATGCATCTACAGGCGCTGCAAGAAAACAAGCGCAATTATTAAGCAGTTAGACTGGCCTTGAGCAAACACACAGAGGCAGCGGGGCTTATTGCAGTTGTTTCCTTAGACAACAGGTTGTGTTGTACAACCCGTCGTGGCGTGTTTTTCAACACGATTTGGCCGTACAATCTGTGAACAGCTTTCCGGGGTTGGTGTAAGAACGGATCAAGTAACACTGGCTGGCGCGATGACTACAGACCTGCAAATTTAGTGTTATTTTTCTGCAGCAGACTAAACTCTGAGGTGTTGTACGCTTTACTGACGTCCGTAAATTGCTGAGAGTACTTGTGACACGACGTGAAAGACTCTTTTAACCAATAGTAACAGTTACTTACACAGGCACATGACCTAGTATCGAAGCCATCGGCCAATGAAATCACGAGATGTGCTGAGATATTTATAGGACTATGACGTCTAGCTTGTCCCAAAATAATAACATAAATTATGCAGGCCTCTAGCGATGACTTAGCCTACTGCAGTAATGATTCGTCTGCGAGCTGATTGCAGTCTGGCAACACAGTGTAAAGGCGAGTAAAGGCCGCACACGCTAGTGGCGAACAACATGTCCACCAATCAGCGCTTGGTGACTTACCAGGTGGCAGTCTGGCAACACAGTGTAAAGGCGAGTAAAGGCCGCACACGCTAATGGCGAACAACATGTCCGCCAATCAGCGCTTGGTGACTTACCAGGTGGCAGTCTGGCAACACAGTGTAAAGGCGAGTAAAGGCCGCACACGCTAGTGGCGAACAACATGTCCGCCAATCAGCGCTTGGTGACTTACCAGGTGGCAGTCTGGCAACACAGTGTAAAGGCGAGTAAAGGCCACACACGCTAGTGGCGGACAACATGTCCGCCAATCAACGCTTGGTGACTTACCAGGTGGTAGCGAAATGAGTAGGGCATCTTCCACAGTATGCAGTGAACAGACACAAGCCCCCCCCCCCTTTTTTTTCTCTTCTAAACCTTCATAATCATATTAAAGAGCGTAGTTTCCACATCTCTGTTTCCCGTAGCATTCTCAGTGATGCGAGCTCAAGTTGTCAACTTCTTTCCTTTCAGGGCGGTTTTTTGCGGCTCCTGTGCACGTCTTTATATTTGCAACCATAGTGGGAGGCAATCCAGAAAATCCGATCATAACAAAATCGGGGGATAGAGTTTGGCATTGCAGCTCCTAATCTATCGTCTACACTCAAAAATCAAATACATCACTCGATTGCCAAAGGATCAAAGAAAATATTACGTTGAGCGAGAACTGCGAAGCATCGCGCGTGTTTGGAGGGAGCCGCAATTTTGAGTTCGTTTTGCCGCGTGTCATAACTTCCGCGTAGTATAACTTTTGACTAGGAGAAGCTACGACGCTCGTTTGAGTTTCAATCGACAGCTCTCGTCAAGATCAATCGATTGCGTGTATGAAAACATTTTTGTATCATGGTTATGGTGAAATTGTATGAGTTTAATGTAGAAAATACAGAAAACTTAACACGATGTCGACCTATACTCGTCAAAAAGCCAAGTCGAAATACAGAAATCGTATACGGTTCGAAAGAGCATCTCAAATGCAATCCGTCGATACCCATAAAAACTCCATATGATCGAGTGAAGCGGTGCCGGGAACGTAAAATAAACATCAAGGCGTCCGAGTGCGTCAACGTAGACGTATTCACGCAAAACAAACGGCCGTGTCCCCAACACAGCCACAACCCATTTTCTCCTCTCCCTTCCTAGTTACAACCTCAGCTATACAAACACTCAGACAGGCAGTTCATGGCCCCATTCGACTAAAAGGAAGGGAAGTCATGAATGGAGTGCATCGCACCAGAGAGGGACTAATGCCTGGTTGCACCAAAATCTTCCCCAACCCGAGATCGAATGATCTTAGTTCAGAACCAGGATCCAGTTAGATCTTGGTTCCAATGTAAAAGTGTTGCACCAACGAAATTTCATGATTTTGGATCTCCGATTCGTCGCTCTTGGTTCTAAAGTGAGAGATCGATATTAAGTATGAGATAAGTTTTACTATTGGTTCTTAATATATGACGTCATGGAAATAGGCGCATTTTTCACTACAGCTAGAACTAGATGTGCGATCTTTTATCTGTTTTAAGTGAATAATTGTTGAACGAATTTTACTGAATAATATTCAAGTGCGTCTAAAGTTGTTTTAATTTCTCAAGAAAATAATCGAACATAGTTCTATCTGCAGGCGTATTTTCAAACTACATTTGTCGATGATAGCTGCTGATCTCGGATTGAGATTTCGAACCGCCAATTTCAGCGGTCCGAAATGAACTCTATCTCGATCTCAAGTCCAGCTCTGAACCCGAATGATGCAACAGTTTTCTATGTCGATCTAAGATCCGATCTCGGATCGAGTTTCAAACCATGATGGTGCAACTGGGCATTAGGCAGCCATGGCCGTAATTGGTGCCATGAACTGCCTCTCTCTAAAGTACGGATACTACCTTTAGACTTTTCCTCGAACACAATATTTGTATGTGTTTCAGGACAAACGAATTTAGGAGAAACACTTTCGCTGAAGTTAAGTTTAGGCGATACGCGTTTAGGTCTAGTGCATGTTAAACGAACCTAAGTCTAGTTCCTGTATGTGGGATGACTTTCAGGCAAACTGCCAGCTCAAGAAAGTGTAGGAGAAACATCTCTAGTTCTACTGTTGAGTACATGAAGCACTTACCATTCGTGAGCAGTGTCAGAGAACGTTTCGAGGGCCATAGACAGGAGGTGATATAATCCTTACCATTCGTGAGCAGTGTCAGAGAACGTTTCGAGGGCCATAGACAGGAGGTGATATAATCCTTACCATTCGTGAGCAGTGTCAGAGAACGTTTCGAGGGCCATAGACAGGAGGTGATATAATCCTTGCGCAAGTTGTGTGTCAGTATACACCGACAGATTCTGCTCTGTGGCCAGGCACTGCCAGCAAGGCGAGCGAGCTAGCTCCCTGTTTCACAGCACACACTCCCAATGATAATCTAAGTCCGAGAATCGTACACACTTCGCAGTTTATACTTGTTTCTGTGTTCAATTTTACGTACGACAACTCACCGAGCTTGTTTAATATAGCTCATGCGTGGCTACCTCCAACTTGTCTGAAGCCCTGAGTAAGTTCTACTTCCAGCCTACTCATAGC
Organism: Dryococelus australis; assembly: GCA_029891345.1. Classification (NCBI taxonomy): domain Eukaryota; kingdom Metazoa; phylum Arthropoda; class Insecta; order Phasmatodea; family Phasmatidae; genus Dryococelus; species Dryococelus australis. The sequence goes on along the minus strand of CM057000.1, from coordinate 154,930,726 downwards.
TAACTAGTCTAGCAGTTGACACAAAAGTGACCGCGCGCCACATTCGCGCACACTCAGTTAGTATTACATTTTCCATTAGAACGATTTCTTACTAGGCATTACCAACACACAATTTTTTTACTGGTTTTATTCATATTTATTATAAATGAAATATAATTTATAGAAAAATAATGGGGTTTGTCTGTGTTGGGGATGCAGCCGTTTGTTTTGCGTGAATACGTCTACGTTGACGCGCTCGGACACCTTGATGTTTATTTTACGTTCCCGGCACCGCTTCACTCGATCATATGGGGTTTTATGGGTACCACTGGATTGCTTTTGAGATGCTCTTTCCAACCGTTTACGATTTCTTTATTTCGACTTGGCTTTTTGACGAGTATAGGCCGACATTGTGTTAAGTTTTCTTAGTCTTTTTACATTAAACTCATACAATTTCATAATAACCACGCCACACAAATGTTTTTATACACGCAATCGATTTATCTCGACGAGAACTGTCGATTGAAACTCAACCGTAGTCAAAAGTTATACTACGCGGAAGTTATGAGACGCGGCGAAAAGAACTCATAATTGCACCCCCCCCCCTTCTCATCGTGGGCGATGCTTCGCAGTCCTCACTCAACGTAAAACATATTCTTTGATCCTTTGGAAATCAAGTGGTGTAACTGAATTTTGAATGTAGACAATAGATTCGGAGCTGCAATGCCAAACTGCATCCTCCGATTTTGTTATCATCGGATTTTCTGGATTGCCTCCCACTATGGTTGCAAATTTAAAGACATATTCACGTCAAAAATAACTAAAAGTTCAATTTAAACGAAAATAAGATACTTTTATGCCAATAGAAGTATAAAACGCTTGTGTTACATGAGATATTTAGAAAACAGCGAACTACGTCAAAAGGGGGTGATATTTTGAAGGTTTGTTCGAAAAGTGCGAAGAGACCGCTATATAGCAGACTGCAATACGTTAGAGATAACCAACACCTACTACATATAAGGCCCTGGGGCTGTTGAACTCCGAGCGTGTGACGTCACCCACTTTTAGCCAACGGCCACCAGACGAATTCTTTAGACTGGCTGTTGCTGAAAGTAGGTTCACTCGTATCGACGCTTTGGTTTGTTGTGATTTTTATCGGCAGTATGAAAAAGTTTTTAGTAGTATGCAGTGTTCAATTAACAGACGTTTTGATATTCAAATGGGTTTTAAGTGTTGTGTTCGCCTCTGCAAGGGTAGTTACGAGAACCGACCTCAAGGAAATTCCCAGCCCAGCTGACCGTAGATAGTGTCTATTTTTTAATGAAAAAAATAACAAGATATATATATATATATGTATTATAACTTTAACGCGCCTAAAAAAATATTGCAGAAGTTTTGTGTTCGTAATTTTATTCAAAACTCGGAAAACGAACAGACGGCCATAAGCTCAATAATGCAATTCAAATGAATCATGTAGTAACGTGACTCGTATAAATGAATCATGTAGTAACGTGACTCGTATAAATGAATCATGTAGTAAAGTGACTCGTATAAATGCACATTAATCTCGAGAGGAATAGTTAATATTAAATTAATGAAATAATTTGTATACTTAAGTATGCAATTTGATGATATATTAATCATTAATTTGCGGAAATAAAACGTCTTCGTCTCTATTGTAAATGGTCAGTAAAATCACGTTTTATAAAGTCACGTTTCACATACCACGCAAGAGCTTCACAATGACAAGCTTTCCTTTACTGGACGAATACGCGAAACGATCATAATAGTTATTATTGAAACACACCAGTCAAGACGTAGCCATTATACGTGAACGTGTCACTTGTAAAGGCTGTTCACGATAAAGTGTGCATTTTTTAAATCAACCTTAGAAAAAAGTTACTGCTCCCACCTACGTATATTTCAATGGGCGCACTGAGTGACATGAGCCCAGTAAAGTTGGTAACGTTGGAAGGAAAGTAGTTCTATAACTTAACATAGAATAAAAAGTGCTAGACAACCATTGTACTAACTTAACATAGAATAAAAAGTGCTAGACAACCATTGTACTAACTTAACATAGAATAAAAAGTGCTAGACAACCATTGTACTAACTTAACATAGAATAAAAAGTGCTAGACAACCATTGTACTAACTTAACATAGAATAAAAAGTGCTAGACAACCATTGTACTAACTTAACATAGAATAAAAAGTGCTAGACAACCATTGTACTAACTTAACATAGAATAAAAAGTGCTAGACAACCATTGTACTAAATTAACATAGAATAAAAAGTGCTAGACAACCATTGTACTAACTTAACATAGAATAAAAAGTGCTAGACAACCATTGTACTAACTTAACATAGAATAAAAAGTGCTAGACAACCATTGTACTAACTTAACATAGAATAAAAAGTGCTAGACAACCATTGTACTAACTTAAATTATTTCTTTCGCTTTCTGTATTTTTTATGCAGCGGAGTGTAAAAATGAGCAGATTCGTAAATTATTTAGTTTTATAATAATTTCACAGTCTCACTCGACCGACGCATAAATAAACTGATAAGGCCCATGGCAGTGTAAATTTTCATAAGGTGGAAGAATACACAACGGATACACAAGTAGATCTTAAGCAGGGCCATCAAAAGTGCTTATTTTACCGTGAACAGCCTATAGTAACTTTGTTCTATACCTGGGACAAGTAATTAGACAAACGCCTAACGTGTAATACATGTTCTTATTGTTCCAACACTTGAACGTTATTTCCATTGAAGGTTGACAACATCAGTACAGGGGTGCCACCTACCAGGGGCTAAAACACAATTTCTTAAAGAAGCAAACACTTCATTGAAAGGGAATATAAAACTTATTACTAATAATTGCACCCTTTCTCAAAATGTCATTCTAAATTTTCATAATAATTTTCAAAATAAGGGCTAACAGCCATAATATCTGATTTCCAACCTATATTCGACCCATGATTTAAATGCGTTAAAAGCATTAGGAAATATTATTTCCGCAGTATTGGCTCCGTTAGGTGGAGTGCAAAAATTATTTTAATCTTTAGGATTGAACAATGAAAATAATCTTCTAATGTATATCCAAGCTCATGCAACCATGTATATAGGTGTGAAATGCGGCAAGTGTCTGTCATTTCTTAGTAAATAGCATTAATACAGTAGTACGTATTCTTGCACAGTAGAAAATGTGAACAACGAAACTGCATTACAGTACATTTGGCTTACATCTAAATCATTATCGCATTGTTGCAGGAGTTTAAGCGTGTAGTATTTTCTTCTAAATATATTAATAACGCAAACATATATATATATGGATATGCAAAACTACCATTAAATTACCAAAGTGATAATATATAAACAGAAGTTGCAAAATTAAATGCTTTGTTGTAACTTCAGTGCTACAATAATTGTACTCAGCGACGTATCCGCCATGCTTTCTTAGAATATTTATTGCAATTTCATCTCGCTCCTCACTTAATGGATACGTAAGAAGTATTTATGATCCCTTGTTACGTTTCTGTACATTCATGTTTTTGAAATTTCAGTGCACAGTGGTGTACTTGAATTAACCTCTCGGTAACAGAGACGGTATGACGAAATAATGATCTCAAATTATAAGAAAATGGTGTAATATCAAATAAATACAGCTATTTGATCCAATAGATTATCCTGTCATTGAACAGATGGCTCCTGATTAGCGAGGCTCTCACTGTATGTATATATATATATGGATTATCTAAGCATTTAAGAAATCAGCCTCTCTTCAGGAACTCCACCACGAGCATAGTTGAGGTTTACTGCAGAAAATGCTTGCCCATGTGTGTTAGAGACAGTGCTTCGTACTAGGACTAAGAACTGTTTCCCATAGAGAAACTGCAGTGAATGGTCATATTATGATGGTTAGACACCACTGGCAGTCAACATCCTCTTTTTGCTTCGAAGAGGTCAACGTATATTGTCAATTAATTCTTCTTCTTATACAGAAAATGCTTGCCCATGTGTGTTAGAGACAGTGCTTCGTACTAGGACTAAGAACTGTTTCCCATAGAGAAACTGCAGTGAATGGTCATATTATGATGGTTAGACACCACTGGCAGTCAACACCCTCTTTTTGCTTCGAAGAGGTCAACGTATATTGTCAATTAATTCTTCTTCTTATACAGAAAATCGTGTCATTTAGTTGCCAAAATATTTGTAGTCTGCGTCTATAAAAGTTTCTTTTGTAATAAATACGTCACAGATATTTACAGATTACGTGGTTCTTTGTGAAGATAAAGCAAGTTTAGAGTTCTTTTACTTTTGGTACAGAAGTTAAATTAAGCCAATCTGCTTATTCTGGATAAAAATATGCACATTGAAGTTCCTAACCGTGAAAGGAAAAAAAGTACTGAAAATAGTAAAATATTCGAGTTTTGAATTGGCTTTTATACGTAACTAGCTAATATCTTATCCAAGTACAATCAAAAAAGGTTCTATTCAGGACAAGTGATAAATGTGTATAGCTTTGTTGAAGGAAAAAAAGTGACATTACAAACTTTGCACTGATCTAAAGAATAGCTTCCGCCTAATGTAGAACCAAAATGAGAGAAAATGAACTGCATTGTGAAGCTGTGGCAAAGTTTTGCAGGATGATCAGCGACTTAAATTTGTTTGATTATGCATACATTATTTGTTTTGGCGTAGGTTTGAAAACAAACCTGAACTTAAGGCATTTAATCATGTGGTAATGAAACGGTGTACTAAAATAACAGCCACATCAGAGTCTACAGTACGGACGAGTATTGTCCTTGCGCCTTCTTTAATTGCATGAATCAAGTATAGCCTAGTGTCAGCTTCTTCGTGATCGCACTTTTCTGACATGTTATTCCCAGGCCCAACATGGCAAACGGTGTATTTTGCAGTGATGTAAAAATTTGTTTGTATGTCAACAAGAAGTAGATTATTTAAATAGTTCCTGCTTGTTTTACGAATAACGTAATTAATTAGACCAATCTTTGAGCCTAGCATTTGGACCTAACTTCAGCCTCGTTTCAAGGCCCCGCTTATCATGTATCTCATATTTAATGGAAATTTAAAAATAAGAATCCCACACTATGTGCAGTGCTTGTGCCATTTTTAACTCAGCTGTAATATGCCTCAGAAAACACATTTGAAAGTAGTCTTGAAATGTTTCTGATCCTGCTGTCGGCAAAGAGAATGGATCAGGACGCCATCATCCCAAATGACTTCATGGTAACATGAAGGTACTACTGAAATTACATCTAAATTTTAATTGGCATTAACATAATTTTGAAGGCAAACAAGCACATCAGATTTATTGGAATGATACATCTTCTCGACACTGTTTGCAAAAGAAGGAGGATATTCTTGGCACTCAAGCGCAAAGAAATCTGCCATGTTACCTTTCATAAATTTGGTAGCTATGTACATTTGACCCAGAAGGGAAATATTTGCTCTCAAATTCCCAACTTGCTTTGATTGCGTCGGCCTATGTTTTTGTGCTTTGAAGAGAAAATGGTTATTTCTATGAATTGGGGTGTCAAATGGTAGACTTTTCTCAAAAAGGATCTGATAGACAAGCCTATCATATTGCTGTTTACCATTTTCTAAAAGTGTTAGCACCAAGTGGTTGTCTTCACTAATGTGACCTTGAAGATTTACTAATTCAACGCTTATCTCATGGAACGGATTTCCATTCTTTCGAATAACATCAACCATACTCATAACGTGACACAAAATATCTTCCTGTCTTTTTACGCCTTCATCATGATGAAAGTATTCATAGTTATCGTATTCATTATGCTCATGTACTGATGACATTCTGAAGTCTTTAAGTCGTTTGTTTACCTCTGTAGCAAAGATAGACCAATTTAGAAGAGCTGTAGGATTTTGGGTTAAGCCAATAACCCACCTCCCTCGATCACATGAAGATGTTGGCACCAAAGATGTTGTGACTATGTCCTTCATTAGAGTGGAACTTACCAGAATTACTTCATTCCGAAAACCTACTTCCTCCAGAACAGAATGAAAACGTGGTAATATTGCATATTTCAACGTGGTACGATTAATTGCTGGAGTACCACTTATTTGAGCCCTTGTGCACATTTCTTCGCACAGCACATTAAGGGGGAAGTATCTTCTCCCAGCACTAATGTCCTCCACCACAATACCAATAATTTCCTCCAATATCTTACATTGCTCAATAGAAACCGTCTCGCTGTCATCTTTAGTTACCTGAGATGATTGAAAACGACGATTAAAACTAACAAAGAAGTATGCGGGATACTTCAATTTATTGGCTACAACATCTCCCGAGGAAAGCTGCAACAACGCATTTTCGTCCTTCAAAAGGCGCCTTTTCTCTCAGCTGTTCAGTAAGATCCCATTTTTGAAACGAGTGCAGAACATTTTGTCTCTCCTTGTTTCATGCAAAAAACGCATACATCTGAAGCCAATGAAAGTTTGGCCCTTCTACTCCTAGTGCCTTCTGAAGCGAGAGATGCACCTCTACTACACACTTTCACTTGATCATGGACTACGAGACTCAACTTTTCTCTTCTGAGAATTCTTCTTCAGCTGCCGTTCAAGACGATCCGGACAAATCTCACGCCTGCATGCAGTTCTTGTGCCATCTACCTTTTGTGGAAATAAGGTTTTCAGCAGTTGCTTCAGACAATGGCAATGATACGTTAACTGCTACACAAGTATTTCGGAATTGTTCCCAGTTGTTAATGAAACTGTTATATATTTAAACGACCGCTGATTTGTTATCACTGTTAGCTGCACATCGGAGATCTTCTGTAGTATCTCTCTGGCAGATTATACAGAGCTTGTAATCCATTTCAACTACATTCTGGAATAGAACAAAAATAAATTGGAATGTAACCTTTTCACTATTCTAAAACCAAACTTAGTATATACAATAGCTAGGGGGATGCATTGAGGTGAATGACAAATGAGCGGGGTAAGATACTGATACATTTCAAGGTATTCATAAATACATTTGTCTCGTTGTACACAAAATCCCTCTCCTTAGCAGTAATACTATGTAGGCAACTTTCCAGTAAAACCAACACAGGTGTCAAGAATGATGAACACAATTTACATCCAATGACACTTCACACCAAATACCCAAATATTTCGCTCATACTTACATTCAATATTGGAACACAGTTATCTCCAAAACCATTAATTTTATTACTAAAGACATTTGTATAAATAATGTAGGCAATGGTATGCCTTTAATTTGGTACTCCAAAAATTTCCCTATAGCTCTTGACTTTGACTTACACGAGACCAGCTGATTTTTAAGCACTTTAAATAGCACAAAAAAACCGCCATTTTTTCGCAAGACTACTTTGCACCCCTCCCCACCCCCCCCCCCAAAAAAAAACTTTCCAAGAAAACTAAAGGTTTATGTTAAGGTTTATAACGATTGTAACTCACACCCTATGGGTTCACACTTATTAAACGTCGTCAAGACGTGGAATTTGTTCCCTTCCTTCGTTACCAACTTTACTGAGCACCCAGTGTGCAAGTCACAGAGTGCCCGTTAACATATATGCACAAAGTGACAGTTTCATTTCTCAAAGACTTCTTTCAAATATGCTCAATTAACTGTGAAATAACTTTAGCTCAACCAACAAGTCAAGTCTCTGACTGACCTCTCTGCAACTATCGCTGTAAGAATTCTCATTCAAATTGAGCTTTAACGACCCTGTAGTGCTACCAAGCCGGCAGCCTCCAACTTCACGTAGGCAATCAATGTTAAACGAAATTCCTTCTCATTGCGCCAATTTTCAAGATAACTATTTCAAACAAAAAATATTCTACGTGAAATTTCTTAATGAATGATGTTAAGTTAAAATACTTTGCCAATTTTATTGTTTAATATGTTTTTTTATAAAATGTAAATATTGAAATTTACATTCAACAAGAAAAAAGATAGATGAATATATATTTTTTTCAATAACAATTTTATGTAGCAATATTTTCTGAGAAAATTGCGTCAACGTGTTTTTGTTTGAAATATTTAAAATTGGCGCAATGACAAGGAATTTCGTTTAACATTCATTCCCCATTTGAATTTTGTGACTGCTGGCTTGATAGGTAGGCCCGTTTAGAAACGGAATAGCTAAATGTTAAATCCCTAAGAAATGTTAGAGAAAGTTCACAATACATTTTAAAGAGTATCTTTCTTGAGTTCAACCAAAATATCTAAATTTTTACCTGAGTACTTAGTTTTTTTTTTTTTTTGCAGCACAGTGTTTCTGCAGAATATATTTTTACCTTTACTTCGTGCGTTTCACTCAGTAGATAACTGTTCGCGTCTTCCAGTTATCCCGTAGTTCCTGAACTGCTAGGGAAATTATGACTCCAATTGACATATCATGCCGCCAAGGTACTGTGGTACACGTGTTATTTCCGTGTATATGATATCGTCCTTACATAATTTAATTTTGTTTTCCTCCCTATGCAAATATTGTATTATTTTACTTGACGCAGATTCCAATTCAAGTTGCCTTATAATTGTTGTTTTTAGTCTTACTTCCTAGAATAAATTTATTGTTACAAGATGCTTCGGGGGCGTATCTAAGTTCATGTGGGATAGAGGTCTTAATAAAACAGAATAACTAAATTTATTTTTAATTTATTCACACATAGTTATTATTTACAGTATTAAATTATCTGTCTCCAGTATTATTCATTTTATTTTACAGTAAGCGCAGTATTTAATGTCTTTTTCAACTATAATTTACGTCCTTCTTAATGTCTCTCTTTGGTTATTGTCAATTAACTAATACTCATTATTAACACATGTTCAGTCTATCTGTTACCATAATTTGTAATGACTTTCACTCCCGCATCGAGTTCGATAATCCAGCCTGCAAGCTACACCCTTCACTACTCTGATGCTCGCAGTCGCAGATTTCCCACCCGCTGGTCACTTCTTTTGCCGCACGCTTCTCTTCTCGCTAGTTGTCTAGTGATGAAACTCATCCATTCAACAACTGCAGGCTCGGAGGCCCAACGAGCCATTTATATCCTTTGGCCTTGACCTTGAAGGTTCGCCACACCCAGAGCCTACTGAGAGACACGAGGTCAGTAATACAGAGCATTCTTCACATGTCTCAAATACACCGGATACTCAAAGTCGGGATCGGCTCGCACCCTGATAAGTATTACAGGCATGCTTTGACTGTCAGCCGTAATAATATAACTGCTCCGTCCTTCACTTACACTCGCTCGCATGGAACAAAACAGCGACCGCGCAACACTGCCCCCTCCTCAAATCTGTTCGTCTCGAGCAGACTCTGCAACATCCGGACCTTCGTAAAGTGCCACTCTGTTGATGTGGGGACAACCTTCGGCTTCGTCAGGGAGCATTGACAACAAATCCGAAAGACCACATCTTTCATCATCTTCAGAATCCTGTAGGGGCCTTCCCAACATTTCTGTAGCTTCGGGCAGTACCCTTTTCTCCTCTGTGGGTGTCTTACAGCCACACCAGTTGTCCTTCTTGAAATACCTCACCCAACGTTCTCCTATCATACAGAATGCAAACAAGTCTGTTATGTAATTGGATGGTATAATCAGGGGTTGCAGCTTACTCTTCTGTCGGTCGGCCAAACAGTAGGTCACTAGGGAGGCGTAGGTAGTTCTCTTCCAAACAACGTGGTGTTACAATTGTGGACTCATAAAACGCTGAGTGGTAAGCACCAAGAAACAATGACACCTTTGAATCCCATTCCTTTTAGTTGTCTGCCACAAAGTTCGACAGGTATTGCTCAAGAGTGCAGTTAAGCCTCTCGACTATTCCATCCGACTGAGGGTGTAAGGCTGTAGTCCTAGTCTTTTTCATCCCCAGAATATTTGTTACCTCCTGGAAGACCGCAGCTTCAAAGTTTCTTCACTGATCAGAATAGAGTTCTAGTGGCATCCCAAACCTTGAAAAGATATGCTCTATGATTGCCTCAGCCACAGTGCATGCTTCTTGGTTTGGGAGTGGAATTACCTTAGGCCACTTAGTAAAGTAATCTTCGGCTACCAGGAGATATCGATTACCTCTCGCTGTGACAGACAGAGGTCCCAGAATATCCGACACCATCCTCTCGAATGGGGCTGCAACACTGTATGTCTGGAGGTGACCTTGCACCTTGGTCCTTGGGCTCTTCCTCGCAGTGCAGGCTTCGCACAATCTGCACCACTTCTCAACATCCTCCCGACAATGAAGCCAGAAAAATCTCAACCTAAATCTGCCGAGGGTCTTATTAACACCAAAGTGCCCGCTGACTGCCGCATTATGTAGTTCCTTTAAGACTTCGGGAACCCTGTATTATGGAAGGACCAAACGTAAGCATGTGTGCTTTCCATCAATACTTTCCTAGTTTCTGTAAAGTACGCCATTCTTCAGTACGAGGGAATTCCATTGTGCCTAGTATGTTTTGACTGCTGCACACAGGCTAGATATCTCTTCCCATTTTGGCCGACAGCCAGCTTCTTTCCACTTTGGTAATGGCTGCAAAGTGAGATCATTCATCTGGTCTTTCCTAATACCCTCGTCACTCCAGGTAGGTGACTCATAAAAAAACGAAGAATCTTGAATTATTGTCCTCTGTACCTTCAGCGATTCACCACTATTATCTTCCTGGTGTTCGCAATGACGACAAAGCGGGCTCAAATGGCCAATACATCTGCATTGCTGCGAAGGCATCCAGACTTGTACTGTATTTCAAAGTAATGTTCTTGGAGATGCTGTATCCACCAGGCTATTTGGCATTCGGGGTTCTTGAAATTTAGTAGCCAGCATAATGAAGCATGGTCGGGTCTTAGAATAAAATGTCTGCCATAATGGTAGGGGTGGAAGCATGAAATTGCCTTCACCATGGCCAGAAGGTATCTTCGTGTAACACAGTAATATCTCTCAGGTTTATGCAATACCTTACTGAAGTATTACATATAGTGGCATTTACTTCCCATCCTGAACCTAAGATAACACAGTTCCAATGCCTACATCACTAGAATCAGTGTCCAAAATCAATACTCTCTCAGTTTTCGGGGAACCCAGGACTGGTGGAATATCAGAATTTTCTTTAATTTATGAAAAGCATTTTCACACTCGCTGGTCCAATGCAATTTTATTTTTGCTGCAGTCAGTTCATGTAGTGGCTTGGCTATCGTGGCAAACCAAGGTACAAATCGATGGTATTATGCATATAATTCCAAAAAACTCTCCACTTAAGTTTTGTCAATTGGTGTCGGCCGATTTCTTATTTCTTTGGTCTTTTCTGTGTGTCTCCCTATTCCATGGGCCGATACTACATGCCCCAAGAAATTAATTTTCTTTTGGAACAAGTGGCACTTCTTAGGAACCAGTTTCAAGTTGGCTGCGGCTAATTTCTGGAATACAGAGTATAAGAATGGTAGGCGATCTTCAAATGTCCTACCTACCACAACTATGTCATCTAGGTAAACCTGACAGATATCTAAAGGCAAAAATTTTTCCATGAGGCGTTCGAAGGTAGCAGGGGCATTACATAGCCCAAAAGGCATAACTTTGAACTGTCATATTCCTTTCCCTTGGACACAAAATGCATTCTTCTCTTGGTCCTATGGGGCAGCCTCGCACTACCAGTACCCACTCTTCATGTCCTAAGTAGAAAACCATTGTGAACCTGCTAGGCTGTTTAATGTGTCATCTATTCTTGGAAGTGAATAATGGTATTTCTTTATCACATAATTAAGCTGGCGATAATCTACACAAATGTGCACAGAGCCATCTTGCTCCTTAACAAGAACAATGGGTGATGACCATGAACTAACTGATGGTTCTATCATATCTAACTCCCTCATTTCCAGCAGAATTCCCTCTACTGCCTCGTGTGAAGCTAATGGCAGTAGTTTCAGTGGCTGCTTTATGGACCTAGCCTCTCCTGTATCAATATGTTGGTAGAAGCTCTTGACAGTTTGTGAGGCTTACGACCGCTCCGGTCTTCGCCGCTCGCCGATGAGGGCGTCCACGTAGATCATCGAGAGCCCACGACACAGGTTAGATTATTGTATCAGTTGCAATTTATAATTTAAGTTTGTAATTTCATGCAGGTAGAAAATTATTGATTTTTAGCGGAGCAGCCAGCAAACGGCCCCGTACTCGTCTTCACATAGCTAGTGGTGTTGGTCAGATCGGGAGGTAGCAATATGGCGTACTTCAGGCTATCAGTAGAGCACCGTCTCACTGTATTCGTCGTCTTTATTCAGCGTCACAGCCTGTACATGATGTCGGGGTGTGTCTCCCTGCCTTGCTGACTCCAGCTCCAGTGCTCGGGCCAGGGCGTCCTGCATGTTGCGACGTGCACGTCACATAAATCCTTCCAAGGTCATATGGTCCACACGAGAAGGCATCCCTATTTCTCTGCGGTAATTCAGACAGCCGTCTCCAATTGCCTGTTAAGATTTTCTTGTTTTCATACTAGCAGTTCATCCAGTAGTTCTGGTAGGGGAGTGAGTGAAGAAATTTAATCGGCTTTTAACAGCGAGGTCTTGAGAGCCGATGAGGGTGAAGCGAGGTGAATATGGAGTAGCGCTGGAATGAAGAGGTGGGGAAACGGGAGATCCCCGAGGTAATCTGCCGCCACGGTTGAGCACTCTCTCACGACTGACGAATCAGGCGGACTGCAGGTGGACTCCAGCACAGAGCGAGCCACTGGTTGACCCCCCCCCCCCCCCCGCGTTATGACGTCATCCCGGGTGGCCGGCGCGGCGTTGAAACCTGTGGTTCGCTCACCGCTCACGTGGAAGTGTGTGGATGAGGCTGCTTTGTGGCCGGAAGTAAGATGATGTGGATGAAGGTGTATCCCAATATGGACATGTGTGCAGCGATGGGTCTTTACATTCGTGCTACCCCTCTAGTGTAATTTGGAAAAGTATTCCGAATATGGACATGGGCCAGCTGATTGGTTCCTAATGGCATCCTACCCTCTAAGAAACATTGCTCTTAAATTGTATATAAACTGTCAGAATTGCTCACTCGAGGTCGGACAGCAGTTTCGGGAGAGCATCAGCGCCAGTTACGTAATTATGACGTAAAATTTGCAAAACAGTCAAAATAAACATAGTAGGCCCTTATGGCGAGCCTAGGAAAGGCATACTTAAAGTCTGGATAGCCAGAGTAGGGGCCGAAAGTAAAGTACAAACATTTATAAAAAACTTTGTTTTAGCATTTTCGGCAACAAAACAAAATGTTATCAATTTTCAAAATGTCTTGTGAATTCTATGTTGCCGATATTTTAATGCAATTGTTACATTGAATATATAAAACCTGTGGTCATCCCTGAGAAAGATGTCTGTAAATTTTGCAAAGTGTAGATATCAAAAATTTGGTGTAGATTTTCCTCAAAAGCTTTTGGAAGTAGCCTCAGTAATTTCTGCAAGTTCAGGACAGAAATCTTGTAGGATTGAACTCACACACTCTATCCTCCTTGTTTTTAGACCGTTATCTTGTAGGATTGAACTCACACACTCTATCCTCCTTGCTTTTAGACTTATCTTGTAGGATTGAACTCACACACTCTATCCTCCTTGCTTTTAGACCGTTATCTTGTAGGATTGAACTCACACACTCTATCCTCCTTGCTTTTAGACCGTTATTTTGTAGGATTGAACTCACACACTCCATCCTCCTTGCTTTTAGATCGTTATCTTGTAGGATTGAACTCACACACTCTATCCTCCTTGCTTTTAGACCGTTATCTTACCATTTTCGCTACGAAGTCGAGTACTTAAAAAGAAGAGGGGGAAAAAACGTTTTTCTAATTATGTATCGAAAGCGTGTAGTTTTAAATCGTTAGGATTGTTAAAACGAATTGTACATGTGAGTGCACTCTCTTCACCACATCATGTGTAGGTTAAACCTTCAAACACAGTGCTCTGATGATTACGTGAATAGTACATGTGAGTGCACTCTCTTCACCACATCATGTGTAGGTTAAACATTCAACACAGTGCTCTGATGATTACGTGAATAGTACATGTGAGTGCACTCTCGTCACCACATCACGTGTAGGTTAAACCTTCAAACACAGTGCTCTGATGATTACGTGAATAGTACATGTGAGTACACTCTCGTCACCACATCACGTGTAGGTTAAACCTTCAAACACAGTGCTCTGATGATTACGTGAATAGTACATGTGAGTGGACTCTATTCACCACATCATGTGTAGGTTAAAACTTCAAACACAGTGCTCTGATGATTACGTGAATAGTACATGTGAGTGCACTCTCGTCACCACATCATGTGTAGGTTAAACCTTCAAACACAGTGCTCTGATGATTACGTGAATAGTACATGTGAGTGGACTCTCTTCACCACATCATGTGTAGGTTAAACCTTCAAACACAGTGCTCTGATGATTACGTGAATAGTACATGTGAGTGCACTCTCTTCACCACATCATGTGTAGGTTAAACCTTCAAACACAGTGCTCTGATGATTACGTGAATAGTACATGTGAGTGGACTCTCTTCACCACATCATGTGTAGGTTAAACCTTCAAACACAGTGCTCTGATGATTACGTGAATAGTACATGTGAGTGGACTCTCTTCACCACATCATGTGTAGGTTAAACCTTCAAACACAGTGCTCTGATGATTACGTGAATAGTACATGTGAGTGCACTCTCGTCACCACATCACGTGTAGGTTAAACCTTCAAACACAGTGCTCTGATGATTACGTGAATAGTACATGTGAGTGCACTCTCGTCACCACATCACGTGTAGGTTAAACCTTCAAACACAGTGCTCTGATGATTACGTGAATAGTACATGTGAGTGCACTCTCGTCACCACATCACGTGTAGGTTAAACCTTCAAACACAGTGCTCTGATGATTACGTGAATAGTACATGTGAGTGCACTATCGTCACCACATCATGTGTAGGTTAAACCTTCAAACACAGTGCTCTGATGATTACGTGAATTGTACATGTGAGTGGACTCTCTTCACCACATCACGTGTAGGTTAAACCTTCAAACACAGTGCTCTGATGATTACGTGAATAGTACATGTGAGTGGACTCTCTTCACCACATCATGTGTAGGTTAAACCTTCAAACACAGTGCTCTGATGATTACGTGAATAGTACATGTGAGTGCACTCTCTTCACCACATCATGTGTAGGTTAAACCTTCAAACACAGTGCTCTGATGATTACGTGAATAGTACATGTGAGTGGACTCTCGTCACCACATCACGTGTAGGTTAAACCTTCAAACACAGTGCTCTGATGATTACGTGAATTGTACATGTGAGTGGACTCTCTTCACCACATCATGTGTAGGTTAAACCTTCAAACACAGTGCTCTGATGATTACGTGAATAGTACATGTGAGTGGACTCTCTTCACCACATCACGTGTAGGTTAAACCTTCAAACACAGTGCTCTGATGATTACGTGAATAGTACATGTGAGTGCACTATCGTCACCACATCATGTGTAGGTTAAACCTTCAAACACAGTGCTCTGATGATTACGTGAATTGTACATGTGAGTGGAATCTCTTCACCACATCACGTGTAGGTTAAACCTTCAAACACAGTGCTCTGATGATTACGTGAATAGTACATTTGAGTGCACTCTCTTCACCACATCATGTGTAGGTTAAACCTTCAAACACAGTGCTCTGATGATTACGTGAATAGTACATGTGAGTGGACTCTCTTCACCACATCATGTGTAGGTTAAACCTTCAAACACAGTGCTCTGATGATTACGTGAATAGTACATGTGAGTGCACTCTCTTCACCACATCATGTGTAGGTTAAACCTTCAAACACAGTGCTCTGATGATTACGTGAATAGTACATGTGAGTGGACTCTCGTCACCACATCACGTGTAGGTTAAACCTTCAAACACAGTGCTCTGATGATTACGTGAATAGTACATGTGAGTGGACTCTCTTCACCACATCAAGTGCTGCTAGCTCCACGATATCCGCATTAAGGTTGAAGTAACGCAACTGCCTATGGAGCACTGCACCTGACTGTACAATGTGAAGGACTCTTAAAAAATTACTACGGACACCATACAAATTGTCAGCAAAGTTTGATTTATGCTGTATATGAATGAAGAATGTATATCTTTTAGAAAATTATAAAATATTTAAATAAAATATACTTCTTAAATGAAAAAATAATCAATCGGTAGAGTCCGCAATTTTTAACAAAATTTAATTGCATGTCCATTTTGAATGCTTCGGAAAGAGAATTTACAAGACAATTTTCCTGAAGAAAGATCGTCATTTATATTTACTGTGATCATGTGTAATAAAAACATAGTAATAATGTATCACAATAATGTTATAATTAACTTGATTTGCGTCAGTTACAGTGACAAATGTTTGTGTCAACTGGACGCACATAAAATCAACTATAGAAATTATTCCCTACATTATTATTACAATTTTCCTGCACACAATCATAGTAAACATTATGACGATATTCCATGTCGAAGATTTTTATTGCGAATTCTGCTTTCTGAAGCATCCAGGATGGAAATATGCTTCGATTTTGTGTTAAAAACACAGACTATTATAATCGATTATTTTTTATATTCAAAAAGTGTATTTTAGTAAAATATTTTATAATGTTGTAAAATATATACGTTATTCTTTCATATACAGCATAAATCGCACTTTCTAACAACTTTTATGGTGTGTATACTACTATGTTTATGAGCTCTTCACGTTGTATACTCGGGTGCAGTGCTCCATAGGCTGTTCATATACAGCATAAATCGCACTTTCTAACAACTTTTATGGTGTGTATACTACTATGTTTATGAGCTCTTCACGTTGTATACTCGGGTGCAGTGCTCCATAGGCTGTTCATATACAGCATAAATCGCACTTTCTAACAACTTTTATGGTGTGTATACTACTATGTTTATGAGCTCTTCACGTTGTATACTCGGGTGCAGTGCTCCATAGGCTGTTCATATACAGCATAAATCGCACTTTCTAACAACTTTTATGGTGTGTATACTACTATGTTTATGAGCTCTTCACGTTGTATACTCGGGTGCAGTGCTCCATAGGCTGTTCATATACAGCATAAATCGCACTTTCTAACAACTTTTATGGTGTGTATACTACTATGTTTATGAGCTCTTCACGTTGTATACTCGGGTGCAGTGCTCCATAGGCTGTTCATATACAGCATAAATCGCACTTTCTAACAACTTTTATGGTGTGTATACTACTATGTTTATGAGCTCTTCACGTTGTATACTCGGGTGCAGTGCTCCATAGGCTGTTCATATACAGCATAAATCGCACTTTCTAACAACTTTTATGGTGTGTATACTACTATGTTTATGAGCTCTTCACGTTGTATACTCGGGTGCAGTGCTCCATAGGCTGTTCATATACAGCATAAATCGCACTTTCTAACAACTTTTATGGTGTGTATACTACTATGTTTATGAGCTCTTCACGTTGTATACTCGGGTGCAGTGCTCCATAGGCTGTTCATATACAGCATAAATCGCACTTTCTAACAACTTTTATGGTGTGTATACTACTATGTTTATGAGCTCTTCACGTTGTATACTCGGGTGCAGTGCTCCATAGGCTGTTCATATACAGCATAAATCGCACTTTCTAACAACTTTTATGGTGTGTATACTACTATGTTTATGAGCTCTTCACGTTGTATACTCGGGTGCAGTGCTCCATAGGCTGTTCTTACTGCAAGACCAGCTATTCGTGTCAGAGATGTGTACACATCTTTACAAACCGTATTAGCCGCTAGGAATACTGGGTATTGATGCCTTGCGATCTACAGCACCGTTCATAAGTATAATCGGCGTGCAACGTGTCCACCACAGCGGACCGAAAGGGTTGAATACAGCACGCATCAAAAATGTTTTGTTCAGAGCACGCGAAACAATAAATGTAAGTGCGAGACGAGGCAGTTGTAATCAGGTGGTTTTGGGGCATGCGCGCTCGCACGGCCAATGGCGGCGGGGGGGCGGTGCCTTGTGGGCGGGGCCTGGCCGGAGAACACGCCGCACTATTGGCTCGCCGGCGGCCTGTGGTGGTGGTGCAGTGTTAGGGGGAGGGGGTGGCGGAGGACTTGCCGCTGCGGGGGAGACACACACGCGCAGTCGGTGAGGTGAGTGAGCTCGGGATGGGATCGCACTCGCACTGTGCTGGCTCGATGCAGCAGCCACCGTTCTCTGCGCTACACTTGCTGCGGAGTTACACCCACCTGCTCGCACCGCCAGGTATGCACTAAGCGTTGCAAGGTAAGCCGGTGCTTGCTCAGTACTGTACACACTCAGCAGTAGCCAGAGTGGAGCCGGGATGTACTGCGGCCACCCACGAGACAGCTGCCATTACACACGTGCTGTGACGTCAACTGCACTACTGCGTTTCATTGGTCGATGTGTTAACTAGCAAACGATGAACGAAACCCGCTGATATCAAGCAATCTTTTAAGATTGGTTTATTTATTTAAATGGCAGAGTAAATTTACAAAGGTTATGGTATAACACACATGGATCTAAACGAAATAAATAGAACATCTCTTCAATTTTCTGTACAAAAATAGATAACTGGAAGATAATAATTAAATTCGGTTGTATGTAGTTAACAAAATGTTTCCAACTGGTATTTCAGTTAGCAGGCTCATATATGTATTTTACTGTTCATAAATAGTATAAAATATTATCATATTCAAATTCTCACTACATGCGCACATACGTTTTTGTTTTCAAATATACGCCATTTTTATTATTTTTCCTTGTCGCATACGACTGTCTCACTTGCGTTAGAACAATTTTTCAATTCAATTTAATTCCTTTTTGTCCAGCAGACTACATAATTTTGTACATATGTATTATAGTACATTTAGTATAGGACTCGTCAGACACAAATACCAAGGCCTAAAACTAAAATGGGATAGTAATTTATATAATATATATGCATATATAGATACACTCAGGAGTATATACACCCATATAGACGTATGTACAAGTAAGAATAAGAAGTAATGTAATTTGTATTGCAGACTATCGCATCGCCCCGTCTGCTGGCTCGTCTCTGATTGGCTAGTCACTTATGTTGCACTGTCACTGTCGCACTAAGGGCGTGCATCACATGCCAGTCTAGTCAGCGACGCAGTTTATTAGCACTCTGAGTATTACGTAGTCATTATTACACGTGGATAGTTTCAAAGGTGTCAATTCCGAACTAACAGCACCAACTTTCCGTTACTAACAAGAAACTTTGTCACTTTGTCCTCCATCGTCGCCGCCGAAAATCTCGAGTAATCGTTCAACAACGAGCGCCGTCACTGCTCTTAGCTGCATATATTTTAACGCCCGCACTGAGTGACATGAGCCCAGTGAAGTTGGCAACGACGGATGGAAAGTAGTTCCATATTTTAACGCCCGCACTGAGTGACATGAGCCCACTGTAGTTGGCAACGACGGATGGAAAGTAGTTCCATATTTTAACGCCCGCACTGAGTGACATGAGCCCAGTGAAGTTGGCAACGACGGATGGAAAGTAGTTCCATATTTTAACGTCTAATTAAAATGTTAGGTAACCGTTTGTGATGACTTAAATTATTCCTTTCGCTTTCTGTTTATTTTTAATGCATCGAAGTATAATAATTACCAGATTTATAAATTATTTACTGTTCTAATAATTTCGCACATTCACGCATGAATAAAGTGATAAGGCCCATGGCAATGTTAATTCTATATAAGGTGTAAGAAAATATAACTTGCATACAAGTATATCTTAAGCAAGGCTTTCAAAAGTGCTCATTTTACCATGAACAGCCTATAGTTGTATTTCTCGCAGATTAAATAATGATATTACAATATGACATCACACGCGATGAATGTTTAATAAACAGAGTATTTCCTGGAAAATTGATTACATATTTATTGATAACATTAAAATAATGACTATATATAATACTACCAGGCAGAGTATCATTCCCGTGTACAATTTATTTTTCTAATTATCGGTCTCTTGAAGCGCAACATTTTTGCACTCCTTTGTAAATAATTAAACCGGTCTGCTAATTGCTAGCGCGTGTTTGACGTAGTTTTAGGCCTACATGTGTTTGGTTTGGCCATCTTGGGGTCGGCATACAAATGCATTGTCGGCAAGTCGCCGTGGATCACAGAGAAACTTTGATAGAGGATGAAATTATTTTAGGAAACGTATGATTCTTGCAACATTTACTGATAGTTTCAACCTGATTTGTCTTCAGTTGTAACAGCCTTCGGTGATTTTTTTAATGTCGTCGACGTTTAAACACACCATTTATTACATAACTAGGCAATGGATTTCAACTTGCATATATTATTGAAGAATTTTACTCTCTCGAATAACCGCTTTTCTTTTATATTCATCTCGTTATGTTTAATATAAATAGATTCCTGTAAAACCATGCATATCAACCCTCAAAAACATCAACACTTTTTCAGGCGCGTTTGACGAACATTCTATTTCCGTACGGATATTACTAGATACCTGAAGAATTCGCTGTTTTATTTCGGGACAAGCTAGAATTCAAAACTTCGTACGCTTGTATTGCTTATGCTATTGATCCACCCGTTGGTTTACACCTTCTGGACAACACTGAGCCAATAATAAACACACAATAGAATGCAGACCTAATCACCGTCTTCCGTTAATACAACAAGCAACCAATGTACAGTGATATTTTCACGATTTTACATACGACAATGGAGTACAGCATAAAGGTCATTGAACTCGCGAATTTTTCCGGTCTCTAGATATTACTTAGTTATGTTATTTTGGTATCACAGTATTTTTTAATTAGCCCTAAAATGGATAAGACAAAGCTTTTACAGATTAAATTAGCATGATGCGATGGCCATTCTTCTTGTTCCGGATGGGCCTACTTATGACCACGCTTGTTCAACTGTTGAGCTTTGATCTTTGCCGAGTATTGTCGCGTCTACTCCTGGTGTAACTCTTTTATTTCTTCTGTCCAGGAGTTGCCTTTCCTCAGAGGTTTTTCCTCAAATCCGCGGGTTTTTTTCACGATATGTCTCACAGTCTGCCTGTTTTGAAGATCTGTCATTCCCAGTCCCTTAACATCCTTCGCGGTTTCTGTCAGCCAAGTGAAAGAATCTTCTTATTTCGCCAGGAGGGGAACAGTCTGTTAGTCAGTCTGTTTGGAGACAGTCTGGTCACGTGACCACAGAAAGTAATCCTCTGTTTTCTGGCACACTCAGAGATACGAGTTTTATTATTCAAGAAAGTTTTTAAACTTAGGCCTATGCAACGGGCTCAACCAAGCGCATATAGCTTCAAAATTATGAATCAATTTTCAGAGATAACATTTTATTAGTATTTATATTTGAAAAGAACGTTTTCATTTTTTATCAACAAAGTGCAAAAACACATTCTTGTGTTATAGTGTAAACGACATAAGATTTTACGAAAAGTAACAGCAATATCTCGTTGGCTGTTCATGCATCGCCTTTAAAATAAACATTAGTGAGCTACAGATTAGGCCAGTGAAATTATGGTGAGAAAAAAACACATTTAATTACCGCTGAAATGATGTTCACACACAACACGTGTATAGACAGACAGGCCTCAAGTTGATGTTATCTCGCTTGAAATATTTGCAGGTATCATATCTGGAATAGGCTACGTTTAGTTGTATCTGTGGGACTATGCGATACTTGCTTCCGAAATAAACAAATATAAGAAACAGTCCAAATACACACGTAACATACTAAGGCATGTAAACAACAAACAACAACATGTGCAGTGACGTCACAGGCTCATAAACATGGCGGCGTACGTTTTTACCCTGCGCGAAATCGTAGTCTATTTTACAACACATGAATAAAGGAAGGACCTAAGCGCGTTATAGTATGTATCATACTATAACGTGGTAGGCATAAGATATAGTAGGAAAATGTTCTAGAGTGTTAAACCACAACGCCACTTTGTACTTTCCCGTAAGGAAACTGCTCAGCAAAGCCACAAAAGTGCTGCTTTAAACAGTTTTCACAAATGTTTCCCAGTTCGAATATAATTAAGGGTCCCGTATGCCTGCATCGGTTTCCCCCTTTTTTGGCGGAAGAAGCGCGGGATCTATTAGGGTCATACTGGCACGCGCTACAAGAGCGCCATCGCCTCTACGCGCAGGTTTCTGAACTGGCGTGCAGTGTTCTCGTAATACTGAGTCTATCTGTGGCACTTTCAGCGGCGACCCTGTCATGTTGTTCATGCAAAGTCTGTATCAAAATTCAATACAGGCTCCTATCGTACTTTAGCTCGTGTCCGGATAGTATGTTTTAAGATACGGCATTCAAAAAAAGCAGCTTTGAACCATATTAGAGGGCTCGAAAATAATATTTACAACATGCGAGGTAACTTTAAACTGCCATTCCGTCCTCGTGTGGGTTACATGATGTCTTTTCCATGTAACCGTTCTGGAGCCACGATTAATAGTTTCGTCAACAAACAGGATTTCCAACACTCTGCAGCGCAGTTCAGGCCCCAGCCAGGCGGAGCCCCTAGTAGGAGAAAAATAATAAAAATAGTGACTTTAGATTGTTTTTTTTATAACCTTACCTGGAAAGAAAATCGTATTCCGAGACAATTTATTTATTGACATAGGCCTACGTGTATATATGAGCGAACACAGACAATGTTCTTCTAGGGAAAGTCCTAATAATTAGTGGATACATGCAACATTCGCGTTATTATTTGATGACACGTACCCCTGCAATATGTTTGTCATTGGACCACACTTTATTCGACACGCCCCGTGGTAACTCTGCGCCAATAAATGAACACTTCACCATTGTGATGTCCAATCACGTGCATTTCAGCAGCCAATGGAGAAACGTCGCCGGCTGCAGTATATACAGTACTGTGAAGTTCAGCCTGATGCCAATTAACAACGTGAATTTTGTAGGTCTCTAATAATTAGAGCCCCGAGTACGTCACGGATTCTTTCATGGACAAGATAGACTTCAAACACATCGGGTGGTATTCATAGTCATGTCTCAAGGCTGAGCTTAAGCTAGTCTTGGCCAAGACCATCTTATTTCTCAAGGCAGTGTCATTTCTGCACCACATTTCATAGTCCACAAACAAGACGATCTTCATGAAGGCGGTGTGCTTAAGGCGTAGCTTATATTTCGTCACTTCCGGTTTGGTCAAGTACGAGCTTAATGTGTGCTACAAAGGCTCGAATTAAAACGAAACATGGCAGCTAGACACGAAATAGAAATAAATATGCATATTATCTGCAAATGGATAAATAAAGTATTTAAAAGTATACATAAGTATTGAAAATACATAAAAACAAGGATAAAACGAATAAAGTGACGTTAATGTAGTGAAAAATAACGAAATTCCTTTTCTATCTTAGTGAAATGTTGTAAATAAAACTGTATGAATAATGTGATTGGTTTACACGAGCAGGCAGAAAATAATTCATCACTCTATTGAAAGCATCACTTTTGAACGGTAATAATCCAAACCAAATATAATATAAGGCCAAGACGTTTTATATAACCTTTTGATTCTAAAACTGGCGTGTATAATATATTTATATTTATAAAACTTCTACTTATATTTTCAATTCAACATAGTACAAAAAATTGTATTTTATTTCTTGGCATGATCTTGAATGCTTATTGTAAATTACTATTACTTTAGAAAATATTTTTTTTCCAAATACGTTATATTGCTTTTAGCACTGTCTAGTTGTCACTTTGTCATTAGTGGAACTTGAATTCTACTATGTGAATTATATAAAAAAACTAATGGTATCTGTACAATTAAAGTTCTATAAAGCTTTCTCAGAGCAGAAAAATTTAGATTTTCGTCCCAATGGGTAATCGAATCATTAATTTCAACCAACTAGTGTGTTTCTATCGCCATTTTGCAGAAATCTCCGCTAGTTCGACGTATGTAGCTATCCAATCAGCGTCCGCCGTTTAAAAAAGCAGTCTCAAGTCATCTCTACAGTGGACTTGAGACAAGCTTAACCGATAGTCATAAACTGTAAGTACGCACTTGAGACACCAAATATGTTTGTCTTGGCGAAGCTAGAGTTCAAGTTATATTTATGAATACCGCCTTTAGTCTCTCCTCCTACTGTAGTGGTTGGCCAGAAGTCTCGGAAGTTCTTCATACACGACCCAATTAACTCCGAGCCGGTAATAAGCAGGAGACTGTAGTGTGAGTTAGCAGCAAACAATCAGCAAACAACAATGTCTGGAGTGTGTAGAGACGCGTGAAGTCTATCGTGCTGTTAAACACTCGCGGCTCTGTTAGTGATATTGAGGCAACTCATTCTACACCTGCTTCTCATCTGTATTAATGATCACAAGTTATCCCAGCAGAAATGTGCAAGATACCTGGTATGTCTAGTTGTCTACAAGTGTATTTGATTATAATAATGGAGAAAGTCACATATTAGCCTAGATTTGTGCGACAACCTTAATGTCAGTCTAGAATGTATGTCCCCCCATCCCCTTAACAACTTTCAAACCTGTGAACATAATTTGATATAACTCGGTCCACATCTAGTATTTAGGAAGCACATATCAATTTTATAGTTTCAAATCACACCGGGTACATATTTTTAAATGGCGGACATTTTTAGAATGTATGACATTATGCTATATCTCGGAAACTACCTAGCCGATTTAAACCAAATTAGGTATGTTGAGAGTGTATGGTCCAAAAATCATATTTTGAAAGTGATAATGTTGTTATTCGGCGGGTTTGGAAGATAGTGCAACGTGAAAAAATTAGGATTTTACATTATATCTCGGGAACTAATAGGCCTAACCGATTCCTGTGAAATGTGGCATATTAGTAATACTATTGTTGGCCACGTTAGTAATTGCAACTTCAATGACTGAGACACTTATTTTCAACATGGCTGCTATATAAATATTTGGGTGCTCATTTGCTATATATACCTACAGTATAATTGAACCTATTTCGACGAATCTTGGAATTCTGAAAGTATACATTATGACAACCAAATATGTCAACACATTGCAGGTTATGTAGGCCTAAACTGATATGTTTTAATGGGTCAGACACTTTTTTCTTCCAAATGATGGCAATATAAACATTTTAGATCGCTGTGCCATATCTACGAAACCATGTAGCATATTTCAACATTTTACTTTGCGTGTTAGCAATATTTAGTACAGCCAACAAATGTGTCTACCAAGTGCCTCTTTGTTTTCCATTTTGAAAAATAGTAGCATATGAATAAAGTAAGTTTTTTCGTCATATCTCGGAAAACAAACACGACCGATTTGCTATCAAATTTGGCAAGCAATTAGTACTACAGCAGGCTACGTAAACAAGCATTCAACCTATTCCTGCATAATTTGACAAATAAGTACTACAGCAGGCTACGTAAACAAGCATTCAACCTATTCCTGCATAATTTGACAAATAAGTACTACAGCAGGCTACGTAAACAAGCATTCAACCTATTCCTGCATAATTTGACAAATAAGTACTACAGCAGGCTACGTAAACAAGCATTCAACCTATTCCTGCATAATTTGACAAATAAGTACTACAGCAGGCTACGTAAACAAGCATTCAACCTATTCCTGCATAATTTGACAAATAAGTACTACAGCAGGCTACGTAAACAAGCATTCAACCTATTCCTGCATAATTTGACAAATAAGTACTACAGCAGGCTACGTAAACAAGCATTCAACCTATTCCTGCATAATTTGACAAATAAGTACTACAGCAGGCTACGTAAACAAGCATTCTACCTATTCCTGCATAATTTGACAAATAAGTACTACAGCAGGCTACGTAAACAAGCATTCAACCCATTCCTGCATAATTTGACAAATAAGTAGTACTATGGTAGGCCATATACGCGGATATATTTTATGTGGGTCTGGCACTTATTTTGAATATTGCGGCCATATAAATAGTTTAATTTAGTACACGGAACGTTGCAATACACCACCGTTTTGTTCTCCATTAATAAATTGAGCTTTTTTGTCCATATTTCGGGACCAATCAACAGATTCACACCGAATATCGCAAGTAAGTAATGCTACAGTAGGTTACATAATCTTAGACGTTAGTGTGTCCGGCATTATTTACAACTTGACTGCCATATGAATGAAATAATTTGGGTAAGTTAGTTATATCAATTAAACAATTTAACTGATTTAAATTAAACTTTGTATGTTGAGAGTTTCCATTAGAAGCATCGAATATTATTATAGAGACACTCTTTCAGTAGTTTTTTTTTATAGATATTGCCTGATGATAAAAGTAACATTGCTGCGATTATCTGCTACCTAACAACAATTTACCACCAAATATTTCATGCAACTGTAGTCCGTGTAAACTTGCATAATTTAAGTGACTAGTGCACTTGTTTTCAAAACGAAGTTCCTGTAAATATTTGAATTTGGTAAACCCAGCCTACCGAAACTGTAGACTGATTACAATCACAGTTGAATATTCCGAAATTTACCTCCGTAGTGAAGTTGTATACATGCCATCATCTTACGGTGCGAAGTGTTCTGGGTTCGAAACTCGAGTAAGACACTTGTGAATTTGTCACTAGTGTTGGATTTTTTTTTCTGGTTCCATCTTTAA
The DNA here is from genome assembly GCA_029891345.1 of Dryococelus australis. Classification (NCBI taxonomy): domain Eukaryota; kingdom Metazoa; phylum Arthropoda; class Insecta; order Phasmatodea; family Phasmatidae; genus Dryococelus; species Dryococelus australis. The sequence goes on along the minus strand of CM057000.1, from coordinate 154,904,036 downwards.
TGATATCGGTGTAAATGATACGTAGACCCACCTACTTCATAAAAATTATTTGCATCCATGTAAAGAGAAGTAGGCTCATTTGTTACACCTGTAAGTTCTTGTTTTTTTATTAGTGACATCTGCAAATGTTTTATATGTATATGTAATTACGTACTCTAAACAATGTTTCTGACAGCGCATGCAAAAAAGAGAGGATCATTACCACACACGAAGAATTCGAATAAGTGGTATGTAGTCACATATGGATAATTCCAGCTCATCCCACTGAGTTACATGTAATCCAAGCGGACATACTCTATTCAAGGTTACTCTCCAACTTTTTTGAAGCCTTGCTTAACACTTTAAGGACTAAGCCCGAGTGTAACTCGGGATGTAGTAATATAAAAATATTTTCCAGTTTTTGCAGACAAAGAACGCAGGGTTAAATGTTTACTCTTTCACTAATGTCCTTCAGCATGTTGCATCGTCGGTTAATTACTGAACATTTGCTACAGGTAACATAGTGGCTTGCAAATTCTGTTATACATCTAATGCCACGATGATTGGTAGTCAGTGAACTCGGCCCTCCATTGGTTGATGGGAGGCCAATAACAAAATATGTATAGTACTGTGTAGTATCCAGTGTATTCTGCACCAATGAAACAATGGCAATAAGGTATAAAGAAACCAACCGAATTGGCATTAGTTTAGCAGTGGTTGTCCTAAATGCCAGTAAATATATGTCGTTCTTAAATAGTTAAGTTATACTTCCAGGATATTCCTCCGCCTCATGCAAACAAAGCTTACTCATGTCTAGAAAATTACACCAAAGGGACAGCGCACCGCATTCGTGCGCACTCAGTTTGTATAATATTTTGCATGAGAACTATTTCTTACTAAGCATTACCAACACACCTTTTTTCTCCCTATTTTTACTCGCATTATATATAAATGAAATATTAGTATTTGTAGACAGAATATAAATAAATGTTAAATTTAATAACAAAAATGTCAATTTTATACGAGTATGAAAAGTTTGTGATGCTTGACCTATTTAGGAAACAACACACAAAGGTTTTATTTAGGAAGTGAGAAGAAACGGTGAATATACTATAGAACATAGTCTGTGAGTTCACAACGCCTTCCTCCACGCACTGCGAAGTTAGCATTTTCACACCTTTATAACCAAAATTCGTTTTTGTGAGAGATTGCATCGTGGCAATCGCTACTGACTTCATGTTGCTACACAATTATATTAAAATATTTTATATTGTTTATATATTTCCATATGAGGGCATGCAGACATACATATTGACTGTCTTCTGAACTTACAGGCATATATTTACAAGGAAAGAAGGTAAGATTTCATGTTTGAATTATATTCACTTGAGCAATAATTTTGCTACAAGTACTGAACGGAGATATATTTATTAAAAACATGTTGAACTACTAAGCAAAATTATTTTCCCGAACAAAATAATGTCGGCAGAACTTTGGCCGTACGATATAATTAATTTAATGACGGATTGTCAGCACTTCTGACTGACCCGTGGTACTTCTACGCCGTCAGATCTACGTGCTGCAACCCGCCATACAGTTACGCTCTGCAAGGAAGTATCATCTTACTCTACCAGGCGACTACAGTAGACGGATAGACGTAGCCAAGTTGTGGCAGCTCGATGAAACTTGGGAGGCTGTTGTGTAAGAAATGCCGTGCGGGAAAATTCAATAAACCTTCTGAAATATAAGCTTTGGCGAAAATATTAATAAATCCAAGATGGCGGGTGGGGATTCCGCCTTGAATGAAAGAGCGTATAAACTGCATATTTGTTTACCTAAATAACTATTACTTTCCGATATTTAATCAATAACCTACATAATGAGACACTAAAAGTTCCTTTATTTCTGTGAACAATTTAAATAATAATGCATTCACTCAGAAGGGAAAGTTAAGTGTGTTGGTGCATCGTAAAACTGCCCACTTTCACGTAGTCGTAACAATTTAATCTCTTGGTAGAGCTGATGAGTGGGAAACATACCAATCAGTTTATAGGAATATCTTTCCACTGAGCGACCTGAGGGTAAGTGCTTCACTCGTGGAACCATAATGATTCTAAGTTAGTAGGCAACTAAGATATAGTTAGTTCGCAGTTCGCAGACAACTCATTCCATAGTGTTTTCATTTTATAATTGTGTAACTGAATGCTTTTTATTTAATTTTTTTTTGCATTTAACTTCAACAAAATTACAAATGGAAATAGTTTCGTTAGATCCGTAAAAGTGTCAACCAGACCAGAACTCAGTATTCCCGATGTCCTTGCAAAACCCTCGAGCCCCCACATGCTAACACAGCTTAGTCCTTGCAAACCCTCGAGCCCCCACATGCTAACACAGCTTAGTCCTTGCAAACCCTCGAGCCCCCACATGCTAACACATCTTAGTCCTTGCAAACCCTCGAGCCCCCACATGCTAACACATCTTAGTCCTTGCAAACCCTCGAGCCCCCACATGCTAACACAGCTTAGTCCTTGCAAACCCTCGAGCCCCCACATGCTAACACATCTTAGTCCTTGCAAACCTTCGAGCCCCCACATGCTAACACATCTTAGTCCTTGCAAACCCTCGAGCCCCCACATGCTAACACATCTTAGTCCTTGCAAACCCTCGAGCCCCCACATGCTAACACAGCTTAGTCCTTGCAAACCCTCGAGCCCCCACATGCTAACACATCTTAGTCCTTGCAAACCCTCGAGCCCCCACATGCTAACACAGCTTAGTCCTTGCAAACTCTCGAGCCCCCACATGCTAACACAGCTTAGTCCGCTAAAATGCCAGCCCGTCAACATATTGTCCGGCAGACGGGTTTTCTGAGCTATCGCAACAAACACCCCGATAAGGGCGAGAATCCCACGTACGGCAACTTAACTAATAAAACAATGCAATAAAAATATTTTTGCAATATACAAAATATTTTTTAAGATATACATTTTTTTTCAAAACATGCATTCTGCTAGTAAGGGTTATTATTCCTTGTAAACTGAAATACATTTGTAAAGAATGGGATTTTGCAATTCAAAAAATTCGATATAACTCTGCTATGCTTGGAAATATACTAGAGCTACAGTACTGCATCTATCGATATATTAAATTCGATATAACTCTGCTATGCTTGGAAATATACTAGAGCTACAGTACTGCATCTATCGATACATTAAATTATGATATGAATTGATAATGGGAGGGGGTGGGATGAACAAACTAAAATAGCTTAAACATTTCATATTTTCTGTTCTGGTATATTTTCTATGATAAACTGACGTCTGGGATATTTTCATCCTGTAAAAGTTCTTTTTTGTCTGTTGTTAGGGCTTGTGTCGTCTTTATATTGTGTTGTTTATTTTTCGTGATTAATTTTATTTTCGTAATTTCGTCTTCGCTTATGCATCAATATTGTTTTTTAATTTGTGCATATGATAATCGTCACAGTTGTTTTGTGTGCATTGCTTCTTAATAACATACTACTACATACAGTATACGCATGTCGTGTGGTGGATTTAACGCAGAGAGCTGTTTATTTTGTTTAGCTGGAGCCTGTCGAGTTTAGATAAACATTTTTATTATTGCATGTTGTCTGCATTTTATAGTTTTTACGTGAAAATTTTTATATTGCGATTCCTGAAATTTGCCCCCCCCCCCCCCACGTTACTCTGTTTGTTTATAGAAATAATTTGGTTTTATATGACTTATAGAAAATTACAAACTGTATTATAGTATACATCCCATGCAATCTCTCTCGCATTGGCTTTCTCTCTTTATCAAATGTTTGTGTACCTCTCGTCATAAGATATTTTATTTATAATGAATTCTAGAAAGACTGTATAACAGCGCTAATGTTAAGTTAGTTCTTTGGTTTATTCTGAGACCAGTATCATTTCATATCATGGTCTCACGAGGAATGTCACTTGTCTTTAAACTCGCGCTGGAGTGCCTAAAGCCACTCAGGCTGGATGTTTTGAACTTATTAACTTCTATTTGCATTGAAAGTGAAGTTCTGAGTATTTTGTACTTACTATCCAGTAATATCACATTTTTTACAGACAGGAAGGACAAAAATTAAACGGAAGTCCTGGAGACAGCATTAGGGAGAAGAATACAACAGAAAAATAAGTAAACCGGAGAAAATAAACCGTATTTTATTGGACGCTACTACTTCTAAGAGATTTTCTGGGGTTGAAAAGTAAATATTTCATATAAATTTATTTGCTGGCTTTTACAAGAAAAGTTTTGAATTTTCACACACGCAGACGAATTCGCAAATCTTCAGTCAGCAAATATAGGGTGGAATATCTCGATGGCATGAGTATTGCATTGAAAGAAAAAAAAACTGAGAGAAGTCGTGTGGGAGATAAACAAGAAGCTTATACAAAACTGTACTGTTTATTTATGTTGTAAGATTGTTTGACAACCTGACTGCCTTTCCGCGATTGTTCGCGGGTACCAGGCCCTCTTGTACACTCAATATTTCTAAAATCACCAGGTTCTGACCATTAATTCATATCCACGGGTAACTTCGCCCATCCATTTTCATGAATAATGCAGTAATTAGGGTCGTAATCAGTTACTTTTCTACGAAGAGCGTTGATTTATCAGTTGACGCCCATAGAAAATAACTGAGAGCCATGATTTCTTCAGGGAAACAGCAATTTAAAAATAAGCGAGTATTATTTATTGATACGGTGTAACTCACCTGCTGGGAGGTATAATACAGTTTCTTACGTCGGTGCTACCTCGACGCTGTCTTCGAAGTCATAAAATAGTCATTCTGAGTCCACCAAAGTTCCCATAATGTATTATGTAAGCCATGTACTGGAATACATGACGAGCTCGATACTTGGCGAAGCCCTGAAGACAAGAAGAAGTCGAGAAGTTGGAGTTGGTCTACTTGACTTCTACATCGCAAGTTCATCACGCACATGCAGGTAGTACTTGTGACTATTGTTACAAAGAAGTGACTGTACCCTGGTTTATCCTGGCTCCAAGTAACCCACATTCCGCTGCCTTTCCTACTGATCTGAGCCAGAGTGGCCGAGTGCGTGAGGTATTTGGGTGGCTTTTAACAGCGACGTCTTGAGAGCCGATGAGGGTGTTTGAGAGTATGGAGCAGCGCCGGAATGGAAGGGGGGGGAAACGGGAGAACCCTGGAGAAACCCGACGACCAGAGGCATCGTCCGGCACGATTCCCACATGCGGAAATCCGGGAGTGACCCGGCCGGAGATTGAACCCGGTTCGCCTTGATGGGAAGCGAGCAGGCTAAACGCTAAACCACCGCGGCCCCGCCTGAGTCAAAATTCACTTCCCACATATGTGATACACTATTATGATATGAATATCCTGAACTACTTAATGAAATAAATGCTCTTGATTGCTTCACGTGAGTCGGAATTGCTCACTTGATTCTATAGGAGTATGGCGTTTTCAGTGGGAAGCTTTGTTTTTTGCCATGCCGTAGTATAATATGACATTAAATAGTGATGCAAAATATGGCAGTGATGATTTTCAAAACCTAAACAGGAAAACTCGTCTGCTGTGACCTTAATCTCACATCAACAAGACGAAGTGGGAAAATAAAAGGGAACACATGGGAATTTACCTTCAGACATAATCAAGGATAAAAAATACGTGTTAAAATCAAAACTTTAAACTTAAACTTTGTAGATCACAATATTACGTGAAATATAATTTACATGTTTAAGCTTTTATTCTACATGAAATATATTCAGAATATCGTAATGCGAAAGTTAGCAATTCTATAGTTATTATTTTATTTTTCATTCCTAAGCTCTAGGGAGAGCTTGTTAGTTCTGGGACATAGACTATGTCAGTATACTAAAAGTTATAAGTTTAAACTAAGCATACACGTAACATAAAATATACAATAATATACATGAACATGTTCACATATACAAGAACTTTACATGATATAACAATAATATGCTTGTGATATACATAATTACATACACTTATGAGAAAACAAAACACAACCTTATAAACTGTCGTTAAAAAAAATATTGGTTGATAAGCCATTAACAGTATAGATTGAGTTAGGCAGAAGATAATATTTTACTTTATTTTTTAATATGTCGGTATTTGTTTTTTCAGGTGATTTGGCTCGGATATTCAGCGCCTTTTTAAATTTGTTGCCCATGGCGTAATCCATGATGATTGTTATTTATTAGTGTTAAGATTTTCTCGGTACACATTATTCAATATAACATTATGTGTAAATGGAACAACTGTAATGTTGGTAAACAGACGCTGGTATTTTCCACAGTGTTGTTGGATTTCTCGCCACCGAGTACCGTGCAACATTATTCCTCATCTAGTCGTTATGTAATGAAACGTGTTACCATTATAGTCATTTAAAGCCGTGCGACCTCCATTTTTATATATTTTATGGGTTAAATGACACGATATTTATAACTTAATTAAAACACGAACTCATTTGAAAGAAAACAATTAGCATTTTTTAAAATAGAGAGTTTAAACTTAAAATATTTATTCCAAGCAATGTTATGAATCCATTGTGACGCGAGGTCTGGTTTCAGGTAGAGTGTGCGTTGAAGTGATAAGAGTGACTTACTTTTTGGTTATTTTCATATTAAACTTTACCTTAGAAGGTACATTTTCATATTAAACTTGACCTTAGAAGGTACATTTTGTATACAGGCGAACCGCATGACAAATTCCCAGAAAATATATTTTATGGCGAATTACTTCGAGCTCTTTCCTAGCATCAAATTTTTTTTTCAATTTTCAAATTTGTATGAAAAATAAGATAAACTAAAAATTCCTATAGTTTGTTTCATTAATTTTTTTGAAAGTTAATTTACTCCATTGCCATACTTTTTTCAGACTATTATTTCATATCACGACAAAGGATGTATTGTACACTAATACAGAACATGTTCGACTCTTTTAACGCCTATAGATCGTACTTGAGACTGCAGTAACAAATTTGAAAACATTGTATTTCATGTACTCGGAGGCTAAAAATGCAATACAGATTAACTTGAAAGTTGAAACGATAAGGAAAGCAATTCATTTTGGGAAAGGGATATCTGGTAGAAAAAAAACTGTAATGCACTATGAGAGAACAAGAACGGCTTTATGCTGTTAGCGTCCAAAAAACAACCAGGCGACGTTCAGAAGTATAAGTAAGGTACTTAGAGTGAGTTAATGAGTTCCTGATCTATAAGTCTACCTTGTCATTGGCCAGACATAAAATACCAGTGGTTTTTGCCACATAATTAATGACTGATTTTACTTTCACTTTGAAACTTAATGATATAAATAACTAAAACAATCGAATTTTAAACTAAACTGTATTAATCCTCCTAAAATCTCTGAGGTTAATTTTATTTACTTAATCAAACAAAACGATTTTAATATTTTACAGTACACATTATACAGTACATTGGCGATCAACTCTAATATTTTTTACAAAAGTGTCCACATAATCTGTTTTGTTTAGCACTACTCTATATTAAACACACCTTGTTCCAGGTTCGGGAAATGCGTAAAAATACCAGTTCCACAGCCACAATACTTTACCATTGATTTATTTTTGCTCACGTAACCAACACGTCTAGATTCAGCACATTTTTTAAATAATAAAATTTATATATAATTTGAAGTAAACAGAGCAACCTGTGAGCATGAAATGACTGCATTAGTGGATAAAACAGCTGGCAGATACATGTGATCGATACTTATCGACAGTGCTCCAGTGATCGCTGCGGACTTACAAACACAGTAGTGACTTCTGCAGCAAAAAGGGCATATGTGTAACCATAACAATGCAGTGGACCATTTACTCTCATTGCAGTACAGTATGATGATAATTAGTAGAAAATTCATCAAGGGAACAAAAGTGTGCGGAATAATCTAATTAGCTTTAGATAAAAAGTAAACATTAGCTACTATTGAGACATTAGCAGAAACTATGATCAAATATACTGCGGTAAATCATTGTTTGCGACTTTCACATGCGTGTAAAAATATTTCTTAAATACGAGGGATGTTAACACTTTTCTCCTGATGAGGAAGTCTCAGATATGTTGCAGATGGAGGATTTTATGTAACTCGTAAAAGGGGCCACTGAAAAGAGTGAGTAAAAATAAGGCCTTGATTTTGAGGTGGATTAACCAAATATTGCTCATCCTCCCAGTTTAAATTTAAATGGTATAATACGCACGCTATTAGCAATTTATAGATTAGTGATTTAAATGGTATAATACGCACGCTATTGGCAATTTATAGATTAGTAATTTAAATGGAATAATACGCACGCTATTAGCAATTTATAGATTAGTAATTTAAATGGTATAATACGCACGCTATTAGCAATTTACAGATTAATAATTTAAAGATTATCAAATGCTACGTATAACAGTGTAACAGATAATTAAATGAGTTGAAACCTAACTTCCAAAGGCCACTATATCAATTTAAAAATGGAGAAAGTTATTGATTTGAACGAAATTGATGTCGATGAATTCGATGAAGTCAGTTTCTTCCAAAGCCCACTCTGTTCCGCTTGAAACCGAACACAAAAGCCGGTTTTGTTCTAAAAACCATTATGTTCAACATTGTTCCAACACCTTCCTTGTCCGTTCCTATATCTCCAACAAAACCCACTGTGTCCTCTTTGTATTCCTTAACCCCATCAACTTTGGTTTCCAAATCTCACCATGTCTCAGAGTGTTTTTCTTTTTCTATTTTAAACAATTTCAGTAATGTGGGGACTTGAATTTGTTCGCAACAATGCTAGTTGAAAAAAATAATGTTATACTGTTGGAATTACTGCTCCTGGCTAGCCTGTTGGCGTCTCAGTTTACGTCTATAACTCCTGACAACGTCATGTGACTTATCATTGGGAAGTTAATTAAATATGAAAACATAGAAACATCTTCCCACTGAAGAAGGGAGAGGAAGAAAGAAGAGATCAGCTGTAGGAAACTGGAAGAAGATTTCGTAGAAAAACGTGCAAGGCATGAACTTTGGAGACACTTAGCATTCATCTTGTTTCACTGATTAACATTATGCATTTAATTCATTTTTGTACCTTTTGCATTAAGCTCGTAAGTATTTTACTGTCACAATGAATTTCTATAGACATATTTCACCGAATTTGCCAAAGAAGCCAGTTTGCAAACACAAGAAAGAAAGAAATACTGCAGTGTTGGTCGGTTACCATGCCATACGTGAGGCGAGTTCACGGGTTGTTTTGTAAGGAACTGTCAACACATCGCCAGACACACTCGAGAACTGATAGACAAGACTGTCATAACAACTCCCAATAGAAAACAATTCCGAAAGAATGCATTTCTTATAGGAGGTCACCATTAAATGGCTTGTGGAGAGAAATATTTGTGGTAGAACAAATGTGTCATATACTGTAGTACTCACATGCGTAACACAATGAAGTTCAAAAAAAAAGAAAATTACTGACATGCTTCACTTAACCAAATATTTTCTTCCCAGGACAGTGAAAACTCCGAAACTAAGCGCTATTATTTTCACTCTGCTCATTTAGTAAACAATATCATTTTATTTATTATGAAGTAAACACTTCAGTTAGAATCAATCTCTTTACAAATAGCGAAACCAAGTTCCAAGTTCCAAGTTCCAAGCTATTGAAAACAATTTGTTGGTAACCGTTGCCAAAACGGAACTTCTCTCTCAGTTTTTAATTAAATTTTTGGTTACGAAATAAATATTACAAATTGTAGATAACACGTAGGCGTATGTGAAGGTTTCAATTAACCAAAAGGCAGATCTCAATGTTAACGACAATATATCAGCGTTGTTTTAGATGATTTGTTTAAAAAAGTAAAGATACGGTAATTAGGATAAACATTATGTTTCTGAATTAGAGCTACAGGTTTCGGCTGTAGGTTCGTCACGAAATGAAGGTGAACACATTTGGACGACTTCTGGTTTAAAGTGGCTCCTAAGGGCACCACACACGTTTGTACGACTTCTGGTTTAAAGTGGCTCCTAAGGGCACCACACATGTTTGTACGACTTCTGGTTTAAAGTGGCTCCTAAGGGCACCACACACGTTTGTACGACTTCTGGTTTAAAGTGGCTCCTAAGGGCACCACACACGTTTGTACGACTTCTGGTTTAAAGTGGCTCCTAAGGGCACCACACATGTTTGGACGACTTCTGGTTTAAAGTGGCTCCTAAGGGCACCACACACGTTTGTACGACTTCTGGTTTAAAGTGGCTCCTAAGGGCACCACACACGTTTGGACGACTTCTGGTTTAAAGTGGCTCCTAAGGGCACCACACATGTTTGGACGACTTCTGGTTTAAAGTGGCTCCTAAGGGCACCACACATGTTTGTACGACTTCTGGTTTAAAGTGGCTCCTAAGGGCACCACACACGTTTGTACGACTTCTGGTTTAAAGTGGCTCCTAAGGGCACCGCACACGTTTGTACGACTTCTGGTTTAAAGTGGCTCCTAAGGGCACCACACACGTTTGTACGACTTCTGGTTTAAAGTGGCTCCTAAGGGCACCACACATGTTTGGACGACTTCTGGTTTAAAGTGGCTCCTAAGGGCACCACACACGTTTGTACGACTTCTGGTTTAAAGTGGCTCCTAAGGGCACCACACATGTTTGGACGACTTCTGGTTTAAAGTGGCTCCTAAGGGCACCACACATGTTTGGACGACTTCTGGTTTAAAGTGGCTCCTAAGGGCACCACACATGTTTGAAGATGAGCGTGTAGCACTATTACGTTGCACCCACTGCACATGGAACACTACAAGTCTGGATAATATGCTAAGTTAATTATGACATGTGGGTTAATAAACCATCTTTTAAATCACAAGTATGTTACAGTGTCATGTAGATTAAGTCTAAACAAGAGCAGTGACAGTAATAATTTCCATGGAATAATTTGTGTTGGCGCTCTGAGGATAACATATGGTTATAAACAGGTGATATCGCGAAATATTTTCAAGACCACCTGTACTCCAAACCACTTGTTCATATGCACTTGCGTGGTTGGAATGTATTTTCAGTATCGGAGTACTTTATTACGTTTGGCCCAATCAAATAAGAACATGTCTTATCACGTAGACGCGCGGCCAATAGTCATATTAGTTGTGGTTGTCGACGTAGCATATTGAAGTCTAGCATGGCAATAAATATCTACGCGAAAAATACCTGTCCCTACATGTGGTTATAGGATCCATAGAGGTAACCATCTGTTAGGTTGTAGGTAACAGCTTAATATTGTTAACGTAGATAGTAATACCAACGTAATTGTTTGTTGTAATCCTCTCTGTGATTGTATTTGCTACTGTACTGTACATGTAGCAGAGCGCTGCTTTCCTACGACAAAACAGACAGAGCATCCAACAGAACCACTTCAACAATACAATATTTGAGTTGCTCCTACGATAACTAGGATAGTTTTAAAAACCTAAACAATGTTCTGTTGCTCGTACTGAAATATTCTGTAATCGGCTTTGAGGGTAGCAGCAACAAAATATTCTGTTAGGATAGTACAATGTTGGTTGTTGTGTAAACAATCCAAGGATTGTTGAGGTGATATCTGTTTTTTTGTTGAAACTTTGTGCACTGCCGTGGCAACCTACAACCCAACAGATGGATGTCACAATTTGAACAATCTAGGTGGTTAAATATTTCTTCTCAGTGCGTCCGACATCAGGTGTGTGTGTGTGTGTGTGTGTGTGTGTGGGGGTGTTTATACAGATCTTTGTTCCGTTACACATTATCCAAACACTCAATGCATCAACTTACAAATTTTCTCCAATATTTGTAATAAACTGGTGTTTCGAGTCCAACTTCAAATATATGTACCGCCCTTAAGCTGTATATACAATAACACGACAGTTCGACAAAACAGCCACGACATCGACGAAAATGTTTCATAAGCCAATCAGGAGCAAGGTCACTCCGACAAAATCTCAATCCCGACAGCCCGACAAATTAGGTGCCATTTCTACTTTCATCGGGCATCGGACCGGTCGGCCTCGCTTGGCAGTAGAAAAAAAAACAGAAATACAACTTAACAAAACAAAATGTGGTGCGGATTTCACTACTGTGGTTAAATTCACATAATTTTTATCTTGTAACAGAAAGATAATGATTTGACTAAAATAAATACTAGTGGAAAAATAACTTCTCTAAAATCCAAAAATACCTCGTTTACGAAGTTATCAAAACAAAATAGTGTACAACGATCTGTGATTTCTTCACACTCCAGAGCAAGTTACTGGCCATTATAGGATTTACTGAAAGCCACGTAACACTTGTCGGAAGGAAACTGTCGGGTAATTGTAAACATTGAACTAATTCTGGTGGCGGAAATTGTCGGGCTGTAACGTCGTGCCTGAATGTCGGGACGACCTCGCCGTGGCATTGTAAATCCAGCAGAAGGATTCACTTTAGATCTAGGGCGATATATATTTCCACCATCTTTTTTCTTGATTAACCTACAGCCGAAGTTTTTCGGTCTAATTCAGAAACATAATAATTTATATCTTAATCAAAGTATCTTCACTTTTTGAAACAAATCTTCGAAAAATCATCTCAAGAGTAAAAGGTTTGGTTATTTTTTACAGGTCATGTATAAAAACGCTGTTATATCGTCATTTGGTCAAGTGAAACCTTTACATACGTGATATTTCTAATTGATAAAATGTATTTCGTAATCAAAGATTCAATCAAAAACTGGGAGAAAAGCTCCGTGTTTGCAACGGCTACTAAGAAACTATTTTAATTAGATTGCTTTATGGCTCGCCATTTGTAAAGTAAGTGATTCTAACCGAAATATTTACTTTTTCGGAAAACATTACTAAGGAAAACATTAGCTCATTGTTATTTAATAAATGCATTGTTATTGCTTACTGATTAAGCATAGTGAAATACTGATGCGTAATTTCGGTATTTTGCCCACTGGGAGGGACGAGAATTCTTGGCCAAGTGGAGGATATCATTGATTTCTGTATTTTGTCCACTGGGAGGGACGAGAATTCTTGGCCACGTGGAGGATATCATTGATTTCTGTATTTTGTCCACTGGGAGGGACGAGAATTCTTGGCCACGTGGAGGATATCATTGATTTCTGTATTTTGCCCACTGGGAGGGACGAGAATTCTTGGCCACGTGGAGGATATCATTGATTTCTGTATTTTGCCCACTGGGAGGGACGAGAATTCTTGGCCACGTGGAGGATATCATTGATTTCTGTATTTTGTCCACTGGGAGGGACGAGAATTCTTGGCCACGTGGAGGATATTGTTGTTGAACTTCAGTGCATGATGTGTGCTTATTCTTACTACAGCAAAATTTTCCCTTCGGAAGCTATTTGGTTGTTATAGGCTGTTCAAGGTAAAATTAGCACTTTTGAAAGTTCTGCTTAAGATCTACTTGAATGCACGTTGTGTACCCTTCCGCATTATGTAAAACTAACATTTCCATAAGCCTCGTCACTTTATTCATGCGTCGGTCAAGTGAAATCGTGACACTAGATAATGTAAATATGTTACAAATCGGCTCGTTTTTACACTTCGGTGCATTAAAAACAAATACAGAAAACGGAATAAGTACTTTCGGTTGTCACAAATAGTTACCTAACACTTTTAATTCGAAGTTGAGACACGGAACTACTTTCCCTCCATCGTTACCAACTTTACTGAGCGTATATCACTCAGTGCGCCCGATTAAAATATATGCAGGTAGGAGCAGTGTGATTTATTAAAGGTTGATTTCAAAATGGCTCACTTTATCGTGAACAGCCCTTACGAAATTACGAAACTATCAGTGAAACCAGTGCTATGTGAACTGGATGACGTTAGGTCAGGTCACGTAGATGATTTGTAAACTCCTGTGCGGTTGACTTGAGCGGTTGTCGACCTGTAGTGGAGATGAGGAGGCTAGCCAGATAACTACGGCTACGATAATTATCGCAGTGGAAACGAAGAGCGGTTTATTATCTGCTTGCGGATTATTGCCCGTCCGTGATACATAATTAACTGGGCTGGACATGCTTGCGTGTGGATGTCGTGCTATTATTTAACGCCGCGCTGCGCCACTGGCGCAAGCCTCGGCCAATAGCCACGCACGCTACTTGCTAGTGCCTCAACTCACCGCTCATTCGCCCTTCGTCATTGATCGATTACTTTCGACAGTCTATTCGTGGATTCTTCACACTTTTCGAATCAAACTTTTCTCAAAAATCACCCCATATGTGACGTGCTCGTCTGTATCCTAACTATGTAGTCAATCACAAACGTTTTATACGGCTTGTCACACCAAAGTATTTTATTTTTTATTAAGGCCGATTCCCACCCGCCATCTTAGATTTACGGAATTTTCGCCATACTATGGAAGTACAGTTTTGTATCATGATTTTTTTTTTTGGAACGACAGAGCACAGAGCATTGCCTAGTGAATTGTCTAAGGTCAGTATTTAATTATTACTGTTGATATTGTCGCCTTTGTTATCGTCCACGAGAAATAATCTCGCGTTTCGCCTCGACAGTCGCCAGTAAAAAATTAATAAATGTAGCAAAGTTGTGGCAGTCTGATTACGTTTTGAAAGCAGTTATTGAGGATAAGTCATGCGGGGAATTTCAATACATATTCTGAAATAGAAGCTTTGGCGAAAGATCGATAAATCCAAGATGGCGGGATGGAATCCGCCTTCAGGCCCCCGCCTAGCTGGAGGTGTGTAGCGCGGGAGCTATAAGGACGACACTGGCACGCGCGCCTGGCGTCACTTCGCCCCTACGCACTGGCGTGCAGTGTTCTCGTCCTACTGCCTGCACCTATAGGACTTTAAGCGGTGGCCTTATTATTTTATCTGTGGAACGTCTGAAGCAATGTTCAACACAGGCCTCTGTAGTAGTTTCACATGTTTCCAGCTAGTGTATTATGGGCTACAGCAGTGTGGAGAAGCCGTTTTTAAAGGCTGTTCACGATAAAGTGAGCACTTTTGAAATCAACCTTAGAAAAAGTCACTGCCGCTGCCTGCATATATTTTAACGGGCGCACAGAGTGAAATGCGTACAGTAAAGTTGGTAACGATGAAGGGAAAGTAGTTCCATATCTTAACGTCGAATAAAAAGTGTTAGGTAATCATTTGTGATAATTTAAATTATTTATTTCGCTTTCTGTTTTTTTAAACGCATCGAAGCGTAAAAATTAACAGATTTGTAACACATTTACTTTTCAAATTATCCCACAGTTTCGCCTGACCGACGCATGAATAAAGTGATGAGGCCCATGGCAATGATAATTTTACCTAAGGTGGAGGAATACACAACGTGTGTACAAGTAGAGCTGAAGCAGGGCTTTCAAAAGTGCTCATTTTGCAGTGATCAGCCTATGGCTATGTTGGAGGGCTAGGGAATATAATTTACAATGTGCATGACGTATTGATAGTATTATACGTAAATGCTGTTCACGGTAAAATGAGCACTCTGGAAAGCCCTGCTCAAGATCTTTTTGTATGCACGTTGTGTCTTCTTCCGTCTTATGTAAAATTAACATTGGCATGGGCTTCGTCACTTTATTAACATTGGCATGGGCTTCGTCACTTTATTAACATTGGCATGGGCTTCGTCACTTTATTAACATTGGCATGGGCTTCGTCACTTTATTAACATTGGCATGGGCTTCGTCACTTTATTAACATTGGCATGGGCTTCGTCACTTTATTAACATTGGCATGGGCTTCGTCACTTTATTCATGCGTCGGTCAAGTGAAAACGTGAAATTATTAGAAAAGGAAATATTTTACAATTCTGTTCATTTTTACATAAATTCACAAAAAAAAAAATAAAGTAAAGGAAATAATGAAAGTTGTTCTGAATTGTTACCTAACACTCTCTATTCGACGTTAAGATATAGAACTAGATCCACCCTTCGTTACCAACTTTACTGAGTACATGTTACTCACTGCGCTCACTAAAATATATGCAGACATAAGCAGCGACATTTTTCTAAGGTTGATTTCGAAAGTGCTCACTTTATCGTGAACAGCCATTACTCGAATGAAATGTGCTTTCTTATCGTTTCGTACATCGGTATTATGGGGTCACGTTTAATGGTTTAGTGAAAGAAAAAAAAAAGTGAATTTCAAACACTCTGCGACTCAGTTCGAACGCCAACTAGACGGGGCCCTTGCAGTAAACGTTCGTCTATATTTTGTTTGTAAATTATATTTCATATGTTTGTTGGTATTGCCTATAAGTAAGAAATTGTTCTCATGCAACATTTTATTAAACTGAGTCATGCGTGGGCCTTGTGGTGTCATTTCCTAGACTTGGTTCAAGCTTTGCAGGAGGCGGAGGAATATCCTGGAAGTAGAACCTCAGCAAGGCTTCAGCCAAGTTGTAAGTCACCGTGAATGGACTACGAGGTTTATTATACTCAGGTTAGAAACAAAACTAGATTCATTATGAGCTAACTTCTCGCCATAGGTGCACTGCGCTGGTGTTCCGAAAAGTTTGTATTTTAAACTCGCGAGAAATTCTTTACAAGGGCACACAAGAAAAACGCAAATGTGTTTGGCATTGACCGTTCATTAACGAAGCATATCTCAATGGAAAAAAACATTTCGTATTTAAGTGGCAAATAAATACAGCAATTTAAAAAAATACCAGTCGAGAACGTAGAATAAAATTGATACAAATATGAAGGAACCGTATATGGATATTGGTTCAAGTGTGTTTGACGTGACGGTATTATGATAGCTTGGCACATACAAATGTAACAATTTTCGAGATATAGAGCCAAATTTTTTTTCGGTGATAATCACCACATTGTAGTACAAATGTTCATGAGAGCTGAACTGAAGAGAGCGTATTTTGTAATGTACACAAAAAAACACAGGCAGACTATTGCTCCCATCCTGGAGTCCTGCGTTGTTTACATCTGTTTTATTTTTATTCGTGTCTTCTTTGTTTGTGCCGTGTTTGTTTTCGACTGGATCATTCTCCTTGACCCTCACATAAGTTGTGCAATTTGCGAATTATACTTCCCTTTTAATGATTACAGCTAGTTGTGTTTTCGTATTTTCGTTGTTCGTTTCATATTTTTCTACTGGATCATTTTTCTTAATGCATATTTCATTACTTTGATGTTTACTTTTGTCTTAGTTGATAAATTTGACGACTAGGGTATTCTTATGCATGTAAAAGTTGTGTTTTCTGTCTTTTTTATTTTGAGAATTTGTAGCTGTTTTTGTATTGTCTAATGGTTTTTGTATTATCTAATGGGTTTTTTGTATTGTCTAATGGGTTTTTGTATTGTCTAATGGGTTTTTGTATTGTCTAATGGGTTTTTGTATTGTCTAATGGGTTTTTGTATTGTCTAATGGGTTTTGTAACTATTTGAAGTGGAATTTTTTGTTGCCATCGCGTAAAACAAGTGATTCTACTAATAACACAATTTTTGTTAAAATTCTATTTCACATCATATTTGTTTTACATTGTTTGCTTTAAATTTTAATCGCCCCTCTAACAACTTGTGGGAATAATTACTATTTATTTAAAGACTTCGTATACTTTTAATTTTAGAATAACGATGACACGGAGATAACTGCAGCATGGCGTGCTAGACAGTTGAATGTCATAGTGTCCTGACTAACAAATTACTAGGAACGAACTCTCAAGAAAATGGAAGACCGGCTGATGTCCGGTTGCACCAACATCTTCCCCGATTCAAGATCGAATGATCCCAGTTCCGAACCAGGATCCAGTTTAGTCTTGGTTCTAATGTAAAAGTGTTGCACTAACGAAATTTCACGATTTTTGATCTCCGATTCGTCGATCTTGGTATGATACGAATTTTGTTATTGGTTCGTAATATATGACGTCATGGAATTAGGCGTATTTTTCACTATAGATAGAACTAGATGTGCGATATTTTATTTGTTTTAAGTGAATTATTGTTGTACGACTTTTACTGAATAATATTCAAGTGCGTATAATGTTGTTTTAATTTCCCAAGAAAACAATCGAACGTAGTTCTATCTGTTGGTGTATTCTCAAACTACATTTGTCGACGATTGCTTCTGATCTTGAATTGATATTTCGAACAGTCAATTTCAGCTGTTCGAAATGAACTTAATCTCGATCTCAAGTCCAGCTCTGAACTCGAATGGTGCAACAGTTTTCTGAATCGATCTTAGATCCTATCTCGGATCGAGTTTCGAACCACGATGGTGCACCACGCACCGCTGCCACAACATGTGAGGGAGGAGTAGGGTGTTGTCACAGTGTTGAGCGGAGCTGGCTCGCGCGATGACGTCGCATGATGAGGGCGGGATCACAACCCGCGTGTTGACGTGTTGTAAACTGACGTGAATTAGTAATGGCGTGTCAATCAGCCTGATGGAAGTTTTACAATCCTGGGACGTGAGATCTCGCCTGTGGATTCGAGCGCTGTGGCTCTTGTTGATGTGACACACACTCTCGTGTGTCACGTGTAGGCTGTCCGCGAAGCGCTTTTGAAATCAACCACTGCCCGTTAACTGTATCAAGGTCACTTCTACTACAGTGTTAGTAAAACTAAGGAAAATACACGTTACAAATTATCCACACATGTGCGTTAAATTAAGGTATCTACGTTTTTTTTCTCTCAATAAAGTCCTCTCCGTAAATTTCACCCACATCTCCGTGAATTCACGGAATTTGTCCACAAACCGGAAATTGTGTGTTTTTTTTTAAATCTGATCTGTTTAAAAAGGGGTAGCAAAAAAAGTTCTATTTTCGTTATTTGGGTGATTCACCGTGTATAAAATGGCTATAAAATAAAAAATGTGGTCCGGTGGCGGTATTTTAACTCATTTGTCCGGAAATAGTTCCGGTTACGAGTAATTGCAGTTCTGATTTTTAAACAGGAGTATTCTCGAATTCTATAAGAAATTGATCTAAACTTACCGTCTTTTTCATAATCAAGTCTTATTCAGAACCCACACTTAAAAAACTGTTTAGTGGCGACCAAAATAATTTTGTTGGTTTCCTTACCAAATATATTTAGGCACCGTTTTATATTCCAATTATCGTTTTATGGGTAATCACAAAAATTGTGGTTGTCAATGCATTGATTGTAAAATAATAATTTCTTTAGTTGCGGCAAAAATGTTACTATAGTAATTAATAATAGTGTTTAGTGTAGTGGGAGTCACAAATGTGTTCTGTGGGTTGCGGCCTTCACTAGCCAGGTATGGTAAAGGCTGTTCACGACTAAGTGAGCACTTAAGAAATGAACCTTAGAAAAAAGTCACTGCCCGTGCATGCATATCATTTAAAAGGGCACACTGAGTGATATTCACCCAGTAAAGTTGGTAACGATAGATGGAAAGTAGTTCCATATTTTATTGTCGAATTAAAAGTGTTAGGTAACCATTTGTGATAATTAAAATTATTTTTTTCGCTTTCTGTCTTTTTTTAATGCATCAAAGTGTAAAAATGACCAGATTTGTTAGTTATTTACTTTCTTAATAATTACACAGTTTCATTCGACCGACGCATGGATAAAGTGATGAGGCCCACGGTAGTGTTAATTTTACATTAAGCGGCAGAATACACAACGTGTATACAAGTAGATCTTAAGCAGGGCTTTAAAAAGTGATCATTTTACCGTGATCATCCTCTAGAACGTCTCATCGACAGAAACATTGGGTAACAAATCATCCGATATCTTTACCAAGGATCCAAAGGGCCGCGGTGGTGTAGTGGGTAGACTACTCGCCTCCCACCTTGGCGATGTAGGTTTGATTCTACCGGCCGGGCCGCTCTCGGATTTTCGCATGCAGGAATCGTGCTCGATGATGCCGCTGATCGGCGGGTTTTCTCGTTGGTCTCCCGTTTCCCTCGGCCTTGCATTCTCACCTCGCTTCAACCCTGTCAGCTGTCTAGGCCTCGATGTTAAGATCCGCTCAAATATCTTCACTCGCTCACTTTATTGAGGAACTAGCGATCGTCTGGAGTAATTTCGGACAACCATTGATGGCAGAAATCAGGATGGCACGACCAAGAAACGAAACGGGGATTTTTTAAAATGCAAGTTGAGTGTGTTACATATGCGGCAAGTCACCTATCTCGGTTCTGCAGGTTTGGACTTGAGCAATCACATACTTATATCTAACAAGTAATACACAGTCCAAGTGTGTGCCAAGTAAATATGTAATTGCTGATATAAAATATTGTTGCATTCAACAAAATGTGATATTAAACAAACATATATTTTGTTCAAATATCAAAATATATATTTGAAGTGAAGATAGATTTTGTTGAGTTGCTGGTTTTGTTGATAAAATTCTGCATATTTGTTTGATTATACATAAACAACCATTTTGCATGAATGAAACAAACCATTCAACAATGTATCTAATTTTAAACAGCTGACATCATAGGTCAAGCATTTCCTGTACTAGCATAGCCAAAGAGTAGGGCCTATAGAATTTGTTCCAGCAGTAAACACACAGTGGGTTTATCGTAGATGACTGATAGAATCACATTTATCTCTTCAACTCACGGAAAGTTAATTTTCTGGAATCTTTTACGTGTAACATTTACTTACTTGGAATAAAGAGATCTTGTAATTCATCACTAATTTCTTTAAAAATCTCCTCCTGAATTCGTTCGTAACGTGATGCAAGGAGGCGAACACTGACAAATATGGCGTCGTTGCTGGACCAGAAGTTTGGGCCACTTATAATACGTCAACGCGTACATGCAGAATATAACGGATGTACAAGGGTTGGATAAGTAGAAATGGCAACGCTGTGGTAATACGTATAGGTTATTCACGGTAAAATGAGAACCCTTTTGAGAGTTCTACTTAAGATCTACTTTTATGCACGTTGTGTACTCTTCCGCCTTATGAAAAATTGACATTGTCATGGGCCTCATCACTTTTTTCATTTGTCGGTCAAGTGAAACTGAAATTATTATAAAAGTAAATATGTTGGAAATCTGGTCATTTTTACACTTCTATGCATTAAAAAAGCAGAAAGGAAAATAAATTTATTAAGTTGTCACATATAGTTACCTAGCATTTTTTATTCGAAGCTTAGGTATGGAACTACTTTCCTTTCATCGTTACCAACTTTAATAGGCGCATGTCACTCAGTGCGCCCATTAAAACGTATGCAGGCAGGGGCTGTATCATTGTCCTAAGGTTGTTTTCAAAAGTGCTCACTTAATCGTGAACAGCCTTCACACCTGGCTTTAATGGCAGAAGATCACCTGTTACATCACTTCAATGTTATCCCCCCTTCCTGCCACGTAATTACTCTCTGTCACCTGCTGTGACACATGTGGAAGACGCTGCCGTCAGGGCGTCCATCTGTGTCGACGCACCGCAGGGACCGCCATATGGCGCTCGGATAATGGCGTCTCTTATGCTGTATTGCTTCCTGCCAGGAGGTTCCTTCCTTCATTTTGGCGGAAAGGACGGACTCATGTCGTGTGAATACGACGGATGTCCCAGTATCTCCCACTGCCAGCTACGTAGGAGCTCCACCAACTCATGATATGACAACGCTGTATCATGCAGTCCCTGAGAACATCGTTGTGTACTCCGTCCATGTGTCACTTCGATCTTGATCCACGCACGTTGTTCGTCTTTCCCAGACATATTGCTAGGGAGTTACCACCATCCTTCTCTACTTCGTGGCACTGCTGCCTCTGACGAACGTCAACCATGTTGAATATGTCAGCGACGATGCTGAATATGTGACAGTCAGCTGAATCATTGTGATCTCGGAAAAAATGTCAAGAAAATAAAACAAGGAAGTTATTTTGATAATTTCATAAAAATTTCGTTTTGACTTATAAAATTTAGGCATGCTATTGGCTATATTTGCTTCATTGATATGTGGTGTGCAAAATCGAAAATATAAATTTCTAAATATTAACCCAACATAATAATTACTTTTATCATTGGGCTGTTTACCCATGTAGACAATACGTCATCTCTAAAGCAAGACAATATAAAGGTTTGACTATAAGCTTTTATAAGCATATAATGAAATCTCAGCCTCTTCTATGGCAAAGCTGATGATAGAAGCTTTGCCCCAATCTTCGCCCCATGTGGGTTCATGGTGTTTAGAATTTTTTTGTGATCAAGGGGCATATTATTATGCCGGCATTACAGACCATTCATAAGATAGATGGATCGTTGGCGATGCATTTCAAGAAATGATTGGCGAGGGGATGTACAATCATGGCTGAATTATGATACGCTTCGTGAAAACTGGAGACACATCGCTGGACATCTGCCATGTGTACGATGATGTTACCACAACCAGAGTGTGCGATGTGATTGCACACCCACGCGCACACTACATCAATGATGCATTCTCCAGCATTCGACCATTTGGCTCGAGCCTTCGTTAGGCAAACAGCATTAGTAATGTGCCATATAATGAAAGAATAACTATAGGAAACTCCATTGTAAACAGTTTAATGTGAACAATATGTGTTTGCACAGCAATTTTATAAAGTTGGCAGAAATTATGGAAGATAGTTGTGTACTGCAATGTGTTAATGAAAAGTAGTAGGGTTGAATTGGCATACACTGAAGCATATTTATTACTGTTACGCTAACTGGCATGGCAGTGATTTGCTACTAATGATCCCAAACTTGTGAGAACCCTACTTAAGTCTCTTCTCTCTTCCTGGGTTGTAGTTTATCACGACAAGCCAATATGTACTAGTTTCCCTAATAGCATTGTGATTAAAACAAATACATCACTACTGTGTCATTTTTTACTCTATATTTTTACACTAGGCACCAACACTAATATCACATTCTTAATGAGAACTTAACATGGAAGGTAAGAAATTACTATAACAGGTAAGCCAACATTACTATAAACATACCATACTGGTGCTTAAGTTCATCATGTAAATATAATTCTGAATAGAATTATTTTTTACCATATAATATGTTTATTAAAATTTTTCACTTTCAAGCGACATAATGCAAATATTTCCTTACATGTTACTATAACAGATGCTGCTCACTTTTTGTCCCACTGCAGACTCCATGACTGGGGGATGCCAGCTACTCGAATTTCAGTATGTATATATATATATATGTGTGTGTATATATATAAATTACATTCATG
The DNA here is from genome assembly GCA_029891345.1 of Dryococelus australis. NCBI lineage: Eukaryota > Metazoa > Arthropoda > Insecta > Phasmatodea > Phasmatidae > Dryococelus > Dryococelus australis. The sequence goes on along the minus strand of CM057000.1, from coordinate 154,880,865 downwards.
GTTAGACTGTGTACAGCCGTGAAGCAGAAACACTGCAGTATTATTCTAGAGGGTGGGGGGGGGGGGGGACAGCTGACTCATGCATTAGTCACTTGTTCGTCACCACTGATACCTCGAGTTGACCCCAGCACATGGTGGTTGGGAATTGTTCGTATACTGATGATACTCATGTGTGTGTCTGGGGGGAGGGGGAGATGTTTTGGTGGACATTGGTTATGGTGCAGCAGGTTTCTCAAGGTGCTCCCATTTACATCCAAGTATTCATTATGACACTATGACCCCTTATTGCCATATCTCAACCATCATATTAGTTCGCCTGGCAGTAACGACAGTATTGAAGCTGGATCCCATCATACCCATCACGCCATCCATGTTGGGTCTACAGTGTCATACCAGACAACTCACCTCCAACCACCGTCAATCAGGTTCGGCGACTTAAAACATATATCCTCACATGCTGGACATATGACGGATGTTGCTATTGGCCCATAGCTATTATCGTGGTACTGCCGTATTCCTCCGCCCCTGCCGACACTATTTCCCAGTAAGTCCTGGCCTCCCTTCCACCACCTCCCTCAAACAATTACCAATGGGATGTACTGGGACAACTACTTCGTTTCTTTTTAGGTAATTATTATAGAAATATGAAGATAGTTTTAGGCATGATCTGTTAACTCGAGAAAACAACATCATAGAAACGAGCAATCACAAATTTCTAAACTCATCAACATCATTCTACCTATTAGAATGCCAACTAAACTAATCATACTATACCATCACTGAATGATTCTTTCTTATATGATGATCTCCTGTAACCCCCTAGTCATGTCATACCATGGCTGTTGCCTCCTCAGTCAACTACGCTACACTGAAAAAATAATAGTAAAATTACTTGACAAGTGTAAGGCAATATTCGCATACTTGTGTGGGGGAAACATGGTTTTCCTTACGTGTAAGGTAAAATTACCGCCCTCCGGAGTACATAACACGCATATAGGGGTGGTAAATCCCATACAAGGATGGGAAAATTACCTTACAACGCGTGCATATCTTCGGCATTGTCTCAACAGCTAAGTGGGACGATGCCAGGAAAAAAAAACTTTCCTTTAACACGATAATACTCACTGATACAGTCACGCTGTCATCGTGGTGTATTGGCTAGCGCATCGGCCTGTAGTGATAGAGGACAATAGTTCGCGGCCAACCATCAGGAGGCGTCGAGGATCTTAGTGTTGAGGTTTCGGTTACTATCTGTCAGAGGATGTACGTAATATATTTAATATTTCCTTACTTGTATGGGATTTCCCCCCAGTTTTGTCCAATACATTTTCCATACGGTTAGGAAATAATACTTTACTTGTAATGTAAATTTACTCCACATTTGATAGGTAATTTTACCTTACATGTAGAGGTAATTAACTTCCCTTATATGTCAGGGAATTTTAACTCAATTTTTTAGCAGGGTATACTTCTGTTGCGAAGGAATGCAGGTGTGCGCTCGTGTTGCAGTGGAGGCGGCGGGTTTGGAGTACGGGCAGCTGGTGTCGCCAAAAGCACAGGAGACTTGCTGCCCTGGGGCCGAGATAACAGTCCCCTTCAGTCTGCCTCCACCAGCAGGCTTCGTGCCTCATGGACTGCTAGGAGCACTGCAGCCCTACCCGCCCTTGCTGCCGTTGCTGCCTGAACACACAACCTGTGAGTGTCACACCACTGTCCATGTTCCTTCTCCTGCCGTAGACATGTGTGCGTGTTGTGTGCTGTCTGTGTTCGCGGAGCAATCTCATGCCCGGCTGCACCAACATCTTCCACAATCCGAGATCGAATATACTAGTTCCGAATCTGGATCCAGTTTGATATTGGTTCCAATGTATTAGTGTTGCACCAACGAAATATCATGATTCGTCACTCTTGGTTCCAAAGTGAGATATCGAGATTAAGTATGAGATAAATTTTGCTATTGGTTCGTAATATATGACGTCATGGAAGTAGGCGTATTTTTTACAACAGATAGAACTAGATGTGCGATGATTTATCTATTTTAAGTTAATTTTGTTGTACGAAAGATATTCAATTGCGTATAATGTTATTTAATTTCCCAAGAAAACAATTAAACATAGTATTATCTGCTGGCATATTTCCAAACTACATTTGTCGACAATGGCTGCTGATCTCGGATCAAGATTTCGAACCGCCAATTTCGGCTGTTTGAAATGAACATCTCGATCTCCAGTCCAGCTCTGAACTTGAATGGAGCAACCGTTTCCTGTGTCGATCTTAGATCCGATCTCGGATCTATTTTCGAACCACGATGGTGCAACCAGGCATCCGACTCTTCAAATTTGTGGGGAAGACCTCTGAATGCTCGAGGTCTGAGGGGGCAGTGCAATGCTCTAGTATCACAACATGGTACCTGCATTTAACTCCAGAAAGGCTGGATGAAGTCTCATACTTGACCTCTCTTCAGCGGGGCGACTTTATGAATCTTCGAGTGGTGCCTTGATTTTCGCCACACCTGGGTTCGAAAAAATGAGAGCTATGCGTCATGCTACCTGGTTTCCCTCGCTACCAGGGAAGTAGGCAGCTGTCTGGATGGCTTCGGCTGTTAGATTGATGGCACCTAGGTCCTACTTCTAGTTGAAGTACTGCAGTGTTGAGAGCTCAAGCCGTTTGTAGCCACAGCTGGAATTTCAACGCGAAGAAATTATTTTTGGTCATGGCAATGAATACTGATGTAAATCTTACACATGCCATAGAAAGTTTCGTAGAAGCACAACACGGTCGGTAGGCTCTACCAGAGGATTCTTTGGTCTCCTATTCAGTGAGGTCTGGCTCGTGTTACCAGTGGTTACCCATTGATGGGTCGACACAATGAACATCGGCACGGCTCCAGTACTCCCCAGGACAGACAGTAGATGTGAGGAGCATGGGTGTTAGTGATGATATAGGAAGGTACTGAATGTGCACCAGCCTTGGGCTCGTGTTTGCTAAACTGTCGGGTTAGCTGCAGGTTATTGCACTGATGAGTGTACCTCAATCCTTTGTTGTTAAGCCATTTGTGCAGGTTGGGACATTAAACACTGATAATCTGTGTCATTTCTTAAGTTATTAATGTTTCCACTACATACAGACTAGGTGTTCTATGCCAATTTTATTTATTGTTTTACTAGCGGCAATGCTTTTATTCCAGAACGCCAACTGGGAGGAAGCTGACATGTATCATTTAGCTAACTTACAGCTAAGACTGCACACACATTACAAGCTGGAAAGAAACTCTCTTAAGACTACTTCAAAGAGCACGAAAAGGACTGTGGAGTTAATGTTTTAATTTCGTCGAAAAAATTACTTAATGAAGGATAAATTATTCCTCGATAGTATAGTCGGTTCCATAAATTGTTGGAAGCAACATAAATTATTAATAGTTTTGCTTATAAAATTATACTTAATTTTAGTAAATTGAATTTGTTATAAAAATTTAAAATAACAAAAATGTATTTATTTGAAATACAATTCAGAATATATAACATATTTGAAATAATTTTTGGTTATTTTTCAGCAATAATGCAATAATTATTTGTTAAAATGAATGTCTAATTAATGTAGTAGTTATATTTCATTATGTAAAAAGTAAGTTTCCCTACTGTTTTGTATGTGAACGGGTAATGATTGGTCAAGATAAAACGTCTTTATTTCGGCATTATTCCCTTATTTTTCGAGATGATGGCCAATTGCCATAGCATAGAAAGTGGCATCCTGCTTATTAAACCATTTCATCACTTCTTCCTTCACTTCTTCCTTCACTTCATGGTCTCTAGGAAACCGTCCGTCCTGTAGACGGTCTCCTTGAAGGGCGAGTGGAGTTGTTGCAGGATAATACCAGTCTTCATCCTGGCGCTCCCCCCCCCCCCCCACTCGGATAATTCTCGCATGGTAATCGTGCCGGACGATACCGCTGGTCGGCGGGTATTCTCGGGGATCTCCCGTTCCCCCCGCCCTTTCATTCCGGCGCTGCTCCATACTCACCTCGCTTCACCCTCATCGACTCTCAAGACCTCGCTGTTAAGAGCCGCCCAAATTTCTTCACTCCACTACTCTCCAGGCTTTAGCATCACTGCACACGTGGCATTGGCAACGTGTTGTCCAGCCACCTCTGGACTTCCATGTTTTGGGCAAGATAAAGAACCTTGTTCATGGCAGACGATCTTTCAGAGACGCCGAAGTGAAAACACGAGGTGATGAAATGTTTTAATGAGCAGGACACCACTTTCTGTCGCCAGGGAATGGAAAAACCTCATTTTATTCCCGACTTACGCTTGTACATACATACATACATACATACATACATACGCACATGCGTACTTGCATACACACGTGTGTGTGTTTATATATATACATACATACACACACATAAACCCATTCATACATTGGCACATTAATGATGTTGTTATAGTTAATTTGCGGGTTTCTTCGCACTTTTTGAGCAAAAATTCCAAGAAATCACCCCACGAATGACATGTTTGATTGTTTCCTAAATACGCACGAATTGCAGGCATTTTATAATTGTGTTAACATAAAAGTACGTAATTTTTGTTTGAATTAAAATTTTATTTACAGATATAAATACTATTTAATTTTTGATTAATCTTAATAGAAACAGAGGGAAAATAATTGTGTTGGTAATGGTTGGTAAGAAATAGTTCGCATGTATAACAATGTTATTATTACAGCGAGTGCGTACGAATGTGGTGCGTGTTCCCTTGAGTGTAATTTTCTACACTGGGTAAAGCGTAGTTGACACGAGGAGGAGGAATATCCTGCAAGTATAAGTTGAGGGATGTGTGAAGTGACACGAGCAGGCAGGCAGGCAGGTACATGTGTGCATGTTACAGGTTCGTTAATGGCACGCTCGCTGCCTCCAGGCTCCGGCAAGAGACCTCGCAGCGAGAAGAAGCCTATACCTGACGACGAGAAAGATGAAAAGTACTTCGAGCGCCGCAAGAGAAACAACCAGGCCGCCAAGAAGTCACGAGACGCACGCAGGATCCGCGAGGACCAGGTCACTACTCACACTCGAGAGGAGATCTCACAAAACATTTGTTTGTATGGAGTAACATCATATTTTGTTATAATAATAATAAAGTCGTATGGGGGGTGGACCCAGGGCGAGGCAACATCCTCCGAGTGACGGGCATTCTAGCTGGGACCCTTGGGCGCCCGTCATCCTTGAACATGACATGAAGTGTGGCCCTGGGATGGAGCGGCGCTGTGATGCAAGGGAGGCGGGAGTGCCCCGAGGAAGCCGGCCGGCATCGCCCAGCACGATTGCCGTATGCAGGCCCGCCGGGGATCGAGCCCGGATAGCCGTGGTGGGAGGCGGGCGCGCTAGCCACTGCGCCACCGCTGCCCCAATATTTTGTTGAGTCAACTGTATAATTATATTTGTTTGGCTACTCATTTGATTGCATTCGTACGGAAATACAGCTCGAGAGTTTGTTTGTATTTTATGTGACAATTAGGATGGTAACAGATTTTGCTACTGCAATTATTGATGCTTAATAACGTTGTAAGCGTCCTAATAAAACATGTCCAACAGGGAAATAAAAAAGTAATGCTGTATAACTTGAAATATGTATTTGCACACGTTTTCTAGTATTTAAACCATACATCTTCAAATATATTCCGCTAATATCTGTGGTCACTTGAGCCGAGGTTGCTAAGGCGCGCTCATGCGCTGCTGACCTAAGCTCGAATCGCGTACGCATTTCGATGTTTTTTATATTAAACGAAGTTGTTTAATTTACGCAGAGTCAAACAAATCTTTAGTGGCACCAACCAAAATGTTTGTTTGGAGGAACCAAATAACAACAACAAAATAATTTGGTTTCAACAACCAATATTTCATTGTTGCTATACAAACGATTAATTTGGTAGCGCCAAACAAACTTTGTTCGAGTCAACAAAACCTCTTTGTCAGTATACTCCTCTGAACAAGTTGTGCAACGCCGTGCTGAGAATGCAGCACTGAGTCGCGAGCCTGCCCACGGCTCAAGAGGAAGTATGGGACAGGAATACATACACAGAGCACACTTGACGAATGTCTTCTTGCGATGATGAACCTAAAGCCGATATTGCACGATACTTGCTGCAGTACTTGTACAAGGCCTGGTGCACGAGCCGGGAGATACGACAGCAGTTCGCGTACTAGCATTTGGCACCCTCGCCTCGGTGGGTGAGCAGTGCGATGCGAACCCATTCCTACAACTCCTAACACTTAGTAACTTGCGTTAGTGTATGGACATCTTAGAGGTGCTATATTACTGTACGCCTTTAACACAAGTTCATTGTTTACTAGTACAGTTACATTCATTCTCTTGAAAATGATGCGAAGTCATGAGAGTACGAGTGTTATTTTTAATTGTGACGAAAATTATTAAACGTTTATAAAATATAGCTCTTTCTTTACGTACCAAGTTGTTATCCGTATGTAATATTTTATGAGAAAAAAAATGTGTTTTGGAAGGAGTTTCGTACTCGCCTCCAAACGTAAAACCACATCACAGGCGCCATGACTTCATCACTGCACTGCCAGTTCTCACAACTGCTCGTTTTATCATTAAAAATAATTGCTTATGTATATATTCTTTTAAAATATAATGTTTTCAAAGTGAATTTAATGTTTTAAGTATTTAAGACGATTTTAAACAGTAATTAGAAGTTGTCGTTACAATTATTATTCCTCTTTGTCGAATTGTAAATCTATTTTAAAGAGTTTCCACCTCATGAATGTATAATCAAGATGGAGGCGTCCTTTTTGGTTTCTTCCACTATGGCGGACTTTCCAAAAGTTTTTACGGAATGTAGTATCGTGTAATACGGCCTTAAGCGAACATCCAGTTGCAGGTGGTGCAGAACTTTGGTTGAGGTGTATGTATCACCGAGTGAGTGAACAGATAGGACGGCTCTTAACAACGAAGTCTTGAGAGCCGATGAGGGTGATTGAGGTGAGTATGGAGCAGTGCTGGAATTAAATAGCGGGGGAAACGGGAGATCCCCGAGAAAAACCTGCCGACCAACGGCATCGTCCGGGATGATTCCCACATGCGAAAATTCGGATTGAACCCGGATCGCCTTGGTGGGAGGTGAGCAGGTTAACCGCTGAGCAGCCGTGGCCCCCTGTATCACCAAGCTGGAGGCATTCGGGAAGGCCTAGGTTTGGTCCCTGTCCAACCATCACTCCAGGCAAATGCTGTGATGATTCCTTACTGTAGGTGGTGGCTAGGGGTAGTGAAATTTCGCGAAAAGATTTCGAGACAAGTTATATTTCAAAACACTGTATTGGCTGTATCCTGATTGGCTGAAATACTTTTTGACGCTTTTAAACCGAAATGTAAAGATGGGCAGATCTGTAAAATATTTACTTTTCTAATAATTTCAAAGTTTCACTTGACCTACGCACGAATAAAGTGATGAGGCCTATGGGAATGCTAATTGTACATAAAGCGGAACAATTCACAACGTGCATATAAGTAGATCTTAAGCAGGGGTTTCAAAAGCGCTCATTTGACCGCGAATAGCCTACATGTGTGTGTGTGCAGATAGCGCTACGAGCAGCCTTCCTGGAGCAGGAGAACGCCTTCCTGAGGACACAAGTGCTGACACTACGAGAAGAGGCTCAGGCACTTAGGCACCTCCTGCTGCAGAGGAAGGTAGACCGCCCACCTCATGTCTCCACTGCGCCGTGATGCACAACTATGGGGCTCGCGACACTGCCCTGCACTCATATCCTCGCCGAGGTCGTCTTCTGGAGGCACTCTGGTAGTCTCTGCCTCGCAAGGCACCACTAAGAGTCTCTGCCTCGCACTGCTGGCCTCATGGAAGAGTCTATCACTTCGAGGAGTCCGGGACTTCTCCTCTTCGCGAGGCACTATTAAGAGTCCTGTGTAACAGAACGGCACTGCCTGTTTGTAAGGGTAGGCCATTGTCTCGAAGCACCCAGATCTTCTCCTCTCCATAAGGCACCATCAAGAAAGTCTCTCATGACCACCTCGTACTTATGTCCTCATAGAGGAGGCCATCATTTCGTGACACTGGGGACTTCTCCTCTGTGAGGCATAACGAACTGTACTGCATGTGTTGAAGAAGAAGCCGTTGTCTCGAGACACCTAGGTCTTTCCTCTCCATGAGCATGAGGGACCAGCAAGAAAGTCTCTTATGTCCACAACACATTTCTGGCCTCACAGAAGAGGCAATAATTTCGTGACACCAGATTATTCTGCTCTCTATGAGGCACCATCAAGTTCCATGTGTGACAAATGCACTGCTGGCTTCACACAGGAAACGTCGTCCCGAGACACACCTAGGTCTTCTCTCTGTTATGCACCAGCAAGAGAATCTCTTATGACTCCTCACCATGTTGGTCTCATAGAGAAGACCATAATTTCGGGACACAAGGATCTTTTCCTCTCCATGAGGCACCATTAAGAGTCTCTTGGAAGTGCCTAGCACTGCTGCCGGTGATAAATGCCTCGTGCTGCACGACGATGGCTCAGAATCGAGTTGTTTCAGGCCAGATACATCTTGTACAAAAGTCGGCAAATCTTAGTGCGTGCATACACTGCCGAACTTTGCTGTGTTGTCCTATGGTTCTATCGTTACTACTTCCTTTTGGCCTGGACATCGCCCGATTTACTTCTCTAGTGTATGGCACACGCATTCATGGTTTATCAACTGCAAGTTCGATAGTAAGTTTATGAGTTATTTTACCAGTTGCTGAATTTAACCACATGCACTAATGTACTAGTTTATGAAGCTATCAAATGAAACAATTTCGTACAGTTAAAACATACTCGCTCAGCAAACATTCTGGTAAAGGACAGTGTGTTATGCCTGAGTCAAAAACTTGATTGATAGGCTGTTCATGGTAAAAGGAGCACTATTGAAAGCCCTCTCATTTTTGATAACAGTCCATAAGAATACTTTATTTTAGCCTTAGACGTTAACTTCCGAGTGCAGTGGAATATGCACAATGTGTTGATTACGTACACTCCAATATTTGTTATAAATGGTGTTAAACGACAGAAGATAACTTTAAGGAAAAATTAACTAGGCCATCAAAAGTGCTTACAGTACCGTGAACAGCATATAGTAAGGTGTTGCAGAAATAAATAAAGCATATACCTTACATTTGAAATGTTACGAGGTGTGATGAATACGTGATGAAAACTCCTGGTCGTATCCTGAGCGGAAAATTAGCCACATGAAGTGAGGAACCCTTGACTGCATTGTGGTCATTCTCTGTTGAGCTGGACGTCAATCACTTTCAAATGTCATTTAATACGAGTGCTTTGCAGTAGAATAATTTGGATGACTTTGGTGCAAGAGCGTGGGGCATCAGAGGGTCAGGGTGGTTTATGCTCTGTCATTCCGGTCCCCTGGCGGCCATACTGTCCACCATTTTGGATGACGCTGACATTGACCTTCGACCTGGACCCGGTAACCTTCGAAATTGAAAATTAAGAAAAATTCAAAAATCCTAAAATTCCAAAAAATGTAAAACAATCCTTTTTTTAAATTATTAAAAATTTATTTTTTAAATATCAATTAAAAATCACATTTCCGCCGGAGGTCCTGCCCCCCCCCCCCCGCCCGCACAGTGTTCAGGAGATGACCTACCCTCAACACTCCCACTTTCAATATATTTAATTGCCCAATTGCCGCACCCTTACCTATGCTTCTCATTGGTTTGTTACTCACCCCATCAATGATTCCCATTGGCTAATTACTTACACTCATTCTACCAATTAGTTGTGTTTGCAACTGGAGGGGGAGGGTGGGGGTGTTTTACCGAGGATCAGATATATCTCTTAATGGAGCGAGCACACTGGAATGTATGAAAATACAGTAATTTTGTTTGCCGAAGGTAACAGTTTTTTTATGATTTTGTAATTGTGATGGGGTACTTTACACTAGCGTCTTATTACGGTATATATCTTGTTTCCCCACTAAACTTACTATACGAACATTATTTGCATGTATAAAGAGTTTTGTATCTGGACACCGGGAGCTATAAATATCATTGCACGTGGAGTAACCATATGGATATTTTTTTCCCCGCTGCCTAAATTTCCTAACGTACTGATTTTAAACTTAGAATAAAATGTTTTTTAATGATGAGTATCAATGCGTTGGTGAGGGAGAATGCATTAGATCCTTCACTGTGCATATCGATAACACAGGGGGGTTGCGAAGTGGTTTCAACTCTGTTTTTTCTCGAACCATGATTACTATATAGAAAGAACATGAGATATGATTTTTTCCAACATGAATTTTAAACAAATATTTTGCTGAGGGAGCAAGAATTTTGTTTAGAGGGGCAGGGTCACTTGGTGATTTATTTTCTGGTAATATTTATCCCGAAACCTGCTATTTGTATGCTTCTTTATCGTGACGTATATTTACAGTATGAGGTTTTTACCGTATTTTCTATATCTTGCCTTTCGATTCGAACACTTTCTTTTCGTTGAATGGGGCCACATTTGCAATGTTGCGTTCAAGCCTTACACCAAATCTTATTGGTGGTGTGTTTATGTGGAGAGCTAGCAGCGATGTTGTCTGCTATTCGAGTTAAACATGTGCAAGTATCCTTCGAATACCCTATCTCGCTGTGGAGGTACAGGTGTTTAAATAAACTGTGATGGAATGCAGTTTGAGACTCCACCAAACCATTGAGATTAACCAACCCAGACCCTACCACCATTCTTGAGTGCGATGGTGGAATGGTGGAAGCTCATCCTAAAACCTTGGTTTTAAGGCAAGTACACCCACGCTGCTGAGAAGTAGACTGTACATGCCGGGTTTTGGCAAGTTAAGGCCCTACTGATACTCAGGTTATTACCAAATTCCACACACTTATATGTCACTCGATCTGCATTATTCGATCATTCGTACTTTTCGTGTCTTCGAACACATTTAGTGAATGCAAACGAAGTGTTTCAGTAGCTCCACTAGTACTGAGGTTACGCCTTGCAAATTATGTAAGTAGTAAATATATCAATGGAAACAACCAAGTCCTAGTATTGTATTTTATAAGGTTGCATATTCCTCTAGAGACTAGTTGACCGAAATAGATATTCCAAATTTGAGCAGATATGTAATTTCGCAGGAAAATAAATGTATATTATATGTATGCCTGATAATATCTTGCCTCCTGATGTTATTAAATATCTGAACTTACCAGTGAGAATGCTAAAAGACGAGGGGTGAGAGGGTGGTCTGTCACTTCTGGCATCAGACGAGAGAGGTCGACATTTACCCCATTATACACACCACCCCCAAACCAGCATGCTCTGGCGGACAATGCTGGGGTGGGGGGGGGGGAATTTTAATGGTAATTTAATTAGCATTAAAACGAAAAAAAATGTTTCTTGATTGGTATTTATTGAAGTTTTCTATACAAACATTTATCGATTTAATAAATTATGCATGTAGGTATACTACTGATTGAAAAAAAAATTAAATAGTATGAAAAATTATGTTTTCTTTTTATGTCTATGAAACAAATGTGATTGCTGGCAGCTCCCTTCGCAGCTGAATGGACAGAATGAGCGGAGTGCTGACATCTCGCCTGGCGGTGAAATAGAGAAATTAATGCCACCTATGTGTTGAAAATAGAATCCAATATGGAGGTCGCTGAGAGCACCATCTATACTTTAAAAACTTAAACAAATATGACTGTCACCTGGTGCCTAAGTAGGCAGCTCGCCTGATGACGAAATGGGTCGTTAATACATTAGCGCCACCTAGGAGTTTAAAATGTAAACCAAGATGGCTGCTTACGACGGAATGAGCAAAGGCGAGGGGGTAAGGGGTCTAATTAACACGAGTAATTAGTGTGGGTGGAGGCGAGTCAAGCGAACATGAGCTATTAGCCAATGAGAATTATTGGTGCAGCTATTAAATATATTGGAAGGGTATTGAACAAATGTGAGTAATTAGCCAATGAGAATCATGGTTAGGGGTAGCGGGGATGGAGCGAATGCGACTAATTGGTCGAACGATAGTGATTAATTAGCCAATGGGAACATTTGGTGGGGGTGGGTAACTAACCAATGAGAAACATAGGTAGGGGTGTGGCAATTGGGCAGTTTATTATATCGAAAGGGGGGAGTGTTGGAGGTCAGTCGGTTACTGGGCTTGGTGCTGGGAAGGAACTTCAACAATGTAAGTTTTCTTAAACTAAATTTTTAATAGAAAATTTCTTAATAATTTTCAAATACTTTTAAAATAAATTTTTTATAAATTTCCTGGGATTATTTTAGGACCTTTTGGATGTTATTTGGATTTTTCTTTGGGTTTTCAAGGTCAAAAGTTACCAGGCTCAAGGTCAATGTTAAGATCATCGACATCCAACATGGCCGCCGGAGGACCGGAATGACAGAGCATTAACATCTCCGACGCTCCGTGTACAGTGTGGTTGTCCCTTTACTCTTGTTTACCTAAAGACGTGTACAGTGTGATTGTCCCTTTACTCTTGTTTACCTAAAGACGTGTACAGTGTGGTTGTCCCTTTACTCTTGTTTACCTAAAGACGTGTACAGTGTGGTTGTCCCTTTACTCTTGTTTACCTAAAGACGTGTACAGTGTGGTTGTCCATTTACTTTTGTTCATGTAAAGATTCAACGAGTAAGTTCGGATTTCTTGGCTCCATTCTTGGTGGCCTTGGTAAATAAATCTCTGTTACCTATTTATTGTTCTTCATTTCTGGTTCCATGCTTCTCCTTTCTTCCTGATATCATCGCAGTCACTAAGCAGTCACTAATGCAGTTTACAACCACTAGCCAATACCTTCCATTGAATTGGTTTAATTAGGACCACTTGAGTATTAATGCTAATGTTTTTAATCTGAAAACAAAAATTTAATTTTATGCAAGAGTAGTTTAAAACATTGTAAAGTTATGATCAGTAGAAAAACTTTGCTTGTGTGTTTATGCTTATATTCACACAATTCATTGTTACTAACAAAATGAAAAATGTTTTATAAATTTAAAATTAAAAAAACGAATTAACTAGAGTAATGGAGCATTGTCTTTTTTACACATAAATTCAAAGAATTTTTTAGTATGGCATTTTCTTTTCCATATCAGCATTTATAAATAATATGTTAGCCACCTTCTTATATTGCTGAGTTGAATATTAGTTTTTCGTGAGATAAATGGTCTGCTTCTCCTAGGTCCAGTTCACATTTCTGTAATGAACAAACATGGGCTAACATCCACTAGATACTGCATAGTGGGAAGTTGAAAACCATCTTGACTATGGGAACAAACATGGGCTAACTAACATCCACTAGATACTGCATAGTGGGAAGTTGAAAACCGTCTTGACTATGGGAACAAACATGGGCTAACATCCACTAGATACTGCATAGTGGGAAGTTGAAAACCATCTTGACTATGGGAACAAACATGGGCTAACATCCACTAGATACTGCATAGTGGGAAGTTGAAAACCGTCTTGACTATGGGAACAAACATGGGCTAACATCCACTAGATACTGCATAGTGGGAAGTTGAAAACCGTCTTGACTATGGGAACAAACATGGGCTAACATCCAGTAGATACTGCATAGTGGGAAGTTGAAAACCGTCTTGACTATGGGAACAAACATGGGCTAACATCCACTAGATACTGCATAGTGGGAAGTTGAAAACCGTCTTGACTATGGGAACAAACATGTGCTAACATCCACTAGATACTGCATAGTGGGAAGTTGAAAACCGTCTTGACTATGGGAACAAACATGGGCTAACATCCACTAGATACTGCATAGTGGGAAGTTGAAAACCATCCTGACTATGGGAACAAACATGGGCTAACATCCACTAGATACTGCATAGTGGGAAGTTGAAAACCGTCTTGACTATGGGAACAAAAGTAAGGCAATTTGTGTTGTTATGAAGACAAGAGCAGCGTTTCATCTGCCTTGTAGATGAATATGTACTATTTGTCAGTGCGACGTAGCTGAGATACCCTTTGTTGTTAAGCTCGAGCAGTCATAGGCGTGGTTTATAACAAGACCCTATAACAGAGTAATTAAGAACACAAAGACGAAATGTCGCAGTGTTTTCTTTGATATGGCAGTACCCAAAGTGAAAGAAAATATTTGTTTGTGACTACAAAAACTGTTTGGTTGATGCTCTCCCTGGCGAAATTTTGTTGCCGGTAAAAACAAAGATTGTGGAACTTGTAGATTGACAAATACCCAAGTTATTTAGTGCTCACTAACATATTTGTTTGTTAACAATAAATTTATTGGCTGCGACCAAAACATTTAGTCGGCAGCAATAGCATTAATGTCATCCACAGTAATACAATTTTGCTGCGATTGCCAAATTACATCGACTTTAAGAAATGGTTTGTAAATTTACCCTATACGTGTATACGTACAGTAACAAATTGCTAATGGTAAAATATTGTCCCATACATTCATGGTACAGCTACTGCAATTGCTCAGGAATGAGTTAAATGCGTAGGGAAGTTCCCAACTTTGTATAGTAGCGAGGCTAAACATTCACTTACTTTCAGTCTGATACGTAGCACTATTTACATACACCGTATAGGTTAAAAACTTCCATTACAGTTTTGGAAGTTTACCAAAATATGTTTACAGTGTCCGTTATATTGTGCGCGTGCGCTCTGGCTGACATATTGGAAATAACCACCTTCTGTCTGGCCACGAGGCCATATTTGTCGCAGTTTGTTTCATTGCTTCAGGTTACGAACTAATTGTGGAGGGATATTGTTAGCAGCATCGTATATAACATTCCTTTCTTCTAAATAAGTAGATGTTACACGTGAATGTTTCCAGAAAACTAACTTCCCACGCGGTGAAGTGTGCAGGGCTTGTCATATGTGCCACGCTATCTACATGCTAACGTCAAGCAAGGTGGTGCTAAGGTAACACGCCAAGCTCGCATGTGGAAGCTTGAGGGTTCGAGTCCCGTTCTCTTATTTTAGTTCTTAATTGTTGGTCACACAACACCGTTTTCCCAGTGCATTCTCTGCTTGGCTGCGCGGGTCTCTGGGGACGGACCTCGCGTCTCATTGGCCACTGCATACTGCGAAGTGTTCCCTATTGGCTGGACTGCCAGCAGGCGAGTAGCTTCCCAGGCGCTGATTGGTGAACGTCGTATCAACATGGCGTGTGCGGCTGAAGTTCGCAGTGTAAACAGCCAGTAACACCACTGTCTTTATTGCTCAGTACTATCAAGACCTATCCTGTTGCAGCGCACAATTTTTACGTCATGGAAGGGGAAAATAAATATTCCAGTTAGTGGAAAGCTGAATAACAGGGCGAACAAGACAATGCACAATTCCTTAAGACATGAAGAATCCTCGAATTCATTTTAGTACTAGTTAGAATTCAAAATACGTGCGTTTATATAACATTAACCATTGGACCACGTGGTGTTTGGCACCTCCTGGAGAAGCCTGGCCTAATAGTCGCCTTCCACTGTGACAGCAGACAACCAATGTTCAGTTGATATCGGCACATCTGTACATACGACTGTAGAGTCTAGCCTGCAGGTCATTGAACTGGCGAATTTTTCAGGTCTCTAACAATTCCACATGGCTTTACATCATAAGTTCGCCATAAAATTACTGACTGATAATAAACTCAGTGAACAGTTTACATACCCCTTAACGTGAAATGTCACTTATTTTTTCTATTTGGTTATCTGAAAGAGCTTTCGAAAAATGACCCCTTAATGCAGTTATTAGTTGTCAAACAATTACAGTTTTCAAAATATAACACTCAAAAGTCTTATTTCCCCGAATACTGCAGCATACTAGGCTTTGCTCCTATGCTATTTCCCCAGTCAAATTGTATTTAATGGAATCTGTATGGTGTGCAGAACATACTGATTCAGTACGAGTGCGATTTATAAACAGGTCAGGGAGTGTTGTCACTATGAACTTTGTCGTAAATATATATTTTTTTTTCATTCAGCTGAAACTGTTAACATTCATTTGATAAATAGTTTAAACAATAAACTGTAGAGGAAAAGTTGTTTTTGTTCCTTTTGCAGCTTCTAACACAAATGCAGTATGCCGCGCTTAGTCTATAAAACTCTTGTGTCGGAATTTGAGTGTTATAATTTGAAAACTAAAATGATTTGACGACTAACATTTGCATTAAGGGAGCACTCTTCGAAACCTCTCTCAGATAAGTAAGTTCTAAAAAAATAAGAGAAATCTCACCGTAACATATTATCCTGAGTATGAATGTTGCAGAACAGACTAAATCATGGTCGCTGCTGTACAGGTCCACAAGATAGCACCACCGGTTTTACAGCCTTTTTCCTGGCCAATGCTATTGGCTCCCCATCTGACATACCAACTATTTTATAATTGATTGTTTACTGTGCAATGGCTCCAAAGTGTCTGGTATTGTTAGAAATTTGTAAGTACCTCTCACATCAAAAATTTCATAATCTGCAACACCTAAGACGAAAAATTAATGTGTAAGTTAAGGTGTTAATGAGAACATAATTCACAGATATATATACGGAATTATGTTCAGTATGTACTATTCCCCATTGCAAATACTATTCCCTTGAATAAAAAAACTAAAAAAAGCGTTTGTTTTTACGTTTTTTTGGGACAAACAAATAATAAAACCTAACTCAACAAATTTATATAGTTCACGCTGAAATAAGAGAACCACTAGTTATTTCATGAAATATTTAAAACGGTGCAACGAAATTTTTTCCAATTTTTGTAAATCGCTTCAAATAAGGAATTTTTTGCTTATGTTTTATTTGCAACAGTCTATGAATATTTTGTCAAATATTTTTTGCAGACTATACCTTATAATGCAGTTATACCTTATATTCCAGTTAGCACTTATAAATTTTTTATACATATTTTTCTATTTGTAGATGCCCCAATAGCACTAAAAATTGTGATTTTGTCATGCCATGATGCAATAACTACGCTGTCTAAATGTTTCATACAAGGAAAGAGGTATTGCAAGTAATTTTACAAGTTGAATGACATTTCGTGTAAATATAATATAATAAGTTTTGTTGATAAGCACCTTCACTGAGCTGCGTTGCTATGCCATGTCTTATCTCCTGTCAATAAACTTTTTTTTTCAATTCTGCATCCTCATTTCAGGCATCTCTCCCACTATTGAAACTTTTCTTTGCTCTCGTTTTATAATACAAAGAGATTCGCAGATTTATAATACACAGAGATTCGCAGCTTTTGAGTCAGCAAATTTTATTTTTAATTTTAACACATTTTCGTGTCTGCCTACGTTGCAAAGTAGATCGTTGTTTGGTACGCAGATCGCTTATTGGGGGCTTCATAGTCCAATGTACAGCTCATTGAAGGTATCACAGGGTAAAATGTAAATTTTGTAAACAACTCATGAGACGAAATAGGAATAAAAATTCATAAGTTTCAGTCGCTGCGCGAAGAAAAAAGAATCAGTTATTCATGTAAAATATGTCAACATAGGAGCAACTGATATAAGGGAGAAATGTGAATAATGTGTCAACATGTCGCCAAATGATATATATACATCACTTCTGTTCGCACTGTCTTTTATTCCTCTATTCCAGCTTCAATGTAATATACTAAAATACGGCATACACAAAACAGTCCCTTGATTAAACTGCTTCACACACAAACCTTGGAAATATTCCATCTCTGCTCTGGTGTATATCGCGAGCAGTAGTTACTCGTGACACCAACTTCAGCTGTCCACTTCAGCTGTCCACACCACTTCACACAGCTTCAGCTGTCCACACACAGCTTCAGCTGTCCACACCAACTTCAGCTGTCCACACCAACTTCAGCTGTCCACTGATCTTAACCTTGTCTGGTTCGAAACATTACGTTCAGGAGGCACTTTATCTCTGTCTTCCTTGTCAGATTGCATTGTTTATTAGAAACTATAACACTACAGTAAAATTAGAAGAAAAAATCACAGAGTAGCACAGGGAGGTAACATGGGGAGGAGGGTTGGGAGGTTTGACCACCCTTTAACAATAAAAATTACATCAATTTGTATTAGAATTATTAATAAACCTTTAATCGTCATAAAGTATGAAGTTGCAGGGAATTACGAAACATTTCAGTATACATGAAGTAATTGTTCTTATTACTTGTAATTAACACGCACGTCAGTACCACACAAAGTGAGTGTTATCTCCCGTTCTTGACTTCAGTTAGTGTAAACCCCTCCTTCCCCCCTACCAGAAGTTTCCGGCTAAAACACTACCTCCTGGTGCACTGAGGAAAAGATTTTGTTGAATCAGTCAAGATTTATTTGGTGCAAACAATTTATTTGTTTACATAGAGGCAATGCATTATTTTGTTGCTGAAACCAAATTATTTTGTTGTTCTCATTTGGTTGCCACAAACTGTAAGATTTGGTTGGTGCAACTAAAAATTTGTTTGGCTGCACGTACATTAAACATTTTGAGCCGACATAAATCTCAGCTAATGTGACAACTGATGACGCCGGAAAGCTATTAAATAGATATACTCCAAATATTGAGCAACGTGTGTAAACTAATATTTCAAGTATTACAGCTTTACTTGTCAGATTCTTGTTGCTTTGTTTTATTAATGTGTTTACACGATTGTTAAGAATCAACAGATGCACTAACAAACACAGTTACTATCCTAATTGTAAAAATCAATACAAACAAACTCTCGAACTGTATTTTCGAACGAAGGCAGTCAAATAAGTGGCCAAACAAATATATACAGGTGATTCAACAAAATATTTTTTTGACAGTCTAATTTCTTTTAGCCTAACACAGAAATTTGTTTATTCAAACATATATTTTGTTGGACGAACAAAAGTAATTTTGTTGCTTTTCAAATTTTGTTTGCCCAACAATATATTTTGTTAGGGCAACTAAATATATATTTAGCCCTATAGAAACAAATATTGTGTTCGATTTTCTCTCAGTGAGGTACCGCTGGGTAACCTCATAGTTGAGCTTAGTAAAAGTGGGATACTCCAGGACATGCCCTATGCCTCTGCGTCAAAAGGCGCATCTGCCTCACACACTAAGCTTGTATTATGGAGAGTTTTGATGGTGGTGCTGATGGCGGGCCGGTCGACCCCTTTACGGTCAGAAGGGCCCCGAAGACTGGATTTCAACGTGAAGAAATTTAAGTAATGGAAATGGACCACAGTTGCATGGGGTATGCAGGTAGAACTGCAATGTGGACAATCCTAAGGTAAAAGGAAGAAGTAGCACGGGCTGATCTCGCTTTCCCGTAGAGGTTTCCTCAGCTGAATGTATCGGAAGCACTACTCATGTTTGGGTTAGTGTCCGGCATCACACTGATTGCATTCAGCGCCCAGAGGTCAGATTGAGGACTGAGTCGTGCTGGCAGTGGCGAGTGCCTGGACTATATGACCAGGTATCCGTGATTATGATGATATTTTCTCCCTAACACAGGTGAAAGAAATGGTCAGGTGGCAGCTGGCCATAATAATGAGAATGTTCCTCAGCAGTGGAAGCGAACGTGGGAATTTGAGGGCCGGGGTCGATAACTGGGGGGTGGATACCTGGGGGTGGATACCTCGGTCCAAGGAGACCTGTGCCTGTGGAAGCAGCAGCATGGAGAAATTACCGAGAACAGAAAACCCCCGGTAAGGCGACAGGTGCTAAGAGGAGTAACGAAGTACAACATTATATGCAAGACACCGGAGCAGGATGTGCATGTACTTCCATTTTCCTTTAGTTTCTATGTGTATAAGTGTTTTAATGGCTATTGTCACGGCTTAACGCTGCATTCGCCATGTGCTCTCAATGCGGCCGTCTACCTAACACTTCAAATAAATTACAGCGTGTTCGAAAAATAAAATGCATTTTTTGACGAAACTATTCAACGTGTCCTCAATATGTTTGTTTACCTACAAAAAGTAATCACTTAAGACCTGCCAAATTCGCCAGCAGACTAGACTGTACGCTGGCTGAGAGTACTTGTGACACGACGTGAAAGACTCTTTTAACCAATAGTAACAGTTACTTACACAGGCACATGACCTAGTATCTAAGCCATCGGCCAATGATATCACGAGTTGTGCTCAGATACTTATAAGATAATGACGTCTAGCTTGTCCCAAAATAGTAACGTGAGTTATGCAGGTCTCCATCAACCACATTTCAGATGATACCGGAATGGCACTTTCAAAACTTCATGCACATTGGAAATATTATTTTCAGCCCCCCCCCCCCCGACATAACAAAAAAGGAATACTTTTTAATACATGCAAAGTTACGACAGAGGTATACACTGGACTTTGCCACAGCGTGTTGTCCAATAAAGTTACAGGGTCACCACTTAAAATTACGTTCATTCGTGTCGCCTGAACATCAGTTGAGTGCTATGCGCATAGAGGCGATATCGCATTACATACGCCAGTCGGCATCGCCTTATTGATTAATCGATGTTTGCCTCACTCACACATACCTACCCCTCACTAGGCGACCGACATAAAAGTTACACAGTTGCAGCCATAAGGAGCCATATTTACGGCTCCTTGAAGAGAAGCAATGTCAAATTTAAAGGTTGCAATGAACACATCATAAAGAATATTGAAGTGAAAAATATGTAAGTTTCAGTGTGTTATCCAAGGCCCCATTGTGCACAACCTGTAGCAACAATACCTTGCTACAGGCAAGTTTACAAAACTAAAGGACCATCACAGCGAGCAGGATGATAATCTCGATAATAAAATGGAAAGAACAACAGAGAATGTGGGTCCAGCAGCCATCAGGACATTGCTGCCTTGGTTCAACAAACTGTAAACAGACTCCGCTTCCAGCGCACAAGTGGAGCCAATCAGAAATAATTACGACACACAGACACGTGGAGGGGCGCGACTACGAGGGAGGAGATAGTCGTAGTAGGTGAGTGTCCAGGAGAGTGAACCGCGACCAGGCTACGAGCTGGTTGCTATCCTCCATCTGGGCTGAGGGTCCGGAGTGTCAGGCCGGGTGAGTTACAGTCATGCTCACTACACTTTAATATATATTACCTTACCTCACTTCTCTTCTTCCGTTCGCCTTACTCCTGTATTACTCATTACTTCTGCTAGCATTCTTAAATAAATACTTCAATTTACTTTCTTATATGAATTTCTTTTCTGGTGCTGATAATTACGCAGCCCTTTCTTTGCTACAATTCAAATAGAAATTAATGAGATCTTGAAGTGAAGTGAAGAAATTTGGGCGGCTCTTAACATCGAGGTCTTGAGAGCCGATGATGGTGATTGAAGTGAATATGGAGCGGCACCGAAATGAAGGGGCGGGGGAAACGGGAGACCCCCGAGAAGACCCGCCGACCAACGGCATCGTCCGGCACGATTCCCACTTGCGAAAATCCCGATGACCCGGCCGGGGATTGAACCCGGTTCGCCTTGATGGGAGGCGAGTGTGCTAATCGCTCAACTACCGTGGCTCCATAACGAGATACTGTTTGAGACAAAAAATAAATTAACTTGTTGTAAATAATTTCAAAACTAATGGACGTAAGAACAAACTGCATACAACGTTGGTGCAAAAACCATATTTATTATACATGACTAGAAAAGAAACATTTCAATTATACATCGGTTGCTCAAAATATTAAATGCGTTTATTTATGTATAGATTTTATAGGCGATGTTCAGTGTGTCCAAAAATATATTACTACTTTGTGAGCATTGTTTTATCTCGTCATGCGAATAGCCAGCCGTTACTACAAAAACGACTCACTATTGGTTCACAATGATTTTGTACAGTTTGATACAATATTTATTTTATCAAAGAATATGACCAACAAATTCATTCAGAGAGGCTGAGATGAAGTTTTGCTTCATTTCAGAAACATGAAACGTTTTAATGTTTTATCCAAACAAATCAACAACTCTTCACATTACTTGCAAATGTCGGTCTTACACTAAGCATATTTATTTCCTTTTATTCAGGCTCACTTCATAAGGATCATTCAAGCAATTTGTCGGCACACCAAATCCTTATATTTAACAATCGTTTACTGTAATGGAGATTTTAGAAAAAACAGCCTTAATTTCGAGATCTCAACATCATCAATATTTTATAGGCTAATTTACATTTCCTGATCTTTATTTAGTATAAACACACACAAGATTAGTTACATAATGATGTTTGTCATTTTTGTATTTATATAAACATACGATGTACCAAACGTAGACATAACAGACTGCATGTATCTTGGATGTGGAATGAAATATAATATAACAAAGTATCCGAAACACTTAATCGA
This sequence comes from Dryococelus australis, assembly GCA_029891345.1. Classification (NCBI taxonomy): domain Eukaryota; kingdom Metazoa; phylum Arthropoda; class Insecta; order Phasmatodea; family Phasmatidae; genus Dryococelus; species Dryococelus australis. Next base: position 154,858,548 of record CM057000.1, on the reverse strand, counting down.
AAATAAACTTATTTTTCACTGAGTGGTCAAGTCTACAACCAGAGCCCTACAGTTCTTTGTTGGACATAAGTATCCAAGCTGACACAGTTATTATAAATTCACAGAATAATTAACATATTAATATGACATACTCCAGCGTCTGAAAATTTCCATAAATTGTTTCAGAAATCTATTTTAAATTTAATTTAAATTTCCAAAATCTATTACATATCTAACAATGTTATACATGTATATTATAAACATAAAATTTCTTCAGAATTCAAAAGTTTACCTTCTTAATGGTTGTAAACAAATTATTACATACGAAATGGTGTCAACATACGAAACACATTCTTAAACAGTTGATCAAGGAGACGTATTTGGTTTGAATCCGAGACATTCAGAACAAGTTGTGGGAAAAGAGCATTAAATGAAATCACTTTTAGTATCACCTTGTTGGAATGTAACAAACAGCACATTACGTTAGTCATATACAATCCGAGACATTCAGAACAAGTTGTGGGAAAAGAGCATTAAATGAAATCACTTTTAGTATCACCTTGTTGGAATGTAACAAACAGCACATTACGTTAGTCATATACAATTTAGTATTCTCCCTTTTAAGGGTTGTATTACAGTGTCAGAATTACTTATTTTGGTGTGACATGGAAAAAAACAAAATGTTTCCTGGGATAAAAGAGACATTGAAAAACTCTTTGTTATAATACAGTTTCTATGCTGAATAAGTGTGTTAAAATAATTTCATAAATAATAGAAAGTTATATATGTGGAAACAAGGGTTGTGTGTTTATACACTATGAATAGGGGTAGTGAAATTTCGCTAAAAGATTTCGAGATAAGTTATACTTCAAAACACTGTAGGTTCGTTTAACTATATTAATTGGCTGAAATACTTTTTGACACTTTATAACTGCCTGCACACGAATCACGTAGGAGCCGTGCCAATGTTGCCGAATTCTGAGTGGCCCGGTCAAATAAGAAAACGCCTTCTCAAGCAGATACGACCAATGGCAGCAGACAAACTGCTGTTCGGTGCTTATAGTATTGGAGTCTACCATGTACTCCATTTTTATTTCGCGAAAACTCACTAGCTCTAACTATGACAATTAAGAATAATGTTTGTATTGAATTTAGCAGCTTATAAAACTATTTATAGTACATATATTGTACTGAACAGTATTTCAGCCAGCTGAGAAACCAAAATATCAACGAAATTTGGTTTGTGACGTTAAAAATTAAATAAACTAAATGGCTCGTATACTACAATAAACTCTTCTGGAAAGTGCGTGGAATGAATATTCCAGGCCATTAAATACTTCTTTGTGGCATTATTTACAATAATATATTAATATATCATTCTCTATTATAACTACGAAAATAAAGGTGAACTTATAATTGTTATTACTGTTATACTTTTAATAGCCTTATGTTATAAGACACTTTAATATTTTAAGTCAGCGGATTGTGATGCTACATGCACGTTATTTACATTTTTTTTATCCGGGAGGGGGGAGGGGGTACCTTAGATCTAATGCTTCGAGTTGGGTTATGGACCTGGCAGATAGGGTTGATGAATTTGATTTTCTCGTACCAAATGAAATAATAATCCAGCTCGCTTCAAACATAATTTCTCTCAAATAGCTATGAGTCCCACTTTTCACACTCTAGTATTACGCTTCTTTCACACAGTAAAATGAATGAACTCGTTCGCAAAAATTAACTCAAATTTCTTAAATATTTGTGTTTAATATATTGCAAATGTGGTACCAACGAAACTAAAAAAAATGTCAGAGTTTATGGGACATTCCATTTCTGCTTGAGCTGCACCTGGACTTGTGTGTTACCTTTTAGAGTTTGTAACAGTTAGAGCATTTTTCTTGTTCGAAAACTATCAAGCGAAAGCAATAGGAAAAGTTGTGTGTATATTCGTACGTGCAGATATTTATTCTGAAACAGTTTTTCTTAAAATTCAAAATAACTGCGCAAAGTTTGACGTTTTATTGTAGCACGGTGAGATCGATTGTCTCAGCCCACCTGTGACCTCCAGGGCGATTTGTTAGAGTTATACAATTAATTTGAGGCTAGAGCTAAATAACGTTACAAAGTGACTTCGCATCGTTTCATATCAATATAGTTTTATATTTGGTTTTCAATAATGAGGCTTATAATAATATTCAGTGTTATGAGGTAAAATAAACGTGCTTACTATGTGAATGTCACGTGTGTGTTGAAGTCGATTCTGCATCATTTTTCTACACATATACGAATCAATAGCTGTATACTATCGACATCTATAGAGTGTTTTTTAAACTACCTAACTATATGTGGGAGGTAGTGTTATTAAACTGTATTAAAAATAATAATTTACAAGAAAGTAATGGATATGCACTAACAAGCTTAAAACAAAGCTTCTGCCTGAGAAAAGCCTGTATCTATATTACATTGTGAACTGCCAGAACAATAATTTATACTGTGTTACATCCAGTGTAGAAGGCTATAGCGACTTTTACTATATAAAATATTACCGAGATAATGTATATATATATAAAGCGTCCAGTAACTGCGGAATTATAAAAATTCCGAACTAAGCTATCATATATATGTCCAAATTAAAGCGAATATGCCACTGCAACTTGTAAAATGTTATAAAATTGTGCGTCGGAGGGATGCAAATTAGTTAGGATTCAACAAAGAAATTTTAAACAGATTTTACGCAAATGGAATTTCGAAAATCGGCTATAGGTGCATTTCCATAATTTGCATTTGTTGAAGGAAAATAGAAAAACCGCTTCCACACGACGCCAAGTGAATTTCGCTCGGGAAATCTCATGCGAGATTACCAGCGAAATCCCAGCAGAAATGAGTTCACATATCAAACTGCCAGCAAAATACCTCCTCCCATGAGACAAGTTTATAGTCTCGGGTTAACTTAACTAGCTATAACTTTAACAATTAAGTCTCATCATAGTGGCTATATTAAATAAAACAGATCGTTTATTTAACACGCCCAACAATCTCACAACACTCTGTGAACTCTACTCCAGTTTCATAAACAATATTGTAAATAATACTTCACAATGAGTATTTTACATCTGATTCCTCTTCGCAAAGCTATATTCCTGGCTTACCTCTCTAGCTTATACTGTCCGCGCGCCATCTCTGAAACTCTGGCAGGAATGCGACCTTGGAACGATAAGTCGGCCATGCTGTACGACTGTACTATCGTACAAAGAAAACATTCGCTCGCCTCAAGGCAGCGGGGTCGCTAATAGTGAACTCGGATTGTCTTGTTCACTGCTTGAACTGCGCGTGCCTGATTCACTGGAGGAATCACTACTGTAGTCAAGACGTACAACTATACTGTTGAATACATCTGACACAACACCGTCCTATCCTTAGTATTCAGTCTCAATCTTCTGTACCTGACCACAGTCCCTTCCCAGTCTGTCTTGGTTACACTGTCCTACAGATGACTGCCGGAGGTTAGGAGCAAGCTTCTCGGTAACCCACTTTATGTAATTAACACTGTTCATTTGGCCGTCATAGTCGCCAATGGCAGGGCCGGCTTTGCAGACAAGGAGAGCATTTTCGATAACTACGTTAATACCCCCAGCGTGTACTACAATTAATCGGTTGTAGGCTGTTCACGGTAAAGTGAGCACTTTTGAGGCCCTAGTTACTTTTTTCTTTCAGCCATATTTCATCCTTTAAACACAATTCTAAATCAATATTACAATGCAAGTAATAAAAAGTGCATGCATATTCCACTACACTCGGAAGTTTACGTCTAAGGCTAAAATAAAACACATTTTTTGACAATTATTCCAATTGAGAGGGTTTTCAATAGTGCTCACTTTACCGTGAACCGGCTATACCCGAATTCACATTAGTTTGTGTACCAAATACTTCTTCATGTTGCCAGCATTTACCAAATGTTAAATTACCATCTATCCATGTCTCGTCTATGTAGATAATTTGTTTCCCTCCATGTCTGTGCTGTTTCATTGCAACTGGACAGTCATGGCGCCAAGGTATTACGCGAGGTCTCTCAATTAGTATCTTCCTGTGGCCTTTCGATTTTTTCCACCGAAAACCTAGTTGTTCTACCATCTTAGGCAACGAAGTATGCGGCCACGGAAAGTCTATTTTCTCCTTTACCACGGGCAGTAATTTTGCAATGGCAGGGACACGTTTTTCCTGAATATAAAAATCCTGAATCGTCCGCCGAATTACATATAGGTCAAAGTCATCAATATTCACGACAGTATGTTCCGGCCTAGTTTTCCGTCGTTTACCCGGCGTGTGCAAGCTACAGCCTTCCCCACTGTTATCTAGTTCTTTCTGTTCCTTCCGTATCCTTTTAATTAACGTCTGCGACACTCCAGCGCAGTCTGCAGCTCTTGCTGTCGCCTGGTTTACTGTGAAAGCATAACTTTTTCCTTCTTCATCACGCTTTGCAATTATATTAGTTACGATTTTCCGGCCTTCAGAATGCACGACGATGTTTTTATTCCGGACTGACATAACACTCGCAGCGGTGATGTTCACGACACTTCGGAGCTAAATGTGTTACTACGGATAGTACATGCGTGTCCTCACTCCCCCCCCCCCCCTTACCCCTTGCCAACCCCTTTCCTCATACCCCGCCGTTTCAGAGCTGGCGCGCGGCCAGTATACATGACTGGCAGAGAGGGAGCAATATAATAATCCGTTTCATGCAAAACTCTCCTCAAAATAGTACATGCTTAATGTCCTGCTTCTGTACGAGATCTTCCATGCATGGAATACTCTCGCAGGAGAGTTAGTGCGAGAGCGCAACTCTGCATGAGCCTTCCGTGTATCATACGTCACGGTGAAGCTGCCTAAGGATGTGTATCACTGGAGAGCACATACTTACTAAAGGCTGTTCACTGTAAAGTGAGCACTTTTGAAACCAACCTTAGAAATAAGTCACTGCTCCTGCCTGCAGGCTATTTTAACGGGCGCACTGAGTGACATGCGCCAAGTAAAGTTGGTAATGGATGGAAAGCAGTTCCGTATCTTAACTTCAAATAAAAAGTGTTAGGAAACCGTTTGTAATAATTTAATATACATCTCTTTCGCTTTATGTTTTTCTTAATTGCACCGAAATGTAAAAGTTACAAGATTTGTAACATATTTACTTTTCTAATAATCCCGCAGTTTCACCTAACCTACGCATGAATAAAGTGACGAGGCCCATGGGAATGCTGGTTTTACATAAGGCGGAGGAGTACACGCCATGCATACAAGTAGATCTTGAGCAAGGCTTTCAAAAGTGCTCATTTTATTGTGAACAGCCTATAACTAAACATAAACGCCAGTACACACGGAAGTCTTTCCTGCACAACATGTAAAGTAAACAAGAAAATGAACACTGCGGCTTTTATGCAAGATGATTGTGTGATCCATTCACACGACATTAGTTCGTGAGCGAGAAAGTGAATGTTGGTTATCTCAAACATCGCACTCACAAATACGCAAACGCTCACACAGACAAGACAAATATCTCTATATATTTTTTAAATTCGTACACTAAAATAATTATGACCGTGGGTCTAGTAAACTTTTTATCGTATTGAAAGTAACATATCCCCTTATAATGTATTGTTTGTTTACATTAAACTTGTACAAGAAATATAGTGTAAATAGTACCGTAGTACCGTAGTACAAAGATAGCTAGTTATTGTATGCGGATAACTAGAATACTTGGCGGCTGTTAACACGATGCAGTTCAGCGTTTACACTACCTTCATGTACAAGAAAGATGCCCGTGTGTACGACTACAGGTTTAAGTACATTTTGTTATCCACATAAATTACATTCTAGTGTACCAATACGAATCCAGAAAACCGTCCTTACAATTAATTGAAAGCAATATTTTTGCATTTCTTAACGTCAATTTTCAACTGCGTCCTGGGTGAGGAAATATGAACTATTTGGTCGGAAACTCATACAATACGTGTAACTCCTACTTATTTACATGTTTTGACTGAACTAAATATGTATGATAACTGTTGAAGAATATCATATAAAACTTTATTGCGCATACTATGATAAAGTTGCTTGTATCCTTAAGTGTTACTTTTATGCGATGAAGCTGTACACCAGCTAACATTAACGTCGTCTCTGCAAATACGATATTGCCATGTAATGTAATGTTATATTATAGTGAGCCCTTTTGAAATCAACCACTGAAAAAAAAAAAAACCCTTGCTCATAAGTACATGTTCGCGCCAGCTTGCAGGCTGCAACTCCAGTTATCGAATTAATACAAATAATTCGATGACGAGACGTTGTCTTGCGAACGTCTCGATTGTAAAATTTTTATTTAGTGAAATTAGTGTTTTGTTTTATTCGCGTTGGAGTTGGAATTTACATTTCGGTAACGTACATACATTCATAACAATTACACCGTCGCACTCATAATTGTACATTCTAGTGATAATTTAATGGCCGTGTTAAGTCGAAACATCCATTATCATAATCATACACATACCCATAATCACTGCCATAATACATCCGGATGTTTATAGTTGCAAGACTTTTTTCTCGTGTAAGTTGGCCGACTTGATTTATGATTTTCCCTTCTTTTTTGCGTGTAAACATTTCGTCCGTGATCAGTTGCAATGGCTAGACTACAATCACTCGAGTTGTTGTAATTATAATATTACACAAACTATGCGCTAAAAAAAGAATATGAATATGCGAAGGTAAACACAACAATTTAGTCCAATTTACGTTTACTTTCGTAACAGGAAGTGAATTTGACGTGTGTAGTACAAATAGTAAACTATGATTGGCTGCACATATGTTCTTGCACAATAATGTTACAAGTTCGCCAACTTGCTGTAGTCTATTCGCTGTTTCTTCACACATTTTGGATCAAACCCTAAAAAAAAATCATCCCATGTATGACGTGTTTAGTTATTTTCTAAATATGACATGTAGCACAAGCTTTTTATACCTCTGTATCTAATTTCATCATTAAATGAAAGTTATACCTTTATTTAGATTATAAATTATAATAATTAATTTATAATAAATAAGAAGAACAACAGTGAGAAAATACGTGTGTTGGTAGCGCTTCGTAAGAAATAGTTCTCATGCAAAATATCATTACAACTGAGTGCGCACGGATTCGGTGCGTTGTATTTTGGTGTAATTTTCTAGACTTAAATAAGCTTAGTTTGCACTAGGCGGAGGAATATCGTGGAAGTAGAACTTTAAGCAGGGCTTCAGCAAAGTGTGGAGTAACCGTGAATGGATTATATGCAGCTGTGCGAGGCGATAGCTTATGGGTATTGTAGCAAGCAGCATTGTACAGAAGGCATTCAACTCTTACTGTTTATGGTATGGTTGTGGTTATTTCGATTGTAGCACGGCTTTTACGTATGGCATAACGCAGAAGGATCCACATTGAGAGGGTCAGTATATCGCGAGCGGGGTTTTCAGAAGTGTTGAAACGAGCGCGGAGTGAGACACGCAGTGTCGTACAGAGAACACACTCGAGGAGTCACTGTACAGCTCATGTGCGAGGGCATGATCGTGGATATTCAGCAGTCTTTCTGCTGCATGTCATGGCCGTTGGTAACTCCAGAGTTGTTCACCAGGATCGCCCAGTTGGCAATGTTGCTCATGGCGCCTTCCACCATCGGGTACAGTTTGGGATTCATCTGGCCGAGGGACTGGAACACACAAGCATAGCTTCAGAGCGCAGTCTCAACTGTACTCAGTTTTGCCATCTATACCTGTACACTGCACGAGAACAATGTCTATATAACTGTCGCAAATTATTATTCGCTGGAGCAAACGACGTTATTGTATTGCTACATCAGTAATTTATAAATATTTATTGGAATATATATATTTTTTTCATTAAGGAACAGTAACTTTATTCGCCACCGCATGAAAAATACCGCGAGGTTTGTTCTGACGTATTCATCTTCTCTTTGGGGGGGGGGGGGAATCACTGCATTAAAAGGTCTAAAATACACCCATAACCACATATAATAAGCATTCGCGGCACCTAGAAGAGCATTACGTTTACATATATAAACTATTTGGAAGAAACATGCCTAAGTTAATAAACTTGCCTTTATTCCTATCAGTTATGACTTTAACCTAACCGCGCTACAAAAAACAGCATTTAACTTTCAGTTATGACTCGAACTGCTGAATCGGAAAATGGGATGTACCATATTTTTATATCGCATCGCGATTCGTTCAATAAACTAATACATTTTTATCATTGAAACTATTAAAACGTATTAAGGCCTCCTTGCAGTTTCTCGAAGACGTAATAATTCGCAGACTTGACTTAGTGACAAGGTAATTAATTTGAGAAATATATCACTTTAAATGGATATCAATTTTAGGATCTTATAAGATACTAGCTGTACCCTAGCTCGTTTCCCTGGACATCGATTTATTTAGGAAATTACTTTTTTTTACAAAATTTCATATTTACATTTTAAAAGTAACTGTAAAAAATGTAAAATTCTTGCTAAAGTAATACATGTATGGAAAAAATGGATTATAATAATTCAGTAGCTAATTAAGATCTTTAAAAAAAATGTATCTTGACACTTCTAAAAAAGTATCTTGACATTTATACGTACATATAATTATTTCGGCTTAATAGCAAGTTAACGCAGCCCGCCATCGCTTCGATCAAGTTTTATGGAGTTGATACAGTATATTTCTTGATATATTTATATCCCCTGAGCCAGTGCGTCCCCACTTGAAAGTGCTCTAGCCACTGGGCCACTGCGGCCCCACTTGATATATGTTTATAGCTATATGGAAGAATGTAGGTTGCTAACAATGAAAGAATTATAACAATCGGCCCTGCAGTTTTGGTAGAGCATGTTAATAAAGTTGTAAAATAGCTTTTTTTGCACATAATTTGAAATTTCTCAAGGATTTTTTTTTTTAAATTAAACGTGGCATCCTTCCATTGGGAAAAGTGTAGATTTCTAACAGACAGAGAATCATAAGAATTGGACTAGTAGTTCCGGAGATTACATCCAACAAACAAACTTTACCTCTGTATATAATAGTATAGATTAACTAGAAAGAAATAGAAAAATAAAATATCATGAGTCGGAACCTGCTTTAAGGGAATATAGATTTCTTGAGTTTTTTTAATTTTCTGAAGCAGCTATTTCTCCAAAGAGTCGCTGGGAGAGTAGTCTATGTACTTGATCTCGCAGTCGACATGCTCCTGCCAGCCTCTGTCTCAGCTTGCAAGCTGACTAGAACCAGCCGCGCGTGCGCGAGCTTGCAGTAAGTAAGCTGGGCTCCACGTCACTTCAACACCGAGATCAGCAGAGACAGAGCAAGTTACTCGGATAAGCAGAAACATTGCCTGTAGCAAGGAACCACACCAGCAGTCGTTTGGAGCGATCTCGGGAAATGCGGAATGGAAAACAGTTGCCAGAATGGCCGAACAAGGAATCGGACTAATGTTTTCTCAAATGCGAGTCCAGTGGTTTACGTGTGCACTACCTAGCTCGGTAGACGTGTATCTGGATGGAAGCCAGTTGTACACTCCAAATTTGAAATTCAACTACTCTAATCAGTGAAAATGGCACCACTTAGAATCAGTGAGAAACAACTGATTTTTTCAGTAAAAAAATTTCACTGGCTGAATAAGTGACGGCCGACTGCAGTGGCGAATTAGATATTGCTTTTATTGAATGTAGACAAATAATTACGCTAAATAAACATGTTTACGATAGTTTACTATTTACGCTCTAGATCGGAATCAGTTATTTTTTTACTGATTGTCAGTTGAAACTGCTCCATCCGGAATATATAGAAAAAATATCACTAATTCTTCAGTTAAAAGAAATTTATTAATTCAAGCAGTAGAAAACTACTTCTTTATAGTTGTGATTAACAAATTAGCACGGAGCATTCCTATGTGATGTACGTTAGGTACGATATATTTTGTCGCAGACACAAATATTGTCTACACAAACACGTTTTTGTAGGGCTCGAACCTCCGCCCATAAAGCAAATCATGCTGAGGCTTTCATGATCAGCCACACCCACTGTCCTACTTTGCCACTGCCAAATGTGTGCTCGTATTATGGGTACTGAACCACAATATGTAATGCCAAATATTTCACATTACGAAACTTACAGGCGTTCGCCATTGTAAGGTTATGTTACTACGGAAATGCGAGACTGTTTCTCTCAGTGGCAAAGTAGCAGAGTTGGTAGAACGTCAGCCAAAAGAAAGAAGATAATGTGTTGCGTTTTGGGGCGGCGGTTCGATACCAACCACTTACAAAATTTTCTTGTACATGTAGGTTAATTATTTTATTTTACGACGAAATAATTGAATACCTAATTTATTTCAAACCGTAATGCACGGTTTTCAATCCTTGTGGTTTTTATTAATCGAACATAAATAACTGGTCTTCTACTATTTGTATTAGTGGATTTCATTCAACTGAAGATATTAGTAGTTTTCTTTTTCTACTGATTCCAGATGGAGCAGTTCCAACTGACAGTCAGTAAAAAATAACTGATTCCGATTTAGAGTGCATATTGTGTAAATTTTTAAACTATGTTAGACGGCCATTTTTACACGCAGTTTTACTGATACATCAGTCAAAAATAAACCACTGCGTAAACAGTGAAAATAATGACTGACTAATCAGCGGAAAATGTCACTGAATCAGTCAGTGAAGGAAATATGGAATTTTTTCACTAGTTCATCAGTTAAATTCCCTGAAGTGAATGATGTATCAGTCAGATACGTTTGACTGATTGAAACAGTGAAATTCTCACTGATTCAGATTTAGAGTGTAGTCGGAGGAGGAGAAGAGACGCATAGGAGAGTTATCCAGTGTTGTAGAGAAGAGATAAGAGGGCTGGGTGTGGGACAGGCACCTTGTATAACGGCAGGCAGATGTCAGCGATCCAGCGCATCTGCAGCTGGGGCAGCTCGTGCTGCCTCTCGCGGTCCATGGGAGCCTGTGGCCGGATATTGAGCTGCTGTCGTTCCTTGTCACCTTGCACGAGCAGCTCCGCTGTGACGAGGCGGGCGACCCTTTGTTGAACTGCCCACGGCTTGGACGACGCCGCAAGGTCAGCCGCTGTCATTAGCATGGATCGCAGCATGAGGCGATGGTCGTCCAGCCCCCAGCTGTACTGTCGAGACTCCACCAGCGAGAAGAAGTGCTGCCTCAGCCTGCCATCACACACACACCTTCACACTCGTCACTAACTCAGTGACCTGCGCGCTAGCCTTCACACACAGTCGTGTCATAGCAGACAGTGACATACAGTCTGTCTCACGAATTAGTGCATTTTTTTGAAACACAAGTTAACATGGCCACCTTCACAATAGTCAAAGAAAGTGCACTCGTTGGTGAGGCAGATATATTACTAGGTAGAGCCCTTATGGGTGGCATGCAATCGGATGGTGTGGGTGGTATGGAATCACCTCCCACGTGGAAAGGGTTTTCGAGAGTCCTCTCCTTGAAAAATTTGTTTTGAAGCCTAATGAGGAAATATTCCCACAAAAGACATTGTAATATTTTCCTGCAACAGGGAGTGCCCACTGACTCTAGTTTCGGGGGATGTGTTGATCCCCCTTTTTCACAGCTAGTTAATTTTTCATTATTATGTACTCGTGGGCAGAAAGTAAGGACGGGGCAGGTTTTCGCATGTAACGTAGCACAGCAGTGTTCGAATTAGGCAGAGTGCAATATACTATGACATCTTCGAAATATAATGGTAGGTGAAGTGTGAACAACATTGGCTCAGAAAGGAATTCAGAGGATGCAAAGGATCTTTATTCAAACTGGGTTCCGAACTCGGTAGGACAAAAAACAGAAGCGTCAATGTGAGAGGCAGCGGACGTGGGAAATGCTTCCCTCAGCAGTGGATATGATCATACGTGACTGAGAAGTACGATGTGTAATGTCTGTTGGTGGTCAGTATGAGAGTGTCAATAAGCTCTTGGAGCATCATTCCATTTCTGTTTGTAGCACGAATCGTAGATGCGGAGTCAATGCCGAGTGCCTGGCGACATACTGCCAGACATCTCCCGACAACGTACCATGTGTTTCCTTTATATACAGGGACTGTACGGGCCGATCCTTGGAGGAAATATCTTTACTCTCCAGCAGCTCAGCGACCGTCGCTGTACGGTGAACATGTGGAACGAGAACCTCGATATAAGAGCAGTAACCAGTGGCTGAACCTCCTTGGAAGATGTGGAGCTCCTTGCGGCCATCAAGAAAGTATGCCTCTCCAAACAAGAATTCTGCCACCTGCAAACCAGTGCCTTGCGACTAGGTTAGAGGGTGATTGCGTGTTCTTTGCTCTCTCCAAGTGAATAGATATCCGGAGTAGCTAGTGAGACTCAAAATATGCTCCATTCTTGGGCCCCCTCCCCCTAGTCCTTGTGTTCCAGAATCACAAAAACCGCCGACTCCAATGGGTAGGCATCAGTGGCACATACCTTACTGGTCGCTGAGCGAACAAACCTCCTGTGTACAGTCGCCCGGTTGTTGAAACACGATATCGGGCGGCCAATATTGCGTTGAATGTGTCTTATGATTCCAGCCACTGTCTGTCGTTGATCTCTTCTCACCTGTAGGACAATGTACGGGTCCTCAAGCGCCATGTTTGATAATAAACGACTACTACTAAACCTTTGAACATATGTCCCCGTCGTTCGAGATGTCCTCCAAGTTAAGTGTTGTGTGCGATAACGAATTCCTCTGCCACATCAGTAACACTTCAACTTCTTCCAACTTCCCAATGATTCGACCTTAGCCAAAGTTGTTCAGATATTGTCTACTGGATTGTGTGTCGGCAATACCAGACGTCAGACAGCCACTCGCAGTCGTTCAACCACATGTGCACTGTGCAATAAGTGAACATACACCACGCTCGTGCTTTACACATGCCCACAGCACGTCATGCTTCGTGGATGCATATGCCCTGCCGTACCGGATCCTAGGCACTATTCTCATTGCTCTCTCTGTCATTTTGCCTGTTCGTTCCCCTGTTATGTACATAACTATCTCATACAGACCTAGCGTACGCAACTGTGTGATAATGTAGAGGAAGGTTATGTTTGGCCCGCACTGTACATTTCAACCTTTCATGCCCAGTTATCGCCCCTGTGGACCAATAATTCGCAAACTGGGGAGCACAATACAATAGCCAAACACAAAGCCTACAGATCGCTAGGTGTTATATTACTCAACAAGCGTTGCTTCGGAATAAGTATTTGCAACACACGAAACCATACAATTAAGGGTTTCTGAAAGGGTCAAAAAATGTGCAAAGCTATAGTTTGTAATCACAAGAAAAAAGTACGGTAAAGTAAATAGATATGGCAAATATAATGCTTAATTTATGTTCTTAGAATAATTCATGCAGTGGGCGTATCTAATCGAGTCACTTCTTTACATATGTACGCCGGGAAGAACGATTTTATCACAGACGCCGAAGTAAAGCCAAGAGTAGCTTATGTCACACGTAAATATTCCACAGACAAGGCCAGAGATGTAATTATGTCATGGATTTTAAGCATAACGAGATAAGAGCAACAGGAAGAGTAATAAAAACAAAATTATTTTTACAGATCGGGATTTCTCTCCTGTCACAGCGAATAAATGTCGAGCAATGTGCTGATTGGCCACGCATCTGAGAGTTGATGTTAGCAGTTAGAGTTAGAGTTGATCTTGGAGCTTGATTTCACACTCTACAGAATTAGATGAATATTACATTACATTAATGTTACATTTACATGTAACATTAAATTTAAGTGGTTACTGGTAAGCGCACGGTTTGAATAATATATGCACTGCGCCACTCATCTTTAAATGGCCTCTATGTCCACCCATACACATATATTAACCTAATGTTTTCTTGGCATACAAAAAGATTGAGAGACATTCTAAAATCATACTGTAAGTTTCCATATACACTTGAAATAATCCAGTAACACATGGACGATATACTTTATTTGAAAAAATGATTTGTACATATTGTAGGTAGCAGTAACTTACTGGAAGTAAGTGGAGAGGTCTGTGGCCAGGATGCTGTGTTTCAGAACCTGCATGACGAAGGAGTAGTCGCCAGGAGAGAGACCAGAGAATATGTTGTGGCTCTGGTAAACACACATAAAATACGTTGGTCGTAGGTTCGGCTTTCTGACATTGTGAGCAACTACACATGAACAGATGTTTACACATGTATCATGTGAAACATGTCAAATGGCGAAAAAGAGTTCCATCATAACCCTAGCCACCACACAACCCAAAATAGGAAAAGGCATATATTTTATGCACATTTGGACGTTACTAGGAATAAGAACCAATCTATAGTAAAACAGTATTTGGTAATACTAAATCATCAGTAATCATTAAGGAATTATTATACCTAAACTATGAATTTCTACTGCTAAATATATCAATACATCAAGGTAGTGTAATAAATGACTCCAAGTTTTTATCTGTTATGTCACAATAATCTCTAAGTGGCTCCACTACAAAAAATGCCCACACATTAATGTACTGAACGGGTAAACATGTTTTATTTACCAAGCATCATAATTTAATTTTGTAACTAATTACTGTACCTAGTCGCCGAGTATGTGGGAATTGGAGGCGTGCCACCTCCAGCCACTTTCCAGCGAGGAGGGGCGTTTCCACCTGGATTGGTATATTGAGGTAGCCAGGTTTCTACCTCAGTCTACTAAAGTATTTATAACTAGAGCAAAGATTTGATGGTGTTATTTTAATGAAAACTTCGTCATTAAAATTTTTAGATTTCGTCTTTATCGTCATAAACAGTTTACTATGTGGGCATCAATACTGTACTCGGATTACTGCAATACTGTACTCGGATTACTGCAATACTGTACTCGGATTACTGCAATACTGTTCTCGGATTACTGCAATACTGTACTCGGATTACTGCAATACGTAATTGTTAGAAAAAATATTCTACCTGTAATTAATTCGGTTTAATCGCTTTCATTTGTATGTATTCTGAGTAAAGTAAACAATAATGTACACTTACATACATCACACATGTTCATGTAAGTATTTTCAATAATTAAAATTTATACAACTACATAAACAAGAGTGAGCGTCTACGTATTTGAACTAAAAAAATCACATTTTAAGGTTCAATATTTTTCTGACACTGATGTTGACATTTTCAAAGAATTTGGCTACCTTACAAAATTATTCTAAACATGAATTAGTAAAAAAAATCTTCAAGGGTTGAAAATTTACATTATTTTTACTAGCACATGGCGTATAAATTTCGAGTTAAGTTGTTAAAATTATGTTTTTTATAGATAAAATTGTACTTTCTGTCTATATTTAATTTAATTTAGTGTTTTAACTTATATTTCGATGTGACGTGGTGTATTGACCTGGATTTTGGTTTTATTTCTAGTCACCACATAGTTTTGCCTCTATTTATACTGCGACTGCTTGTCTAACTCTTTGAAAATATGCTGTATTTATAGACATATGTGTAAGAATACACAGCAATATTTCAGTAGAAATTATTTCATTTAAATTGAAAAAATACAACATCCAATAAGATAGAGTGCGAAGGAGGCCAAGAAAACAATGTTAAAATGAACGTACCTCCCTTCCCCCTTCCGACCTCACCATCAAGGTAACAAGGATTTGGGGATCTTGCTATTATGTCTGATATAAGTACAGAAATATTTGTAATCGGCGGAAGCTTTTACATAGCTGAAATATTGAGAACATAAGGACGGTAATCCTAAGGCATATTAAGTTAATTTTCGGTCCTATTGGCACAAGGTCTGGTAATAAGCAGTCGAAAAAAAGAGAAACATATTTACTCTAGATATATTTCAAATAAACAATTTCAAAATAAGAAATTGGCGATGACTTGATATTTTACATAGAAATTCATAAAACGTTCCGTAAAAACATAAAAAGGAACGTACCATGAATATACGGAAACTTTTAACAATGCGTCTTCCAAATCTCAGAAGAGAAAAGGAAAAACGAGCGACAGACATTGTGAAATAATTCAAAGCCAAAAAGACATGACTGAACTTTTTTAACTGTACGTAATGCAAACGTTGTTGATTAACAAACAAATAATTTTAAAAATTAATAAAATAACTACAAGCAATCGTAAAACAGCAAACCGACAGTATCTGTTGTGAATTTTACGGACAATTGATAAAATATAGCAGTGATGGGACGTTTAATTAAAGACGTGGATAGTAGACCCGACACATAGACGGAGAGTGAGGAAACATGGAGAATCATAGTAACAAATCGACTTCTTGTGACATTTGTCTAACGCACACCTGGTCTGTACACGATCTTCGCAGGAGAGTAATTGACTCATACAGCTCTTGTGACATTTGTCTAATGCACACCTGGTCTATACACGATCTTCGCAGGAAAGTAATTGACTCGTACAGCTCTTGTGTCATTTGTCTAATGCACACCTGGTCTGTACACGATCTTCGCAGGGGAGTAATTGACTTATACAGCTCTTGTGACATTTGTATAATGCACACCTGGTCTATACACGATCTTCGCAGGAGAGTAATTGACTTGTACAGCTCTTTTGACATGTGTCCAACGCACACCTGGTCTGTACACGATCTTCGCTGGAGAGTAATTGACTCGTACAGCTCTTGTGACATTTGTCTAATGCACACCTGGTCTATACACGATCTTCGCAGGAGAGAAATTGACTCGTACAGCTCTTGTGACATTTGTCTAATGCACAACTGGTCTGTACACGATCTTCGCAGGGGAGTAATTGACTTATACAGCTCTTGTGACATTTGTATAATGCACACCTGGTCTATACACGATCTTCGCAGGAGAGTAATTGACTCATACAGCTCTTGTGACATTTGTCTAATGCACACCTGGTCTATACACGATCTTCGCAGGAGAGTAATTGACTCGTACAGATCTTGTGACATTTGTCTAATGCACACCTGGTCTGTACACGATCTTCGCAGGGTAGTAATTGACTCGTACAGCTCTTGTGACATTTGTCTAATGCACACCTGGTCTGTACACGATCTTCGCAGGAGAGTAATTGACTCGTACAGCGAACTACGCCGACAGCTTAGTGTGAACTTGAACGCCTGATCTCCACAAATAAACTATTTCATATTTATAAGAAATGCTGTTCAGCTTGCAGAAATATCTTATCGTTAATATTTCCTTGCATCAAAATGTTTAGACCCTACAATTTTATATAAAATCATTTACAAATAACAATTTTTGGTCTTTTCTGACCACTAATAATAAGGACTAATTCACTGAAATGAGTTAAGTCACACTGAAAAAGAAACTATGACTTCCTTGAAGGTATATTGGCCTGGTTATTGTATTGCGGGTCAGTGATTGAATGAATGACTGGCGCCAAAGACGTTCTCGGTTGGCGGCGCCTCTAGCCTACTCAAAGCGCTACACGTGTGACACATGTCATCTTAACACTGTTCAATATTTCTCAGCGGTGTATGCTCGCGAATAGCATATAAAGTATGTTCACGATCAAGTGAGCACTTTTGAAATGAACCTTTGAAAAATGTCACTGCCCCTGAGTGCATTCATTTTAATGGGCGCACTGAGTGACATTTCCTCAGTAAAGTTGGTAACGATGAATGTAAAATAGTTCCGTATCTTAACGTCGAATAAAAAGTGTTAGGTAATCATTTGTGATAACTTGAATTATTTATTCCGCTTTCTGTTTTTTTAATGCATCGAAGTGTGAAAATGAGGAAATTATAATATTTACTTTCCTAAACATTTCGCAGTTTCTTTTGACCGACGCGTGACTAAAGTGATGAGGCTCATGGCAATGTTAATTTTACATAAGGCGGAAGAATACATAACGTGCATACAAGTAGATCCTAAGCAGGGCTTTCAAAAGAACTCTTCTTACCCTGAACAGCCTATAAGAAACTTCCGATATCGGAGCACTAGTTTGCTTTCTCTATCACCGAACTTAACGTGAGTGTGTGTGCATTTAAAAGGACTAATACGTGTGGCTGACGAGATATGCGCGGCTCTTAACATCGTTGCCTTGAGAGCCGATGAGGGTCAATCGAGGTGAGTATAGAGCAGTGTCGGAATGAAAGGGCGGAGGAAACGGGAGACTCCCGAGAAAACCCGCTGACAAGCGGCATCGTTCGACACGGATCCCACGTGCAAGAATCCGGGGGCGACCCTGCCGGGAATAGAACTCGGTTCGTCTAGGTGGGAGGCGAGTAATCTAACCACTATATCACTGGGTCCCCTATTACAATCGCTTGCAGGTATGAAACTTCCAGTAAAGACTACTTAACATACCTTACATATATTCAGCACATATTTGTATATATTATAGCACCATAAACCTACAGGTTACCGCTGGAAGACCTATAGAGACGAGACGAGAGAAATACTGCAAGTCACTGCCACGCCCGTAAGGGCGCTCAGGCATTCGATATGAGTACCTTGGCCACCCTTAGCTCCTTTACGCTTCTAAACCTCGGGCGTGCGAAATACCCTCAGAAGGCTGGTGGAGATATCCATCCATCTTAGATTATTTTTGAAATCTTTGAAATCAAAGTTTATGACCGTGCATTAAAAATGAAAGCTTAACATGGCACAGAGAACTACTTGAAAGCATTTTTGAAGGTTGTTCAGTTTCATTTATATCCGTATTTTCCCACGTGTGAACACAAGAAGTAACGGTGAAACCTTTGATTACGGTTACTGATGTGAGATGAGAAACGGGAGGGAAAAGTTTGAATTCGAAATAACTGTTAACACGTTGCCTGTGGCATGGCACGTTTTACTTTCATATATTGGAACTGGAAACTGAGTTACGTAGGACTATAGGTAAATACAAGATGTCTTGGATATGTGCTCCATAAGAGGCATGTTGACGAGGAGGGCCTGGCGATGTTACCTCGCTACTGAGGATCATCACGGCGTGGTTGAAGTGATGGTGTTCCATGGTGTTTATGGTCCCGTACAGCAGCACCAAAGCCGAGCCGGTTCTGTAACACAGGCACATGCTCTGTATCAGAACACAGGACTGTGGTTGACTGTGTACAGGCCAGTCAGTCTGCTGTGCAGCAGTTACTCATCCTCTCTGTTACTCACGCACAGTAAAAGTATAGAAGTCTTTGAAAACTGCGAGTTGCCGAAAATTTTCTTACAACACTACAAGTGAACAACTCTTTCTCTACGACAAAATATTTTATGAAACATACAGAATTATTCACCTAATCTCCACGTTTGGGACCACGGTGGCTGAGCGGTTAGACTGCTCTCCTCCCACCAAGGCGATCCGGGTTCAATCCCCGGCCGGGGGGTCACTCCGGATTTTCGCAAGTGTGAATCGTCGCGGACAATGCCGCGGGTCAGCGGGTTTTCTCGGGGATCTCCCGTTTCCCCCGCCCCTTCATTCCGACGCTGCTTCATACTCACCTCAATCACCCTCATCGGCTCTGAAGACCTCGATGTTAAGATCCGTCTAAATATCTTCACTCACCACTCCATTATCTCCACGTTTATAATAAACACAAAGTGTGCAACTATTGCTTATTAAAATTCAAAATAATTCTACATGTCTAATTTAATTTACTTGTAGTAATACATAAGTTTTCTTGTCAAATAATACCAATTTTTTTATTTCTTAAAAGACAAAAAATATTTTTGATGCGGCAAATAATTTCAATTTCCCGTTCGATTTAAAATTTGTGAACTTCTGCGAAAAATTAGGGCATTAGCTACAAAATCATAAATTATGTAAAAATAATTGTCTTAAAATTCTCAAAATGTTCACTATAACTCTATAATAATAACATTTATATATCGTGATTTATCTTTACAGAATTTATGAAGCGTGCCATTTGAGGAGATGAATATCGGCTTGAATCAAGAAAAAGTTTTGGTTAAATTTTGTTATTGTACAATTACACTTAACAAAAATGTATATAATTTAAATAAATTGTTTTTGCATATGTACTGGTTTTGTATTTTATACACGTTATTATTTGAAAAACAGTCAACGATTTTACAATCGGAAACGATCAATTGCATCAAAACTGTTGCATATGATGGTTATGTTGATCCTAATATACGGCCAGTGAACATGAGGCCTTCCCACGGCTCGTAATAGCCTCATATATTTGTCTCTATTCACTGAAAACCAACTTTCCAACCGTAAGTCTCGCGTAAACAAGGAATGGACTGGTATTATCCTCGCACGTCTCTGGTCTTCTTTATACGAACGTGTAAGTTACTCTGATAAAATAAACTTTATGAGCACATAATTATAGACTCCGAATATTTAAAAACTGAATTAAATGAACCGAAATTTCGTGAGGAATTGAAAGTGAATTCATTGGTTTAAGAGTTGAGGTGAATGCTTTCAGTTGGAAGGGGTTTGATTGTGACATGACAACGAGGCATTCATGCAGCAAGTTTGACAACTGAATCCTTCAAGTAAGGTTGCACGTCTGCTGACGTCTAGGCGCTGTCATGTAATACCCATGTCACGCAAGATCGCCTTCCCGACATCCTGCAACAAGACGTGTGACTCGCCAGATGTTGCCAACACGAGGTGGGAGAACTCACGTTCTAACAGTTGGCTACTGCATCACGCACGGAGTACAAGTACCCCCCCCCCCCCCCACGAAGTTTACCCAGTACGGCATTTCGCGATATTACGCCAGTGCTACTTTGAATAAACGACGAGGAAACTAGCTGTTGCTCAGAGTTACATATTTCTGTTATATAATGAAAATACGGCTTCAGTTAGCTTCAACGAGGGGGTGGGATTCTGTCTACGTAAGGTACATAGTAATATCAGTACAAACAGTGAGAAATATCACAAAAACGTACGATTTTTCAGTGATAATCATTTCCATAATAAAATCGCTATTTTCTTCTACTAGGTAATTGCTACAATTTTTTTTGTAATTTTGTTTATTTGTGAGTGAGTAAAGATATTTAGATGGATCTCAACATCGAGATATTGAGAGCCGATGAGAGTGATTGAGGTGAGTATGCAGCAGCGCTGGAATGAAAGGGCGAGGGAAACGGGAGATCCCCGAGAAAACCCGCCGACCAACGGCATCGTCCGGGAAAATCCGGAGTGACCCGGCCGGGATTGAATCCGGATCGCCGTGGTGGGAGGTGAGCAGGCTAACCGCTTAGCCAATTGTGGCCCCATTTATTTGAAACTTATCAACTAGAATTATGGGTCGAGGAAATACTACGTCGTAATTGAAAACGTAAAAACCAAATGGAAATTTGAAATCTCACGGTTTCCAGTTGTTTTTTTTTTTTTTCTGACGTTCTGAATTTGACAATGTCTTTTGCTGCTGATAACAGCCATAAAAAAAGAAAACGGAAAAATCATTGGTACATGAAACTGCTTACGTGAAATCTATTACCTTAGAGTCCATAATTATACATGAACCGAATATCGCATGGAGAGCTTTATAACTTACGTGCATGCCTGCATTTGAGAACATAAGAAGAATACGAAAGCAACGGCAGTGTTAGGATAACGATCAATCAATAACGAAAATATCACGAGGGGCAGAAAAATGATGGATAGCTGAAGAGAAAGAGAGGCAGACATTAAAGTTGACTAAAGTGTCAGAATGTCGTCATTTTTTATTCTATATAAACGCGGTTCTTTTTTCAGTAAGGAGCCTAACATGTTCCCACAAAAGGCTTTCCGCTATAAAATTTATATGTAAAAAAATATGGGAGCGCTCTGAGAAAACCCACATACTCATTCGCCCCAGAAGAAAACTTGCATATAGATAAGTGTACATAAATATAGAAATATAGAACTATTTGAAATTAATTTCATACAGTCAAAGGACTGAAGTATTGAGTATTGGGTCTTTTTTTTGGATCTTGGGTCTTGAGTCGTGAGTCTAGGGTCTTGAGTATTGGGTTCGCAAAAAAACATCTCAAATTAACAATTTTATTGTTTTAAAAATGTATAAATGAAAAAATTTAAATTAGGTACAGAAATGAGATATTTCACACTGAAAGGTGATGCCAAGAGCTATGGTATTAGTAAATGTTTTTGTAATTTAAAATAATGTTAAGATTAGGAAATTCTTGCATTTTTAAATTTGTGTGTGCTATTGAATGTTTTTGATATAACTTTGTCTAGGCAAACCTTAAAATGAATTAAAACAAAACATTTCCGTTACCCTTGTTGTATTTTTTGTCTATTTTATGTGTTCATTATAAAAACAGTAGAATTTTGACAAGTTCTTTTGCAAAAAACCAAGAGATCTAAAAAAAAAAGTTATCCAAGAAAATGTAGACACAGACCATGTCTACAAGTGAAAAGAAGAAATATTTCCTATGCCAACACGAAGCACTCACTTCTGCTGGAAGGAGTTGTTTGTCCCTCTGTGGTCCAGATCATGGCAAAGACAGCCAACGAACATCCCCAACACCTCCAGATCGCTGAAAGTGCCTTTCATCTCGCACACCTGCAACATTTCACCCACACTCACTGTAGTTGATACACGATATCTTCGACCTTTTCTGAAGCCCTGCTGAAGTTCTACTTCCAGGATATTCCTCCGCCTCGTGCAAACTAAGCTTAACTAAGTCAGGAAGATTACACCAGAGGGACAACGCACTCTGTTGTAACAGTATTTTGTATAAGAACTATTTATTACTAGGCGATGCCAACACACATGTTTACTCACTGTTTTTATTCCAATTATTTATAAACGAAGCAATATAATTTATACATAAAATATGAATAACATTTAATTTTAACAGAAATAAAAAAGTAACTATTATGTGGTATACGGCATATGTTGGAAACAACCAAACACGTCATACATTGGGAGATTTTTCAAAGGTTTGATTGTAAAAGGTTAACTATTATGTGGTATACGGCATATGTTGGAAACAACCAAACACGTCATACATTGGGAGATTTTTCAAAGGTTTGATTGTAAAAGGTTAACTATTATGTGGTATACGGCATATGTTGGAAACAACCAAACACGTCATACATTGGGAGATTTTTCAAAGGTTTGATTGTAAAAGGTTAACTATTATGTGGTATACGGCATATGTTGGAAACAACCAAACACGTCATACATTGGGAGATTTTTCAAAGGTTTGATTGTAAAAGGTTAACTATTATGTGGTATACGGCATATGTTGGAAACAACCAAACACGTCATACATTGGGAGACTTTTCAAAGGTATGATTGTAAAAGGTTGAAGAAACCCACCACGACGTTTGCTGCGCTCCGAGAGCAGAGCAACTTGCCTACAAGCTACACTCAATAACCAACACTGCAGCGAAGCGAACATGTACCGCCTACCCAACTAACTAATAAAGGACAGCATTACCAGATACCTGCGAGTTTACACAAAACATGCTGAAATATTTTGACAACGAGAGCGATAACCTACACACAGACACAATACCTAAAACATTATTTATGCATCACCTTATGAATGAGTGAAGAGATTTACGTGGCTCTTAAAACTAGGTCTTGAGATCCGACGAGAGTGATTGAAGTGAATATGGAGCAGCGCAGGAATGAAGGGGCGGGGGAAACGGGAGATCCCCGAGAAAACTCACCGACCAACAGCATCGTCCAGTACGATTCCCACTTGCGACAATCCGATGACCCGGACAGGGATTAAACCCGGTTCGTATTGGTTGGAGGCGAGCGGGCTAACCGCTCAGTCACCACGGCCCCATCACCTTATGATGAACGTATCGGTCTTAAGACAAGGGTTTAGAAACTAACATTTCTAAATTATGTCACTTAGAAAAATAATTTCGTCCGTATACTAGTTACCATTACAAAATTTTCTGTTTGAATAATTTGTCCATGTTCCGATTTTCGAAAATGTTACAACAAACATCAATATTTGTTTCTTTGGGGTAATTACCAACAGCATCTGTCTTTGGTAATCAAAACTGTTCATAAGCATAAGCATTTATAGGGAAATAAAATTCATCACGTGTAGATATATCGATTTCTATTCTACTATTATAAATATTGAAATTCCCCATAGTCTGGTCTGTCGGTGGAAAAGTTTGCCTTTCAAAACTCACAATCATTTTATAGCTCATTTATATAGCGAATTTTTTAAATATAAATGGAAAAACTTAATGATACAACAAAACAAATATCTTGAGATAAATTACTGATAGAAAAGTATCATAATTATAAGAAAACCCACGAAGCTGATTATGAAATAAATAAAAAGAAATATTTTCCTTCAATCCACGAACTACAAAATATTCGTAGCAAAGTAGGGGAAGTAGCTGAAGAAAAAATTGATAAAAACTAAAGAGAGAAAAACTATCCCACAACCACAAGAAAGTGGACTATCCATACCATAGGAAACTAATGAACAATTATTCTCAGATCACAGTTGTCCTTATTCAGAAAGAAGAGAACATTTAAACACTAAATTGCAAGAATTCGAAAAAAAAATTTAGGAATCAAACATTGAAAAGATTCTACAGTAACCTCGGTAAAGATATTTCTCAAAGTATTCATGTGATTAATGAAAAATATGGTATAAGGAGAAATTGACAACATTTCTATATTGGTGACAGAAAAGTAAATATTGAAAACAACAAACTATTCGATAAAAATAAAGAGTATGAACTAACAAAATTAATTTCTAATTTGTTAAACAATAAACACAAGGTCCTTGAAAACAAATATACTGATAAAAATTACAATAATTATACAAAAAATGTTTTATAAAATAAAATTGCTATTTACCATGAATACAACACTAAAAAGTAAATAAATTCTAATACATTTTGAAAATATATTGACATAATTAAAAAATTTATAAAAAATATGTAAAAATACAGTATTCAAGATCTGAATCAAATACACCTGGAAGAAAATATTTCCCAGCAACACCAAAATGTGGTCAAGGAATTAAAAATAATATGATATACCAAAAGAATATGTCTGGATGTATGATGTAAGTAAACTAATATACTGTCTTTTAGTTATTCACGGCGAAGAAAATGCAGGGAAAAATAATTATTGCAATGAGAAAGTCATCATAATAAATATGTTAAATAATAAATAAATTATTTTCTTGTTAACAAAAAATATAATCACTGAAAAGACAGGAATTGGACACATCACAGTGGATTTTTACTATTTCTGATACCCATATTAAGTGCATAAGGTGCTTCAGCTGGTAATGCGAGTGAAACACACAATTCAGTATAACAAACTAGAAAGAACTTAAAAGAAAAATTAAGAGGAGCGACAAAGACATAACTTAGCTAAAGAAAATAATTATTTTGGAGAAGTAGTTTTTGCAAAGAAAAAGGAAGAGATAGACCGAAAAAAATTTAACAGCCTTATATAATATCAATATAAAAAAATAATATACAAAATTTAAAAACCAAACATTTTAGAGGTGTTTAGATGATAGATGAGGTAGACCGATCTATTAGATAAGAGAATAAGAGAAACAAAAATGATTGTGCTTTCATTAACTTAAACATTTAATATAATCCTGACATTTATTGGGTTTGTTATTATAAAACTAATAATTAAGTTCATTACTTTAATTCATTTGGAGGTAACATATAAACAGAATTAATTCATTACTCCAAAATTAACAAAATGTATTATAATGATAAAATACAGAACTATTATTCAGTTATCTTTGGGCATTTATGTTTAATAATACTTTTATTTAATTAAAAATGACATACATATATTGACAAGCATTTACAGATAATTTTATTAAGTATTTTAAGAACAATACTGATCATAAATCCGTATTAATAATTATACAATATGAATTTATATAGATTCTAACTATGATATTTCAGTTTATGCTTGGCAAAATTAATTAAGTAAGGTTTGTGTACATACAAAAGATTATGTTTCTATATGAAATAGAATAATAAATAAAACAGCTTACCCAGTATATGGTAAAGATTGTCTTAATAAAAGATTATTAGAAATTAAATTTAAAGAAATAAACAAAGCATTTCTTAATGGTAGAAAATATCTGAACGTATTTTAGCCAATCACTTATTAATTAATGCAGTGCAGTAATAAATTTAAAGCTGAATAAAATTCAAGTATACAAAACACAAGTTTTTCAAATAAAACAAAATGGGATACTATAAAAACATGGTCATTTTAATTAAAAGCCAAAAATTATTCGTGTTTGTAATCGATTGAACTTTGATTAATATAACTAGATCACTGTCTAGTTAGCAACTAATGAATTTATTGTATTACATAAAAAAAGAACTAGATCACACAAATTTTTCAATGTGAAAGTAAATCATGTTTTGAATGAAAAATTAAAGGATACAGACAATGAATGCAATTGGTTTAACAACAATATGTATTTTCTTTAAATATATTTATGAATAAGTGAATAATGCTTGGTGTTTGAAGTGTAACAAAGTTACTAAAAATGATAACATAAATTAGAAAATACAGAAAATGGCAAAGAAGTTCAAAAAAGTAGGAGTTCTGCATGTAAATCTAAAAAATCAGAACTTCTAAAAAAAATTTCATTCATGAGGATATTATAAATGCCTAATATATATATTAGTAAAAATTTCCTTGAAGAAAAGCATGTAGGTTTGATATATATGACTTATAATAGATCAAGTTAATTGAAAAGGGCACAGAAAATTTAAAATTATCATAAGAGATAAAAGTTTACAGTAACAATCATTAATGTATTTTGTAAGTATGCATTTGCTATGCCTATTCAGGGTAAAACTGCCCAAAAATTTGTAAATGGATTAGACTCTATATTAATTAGAAGAAACCTCAACAATTAAAATAGTGATAATGGTAATACATTTTTTAAATAAACAGTTCTCTGAAATTATGCGAACTATACAATTAACAATTATTCAACATACTAAGAACTTAAAGAAAATGTAGTTGAGAGAATTTAATAGGATATTAAAAATAAAATGGGGAAGAAATTTGCTTTAAATCGGAATAATAAACGTGCTACTTTTTTAGATGAATTAGTAAATAAATATAATAACACAAACATGTGTGAACTTATGTTTGTGTTATCTTAAAATATATCTTAAAATCCAGAGAAATAAAATTTATTCACTGGAGCTAAATATATAATTTGTGATATTGAAATAATAATTAAGTTAATAATAATTTTAAAAAAAATGTTATACAGCTAACTGATCAACACAATTATTTTATATTAATAAATTTATAAATTATGATCTAAAAACTTTTATTCCAAAAGATATGGATGGTGAAGAAATAAAAGGTCATTTTTATGAATATGAAATTATGAAACTGACTATCCGGATATACACCTTGTCGAAAAAATTATAAGAGCAAGGGGAGATAATGAGTATGTAAAATGGTTAGGATTAGATAACTCTCATAACTCATGGATCAATAAAAATGTTTTTTGTAAGAATTAAATTCTTAAAAGTAGTTTTCATTTATAAACGATAAGCCTACCTATACATAAAAATAGCAGCTACCTTATTTAACTATATTTGATCCTAATGCTGTTAATGTAAAAAAATTTAATAGATATGCAAACTGATAACTGTTATGTATTTTTTCTGATTTCGATGTAGATAGAATACATTATATTTATTGAACATTTATGGAGTGATATATATATATATATATATATATATATAAAAAACTTCTCTTTAAAAATTATCCTTCACACAATATCTTGATGTTTTATTTCATGATATATTTCAGATGTTAATTCTCTAAATTCTTCTTGTAATAACTTAAAAACTCCAATATTATTTATAACATTTATTATTCAATCTAGTTGTGATATCATGTGTAACTTCAAACTAATATTCCCAGTTCTAATAAAATTTTATCTAAGTTATTTTGACATCATCATTTAACTAAGGTTTCTTAAACAATTTAAAACTTAGATTTTATATTAAATAATCTTAATAATTTTTATATCCTTTATATTAATGATTTTTTATCTTTTTATTTTTTCAAGATTTTAAATTCAAATTAAAAAATCTCCTATATTGTTTTATAACTAACACATGGTTCACTCTACAAATAAAATTAGTTTTATGTGGATGTTTGCCATTGTTATATGTTGATAATTTTGAATTTATTTATCATTCATGGTTCCGCCAATTTTACAAAAAAATCTTAATTTATAAAATTTGTACCGAGACTATAAATAGTATTGTTTTTATTTATAATTGCTTTGACTTGATTTTCCTAGATTTTATATTTTCATCTTCTTCATTTTTAGATTTTGTCCTTAATTTCATATTCTATAGCTAATTTTATCCTATTTTTAGTGATTAAATTTCCTTTTGTTTAGCTTAAATATTTGTACGTTGTTTGAATAATCCATAAATATATCTTCCAATGTACTATAATAATTTTTATTTAATATAACAGTTAATAAAATTCAATGCTTTATGGTAAATTATATTGAGGTAGTGTTTTTATTTCATTTTCTATAAATTAATATACTCTTGCTAGAGAATTATTGTATTTAATTTCTGTACTTTCAATGTTGTAATGTTTTGGAGACTTCACTAGATATATTTTAAATCTAGAAAAATTGCCAGGCACAGGTTTACCCATACCTGAAAATCCATAGCAAATAAAAAAATAAAAAAATATTGCTAGCTATTAAAATATTCTTCTTATTAATCAATGGTTTCCAAGTATTTATAAACCACGAATCTTAAATTATTTCAAAATTATTTTTTATCGATAAACTCACAAATATTTACTTTCTATCTGTCCCTTCAATTTTATACTTGTTTTTCATAACCACAATCGATTCCATTTGTGAAAAAATTATATATAATTGAAAATATTTATTTTTATAATTTTTAAATATATTCGTGATGCATTTATAAATAAAGTATGAAGGTGCGTATTTTAAGGGAGCCTCTGGAAGAGATCCCACTATATTTTCATATGTCATCCTATAATGTTCATCAAATGCAATAAATATGAAAATTTTATAAATTAAAATTGTGGTAGGTTGTACATTTCACAATATTTTATATTACGTCTATTCGCAGAGATATAATTGTCGTCCGATTAATTTCTTTTAATTTCCTTTAAATTTCGAGGAGCCGACTTGCTGGCACCTGAAATTTAGTGATAAATAAAGCATAAAATCTCATTGATGATTAACACCACTTTCTTTTCAAATAAAGAATAAACCTAATTTTAACTGATAAGTAATTTACCGATAAATTAAAAAATCCAAGCTACCTATCTCTTACAGTAACTCCATCAGATTTCTTCACAATAAATTCCATTTATTATCATTCAAAAATAAGGAAATAATTTTAAAAGTATTTTATTTGATCAGTACTGAATTCATACCTGGTTTATTGATAAATATAATGTTTTTAATTGTAAGTTAGGAGTGGAATTTTACCTTCCCTTAAAATATTTTCATAATTTATCGTACATCTTTATCTACATATATAATAGCACATTCGGTATCTTTACAGTTTAATTTCATTGTAATCAATTTTATTCTAGGGTCTTAATTTTGAAACTGTGGAATATAATATAAAAGTTAATAATTTAATTTATTTTGATTTAAAATGACAGCCGGTGAAGCTTTACCACCTATAATAATATAATGAAAATTTAAAATGTCGTTAGATATTACAATATTATTTGAATCTGAATGACTAACAGAAATAATTTATTTTTCAGTACCTCTTAACACTATCTGCGAGGCACCTATTTTCATTAGCTTTTAACTCCAACAAATACGAGTGGTTAACAAACTGTTATCATTTAACAAGAATTCATACAACATTTTATACAATATTTTATACAATCGTTCATACACCCATTCATACAACTGTTCATACCATTACAATGTCATTTATCTTATTTCTGTGATTACCTTATTTACAATTTTATACACTGAAACGTATTGCGGCTTTTTTGTTTGGGGTATACAAAGCTGAATTTATAGAATTAATGAAACTTTTTTGTTTGGGGTATACAAAGCTGAATTTATAGAATTAATGAAAAATTTTTGTTTGGGGTATACAAAGCTGAATTTATAGAATTAATGAAACTTTATTACCTTCATTTTTTTTTACATCTTACGTGCGTTCTTTTATTTCATTATTTCTGGTATTTCTGTGTATGGTGAACAGTTCAAAGGATTGTATTTATTTATACAAATCTAAAGATTATTTATTGAGAGCAATGACCATCCAATTCTTCGGGATTCGAATTCACTCAGTTTAATTAAAATTTCACAGCATAAATTAATTGAGGATTGCACTAAATTTGTTGATATGTAAATTATTTAATTTCTTTTCCTAAAAATACATTCCCTATATATTGCCCTTATTTAAATTAACCATTCAATGTTAGATTAATTTTCAGATTAGTTATTTTATTTTATTTATATTTTAGATTAGAAAGTCCTAAATTATTCATAACTCTTGAAATAGTATATATTTTAGTTAATTCGAGGAGTTATTTTGGAATTATATAATTTTCTTAGTTCTGAATACATGAGATTCTATTTATGATTTTAAGGCAGCTGAATTACTTTCGATTTTCTGATTATAATTTCTTCATGGAAATTTATAAAAGGATTTGATATCTTAATTACACTATTTAATCATCGTGTAAGATATTGTGGTGTCATTCCAAATGAATTTATTTTATATTTCTCTGCTAAAGCTCTCAATTTAGATTATGAACAGTTTCACAAATAACAAATAAATTGGAATTGGAAAGGGCTTATTAACGTTCTACGGTGTTCTACCTGAAGGTTTATCAGGGGACGACTCACAAACTAATTAATTACCTAACTTAAACTAATAGCAATGCCTTACCTAGGAATGAAACCCAGAACCTCTCGTACCGCAGACCGGCGGTGCACTAAACGACAGCGTCAAGGGAGGTCGGCTCAGATAATTAAGTATTGGATATTTCTTCGTTTTATATTTTCATTCAATAAAAACATCTGTAATGAATTTTACTATATCCGATTTTCCTTTATATTTTGCAAATTTATCATATTTATTTTGCTTACAATAATCATTTATAGTCTTCAGTGAATGCTTCCAAAATATGTTGTATACATTTGGTCCTATATTCTTCTCCTCGCACACATCTCCCATCTCCAGTTGTTTCGGGACCACGGTGGCTGAGAGGTTAGACTGCCTGCCTCCCAACAAGGCGAACCAGGTTCAATCTGTGACTGGTTGATTCCGGATTTTCGTAAGTGGGAATCGTGCCGGACGATACCGCTAGTCGGTGGGTTTTCTCGGGGATCTCCTGTTCCCCCACCCCTTCATTACAGCGCTGCTCGAATACTTGCATCACATCACTCTAATCTGCTTTTATTACCTCGAAGTTAAGAGGCGTCCAAATTTCTTCACCCACTCCACTTTTTTTCTATCATTTAGAAAAAAATTCTGGTGATTTTTTTAAATAAATCTAATGATTATCATTGATGTTGTGATTACTTTTATTTTAATATTTTTCCTACTTATTCATATACATGATGTAATATAATTTTTATTTTTAAAGTTATAAACATTTTGTTGATTACTATAAATAATTTTGTGTAACACATACGTTTTGAATATAATAGTTATATTAATTATTGTGTTTGTTTTTGTTTATTATTGTGGTATAATTTTTTTATGTTTTCATTATAACATATTCTACCAACTTTAAAATGTTTATATATTGTGTGTGGTGCCACGGGCACTCCGCTAGCTTTCCAGTTCAGAGAAAGAATGTTTTAGTGAAGTATTTTCGCAACTTATCAAGTTCTGCGGTGCCTGCAACAGGAAGCTGTATCCGCTCTAGTACTGCCTGCGGTATTTCAGCACCACATGTCTACGATAGCTAACCCCATTTGACGGGAAATACGTCCTGTTATTCACGGTATTTTCGTCCCATGACTCCTGGAATCACGTACTGTATCACGCGCTATTTTCCCGTCACATGATTTCAATACCACACTTTGGGGCCGTGCGCAAAGTTCCAGTTCATTGGTTGACGCCCTAACCATGCTCTCTCATTGGTTGGCGACTCTTATCGCCCTGACTTCTCATTGGTGAGAAACTGCTAATGCGCGACTTCTTGGTGGAGAGAGACTTCTCCCCACTACACTCATGTTGCTTTATTATGCCATGCACAGCCTGGGGAAGGGAGACTTCAGCAGAGGACACCAGAGACTTCACATCACCGCCTGGGACGACTCGCCTGAGCTGCGCTGAGACTCCACTCTCCTTCACCACCGCAATCATATTATGTTATTGCTTCCATTGCCGTTATTAGTGTGTTTTATATTAACAATTCCCATGTCGTCTTCCAACCACATCGCCAAGTAAGTAGATGTATAATTAAAAGTGTAACAGTTTCACTGTTTGATTTAATTAAAAGTGTTAAATTGACTTAGATTAATTCTTATTGAGTGTTTATGCTCAGCCCTAGACCGCTCGGGCACCACATGTAGATATATGGGGCGGACATTTATTACTATTTTTATTTTCTGCAACCCATTCGCATTTTTTTATTACAGTAATATTTAGAATTTCCTTATGTAAGTTTTTCTATAAGTGTTGAACTATTTTTATATACAATTTTCCACAATTTTCCGCAAATACAAGGTACATTCTCAATAAATATATATTAATTTTTCAAATTTTTTTAAATGTACCCTTTCACATTATGACATATTTTATTATAAATTTTATAGTTGTTTATTTAATATTCCCTAATATTATATTTAATTATTTCAACGCATTCTTTATAGTGTTCATTTTAATATTTTCTACACAGACAACCTTAAATGTATTTTGAATTTTTTTATGGTAAATCTCATATAGACTTTTCTCTTTCTTGGGTTTTGAATATTTCTTTGTTGTTTTGTTGTCCATCTTATATTACTGTGTTTATACAAAAAATATTTATGCAATTCTTATTAAATTTTATTTTTACATTTTTGACTAACGATTTATGTTCTTTTAATCTTTCGTACAGTTGAATTGAATGCCAATTTTTAATGAAATTAAACGATTTTGTTTTTCATTTAGTCAATTGATAAAAGGATAATTGTTCTTAGTTTCATTTTATTTTTGAAAAAAGATGTTAAAAGCTGAACTTAAATACTTAAAATGTATGTTAAAAGCGAGGTTCGTAAATTTAGGGTCTGCCGTTATTTCTACTTGCTAGTTCTTAAAAAGCGCAATGAAACAGTAAATAAAGTGACAAGACTTGCACAATTATGTTTAAATGAATGTTAGCCTCTATATATCACTGTGATAACATCCACAACATTAATTAGTGCGTTACGATGAATTATAAATAAGACTGGTCACAATAATAGCATGTGGTTAGGTAGAGTCATGTGCACGTGATTTTGGAGGTAATCATGTGAAATGGCTGGTGTTGTAAGTGCTTCGTTCACTCACCGTCAGGATGGCGAACATAACCTGCGCCAAGTTGTAATTACTTCGTTCACTCACCATCAGGATGGCGAACATAACCTGCGCCAAGTTGTAATTGCTACGTTCACTCACCGTCAGGATGGCGAACATAACCTGCGCCAAGTTGAAATTGCTACGTTCACTCACCATCAGGATGGCGAACATAACCTGCGCCAAGTTGTAATTACTTCGTTCACTCACCATCAGGATGGCGAACATAACCTGCGCCAAGTTGTAATTACTTCGTTCACTCGCCATCAGGATGGCGAACATAACCTGCGCCAAGTTGTAATTACTTCGTTCACTCACCATCAGGATGGCGAACATAACCTGCGCCACGTTGAAAGCATGTCTCCAGTTGTGATACGGCACGTCTCTGTAGTTCCTTTTCACTGTTATCAGGAACCGGTACAACGTCTGGAATAAACACCAAATTACTATAAGTGATATTGCTTAACGATTACCAGTTACCAAATATAAGTAGAAGCCCGTATTGCAAAACAAGAAACGTATGTGACATGCACAGCTAAACAAAATGTATCTGGGAGCTTAAGTACTAAAAACAAAATTTATTTTTAAGTTTCTTCTAATACAAATTAATTTGAAGGTCTTGGGAATGCCTCGCAGTTTTCCTGAAACACGAAATGGACAGATGATGAGCTTCGTACATGTTCCACCTGGCTGGCACATTTGAATGGCATGCAGTCGTATGTACACATGAAAAGTATTTAAGAAACTTGTAGTGCACAAATAAAACTTTTAAGTTCTTATTTAACATCTAAGGATTATTTTTTTTTTTGGGAGCGGAATTGGTTGAAATTGATTTTTCCAGAACTAATTTTAGGTGCTAAATTTTCTAAATATAAAATGTAAAGTTGTCTTTAGACACGCATGATATATTTGTATTTATCAATGCACCATACAAGTATAGGGTTGCCACTTAAAGGCACGCTGGGGCGAGCCGACGACTGCGCGCCAGTTAAGCGGCTTGCACATAGAGGCGACGAGGAAAGTGGCCAGTAGACAAAGAGTCGCCCTTACAGCTCACACGTTTCCAAGTGTCGAGCGCGCAAAACAGTTAGAGACAGGCGGAACGCGACGTAATTCGATGGAGTCTGTTTCATTGACTGTTTATATGAATTAACAAAACGATTACATAAAGCAACATTTAATTAAGTATACAGGTTATTATTAGAAATTGTTCCACAAAATCGATACATCCGAAAAATATATAAAATAAATTATGTAAGAACAAAATTTAGAAATATAATTAATATTAACTGACATTCGTATGCTTAAAATCTCCTTAGGTTAAACTACATTTTTTTTTTTCACGTTGCATAAATTTTAATATTTTAGAGTTGTCGGTAGTATCAATTTGTTAATTTTAAAAACTACTTAAAAAAATAATTACAGAATTAGTTTAATATCCGTAGTTTTTTCGCAAAAAATTTGCCAACTTTAAATCGAAAACTACAAAATACATCAACTATTGCTGTATGTGTTAGTTATCATAAGTTACGGCACAAAAGTGGAAAATTCTAAATGTCGACCAAGATGGAGAGGCAAGGCGTGGCAGTTTTTTTAATGTGAACGTCCCCACACTCTCATTGGCTGCGCGAGGGGCAGTGGGAACGGCCCTGGTGTCTGATTGGCTACTTGCAGCGCCCGCCTGCAGGTCGCGACACGCTGGTTGGCGAACAGCGTGTCGCGACCTGCAGGCGGGCTGGAGACGCTAGTGTTGTGTCGTGCGAGGATGCAGTAGGCGGTGCCTCTCTCTCCCCTCTCTCTCTCTCTCTCTCTCTCTCTCTCTCTCTCTCTCTCTCTCTCTCTCTCTCTCTCTCTCTCTCTCTCTCTCTCTCTCTCTCTCTCTCTCTCTCTCTCTCCTCTCTCTCTCTCTCTCTCTCTCTCTCTCCTCTCTCTCTCTCTCTCTCTCTCTCTCTCTGCAGTGTTACAGTCCGGTCTCGTGTTGTTCACACCTTCGCGAGTCTAAACTTTGGAAAACCACCTAGTGAATGTCGTGTGTGGTGGTTTTCTATCTACGTTATATATCACAAGCCTTTTATACTTGTGTTCACAATACATAACATTAAAGTCCCTTATTTTTGGTTAAATATTAACTTTATTTGGATTTAATCAATAAATAATAATACTTCCTTTATAATTAACAGGCTTAAAATGGAAACAGTAATAAAGTAGATATGTTGCTAACGCCTAGTGCAAAATATTGTTAAAGACTGTTCACGGAAAATAAAATGAGCACTTTTGAAAGCCCTGCTTGAGATATGCTTTTATGAACATTGTGTATTCTTCCGTCTTATGCAAAATTAACATTGTCGTGGACCTCATCACTTTATTCATGCGTCTGTCAAGAGAAACTGTGAATTATTAGAAAATTAAATATTTTACAAGTCTGGTTATTTTATACACTTCCGATGCATTAAAACATCGAAAGCGAACGAAATAATTTAAGTTGACAACAAATGATTACCTAACACTTTTTATTCGACTGTAAATATGGAACTACTTTCCATCCGTCGTTACCAACTTTACTGGGTGCATGTCACCCAGTGAGCACGTTGATATACATGCAGGCAGGAGCAGGGACTTCTTTTCTAAGGTTGATTTCAAAAGTGCTCACTTTATCGTGAACAGCCTTTACACTGAGTGCGCACTAATCCGGTACGTTTGCCCTCAAGTGTAATTTTCTACACTCTATTAATGTCTGTTTGAATGAGGCGGAGGGATATCCTGGAAGTAGAACCTTGGCATAAAAGTTTGAAATGACCGCGAATGTGCTATAAGTAGACACACCCGAATGTCGCGAAAAGATTTCCACACGAACTAGATTCCAATACCCTACGAGTGTACCAG
This sequence comes from Dryococelus australis, assembly GCA_029891345.1. NCBI lineage: Eukaryota > Metazoa > Arthropoda > Insecta > Phasmatodea > Phasmatidae > Dryococelus > Dryococelus australis. Next base: position 154,822,146 of record CM057000.1, on the reverse strand, counting down.
CAGTTTCTTTTTGCTTATTGGCGGCGTGTGACTGTGTGAAGATATTTTCTTAGTTGACTGGCCAATCGGAATGAAGTCATTCCGATACAGTACGTCTCTGACTCGTGGGCAGCCACCTAAGGTCCGTAACATCCATATCACACAATCACAAAAGTGGATCTCAGCTAAAGTGTTATGAAATACAACTAGTGGCGAAATGCTGGTGTCTCTAGCTATGGGTAGGGATAGGACAAATACGCGAGTTCAATGACATGTAGACTAGACTCCACAGTCCTATGTATACTCGTGCCTCAGATGCCTGTTTATTGGCTGTTGCTCCAGAGACTAGCCAATGTTACTTCACACCTGGCAGTATGACACTAGCTACTTGTTTCCTTGCAAGTCTGCTATTGGCTCAGAGTCATCCAGAGAGTGTCTAATAAACTGCGATCCAATTGCAAAGTCAACTTCAGTATACACGTGTTTGACGTCTATCTTGTCCTGAAATGAACTCGCGCAATGTTCCTATCCCTAGCTATGAGCAGTTAGTGACGCAGCGTTGTGTGTGTGTAGGTGGTGGGGGGGGGGGGGGGGGGAGGGAGATAGGGCTGTGCTCACTTCCTTGTCGATAGAGAAGCGCTTGACAAGGCCCAGGTCGACGAACATGGCGACAGCAGCTAGCACCATGCCGTCGTCATCGAGAGAGAAGTCGTCATAGGACAGAGAGTATAGGTTCATCTGGTCTGCACATGGCACGGCGTTCTCCTGTGCACACACACACACACATACACTATCACTATACCTGCCGCTTCAATTACGTTGCAGACTGAGTGAAGAGATATGGGCGGCTCTTAACAGCGAGGTCTTCAGAGCCGTTGAGGGGGGAAATATGTGAGTATGGAGCAGCGCCGGAATGCAATGGCGGGGGAAATTACGGGTCCCCGAGAAAACCCGCTGACCAGCGGCATCGTCCGGCACAATTCCCACTAAATGAAATCCGGGGGCAGCCCGCCGGGAATAGAACCCAGTAAGCATAGGTGGGAGGCGAGTAGTCTAACCACTACACCACCGCGGCCCCGCGTCTCAGAGTGTTTGGCGGACGATTATTGGAACGGAGACAATGCTGTTGTGCTACCATGCAGCCCAATACAGAAGGTATACTACGAACTTTGTGACTAATATTTACTTCTAAGCTTAATTTTAAATGTATTTATCATTCATACTTACTAAGCGGGGAAAAAGAATTGCCTCTTTTTTTTTTTTTCTCTATTCTTGTTCAAAGTGCTGTCACACCGGGATTCATGCCCAAGATATATATATATATATATATATATATATATATATATATATATATATATATATAACATGAATCTTATTATCTCTATTAACTTTCTTCGTTTACAAATATTGTTCGCCTTTTTAAAGTTCAATGGAGTCGGAAATAACAGTTTTTTACGAGTACGATCGTGTTATTGCTGAATTCGTCTGACATCCAAGAAATTTCAGAACAAGTTGAATATGTAAGATATTTGATGGAAACTGGAGCCATTCAACTTTCCCAGACAAATAACGGCGGCGTTTATGACGTACGATGACGTCACATCCTTCCGACTTAACACATGACCTAACTTATTGGAAGTTGTTCGACAGAAAAAAAAGGCCACGTGACAGGTGCTTTAGCTGATCCAAAGCCAAAAGTTACGTTCCGATATAAGAAACAAATAACGGCGTTGTTCGTCACAAGTTGATGAAACTGTCCCCGCGGAATTGAAGTTGGCACATCGCCGTTTGTCAGGAGGGGGGTGGGGCGGGGAACACAGTGACGTAGACAGAGAGGGACCGACTTGTCAGAATTTCCCTGCAGCGGGTCTTTAAAATATAACATTTTATGATAGGAGAAGAGTGTCATACGTAGTACATACAGCGAGTGGGCTGTGCGAACAAAAACAATCTCGCTTCAACTTCCTTGCCAAAAGAATTCAGGACTATTTGTAGTCCAAAACACTAGAGCTCAAGTTCACTTTCGTCATTGGATTATTTTATTACGCACTGCATGTGTCTGCCCGCCAATCACGGACACTCGGTGTCGTAGTTACCTAATTCTGATTGGCCCAGTCAGATAAGGAACTGTCTCCAAACAAAGACACGTGGCCAGTAACCAAAATAAAACTGTACGTATGACATAAGTAGATCGACGAGTAATTCACGGATTGATGTGGCAGCAGGCTAGGCTGTACACTCCTCTGTACACTCGAGATACTATCGTCTGCTTATTGGTTGTTGAGATCAAGTGAGGCCTTCGTACAGGGCTGTCCATCAGTCACTGGCACTTTTCCTCCCTGCTGATTACCGGCTCACAGATAAACGAGGCGTGTATAAAAACTGCTGTCCAATCACAGTATCAGGAGAAAAAAAAAGTCTTCGAAATCTACCTCGTCACAGAAGAATTTCGCGAAATTCTCGGGGGCTCTGGCTATAAGACACTGGAGTCTAGCCTTCACATAAATCATTTCGCGAGAAGCAAATGACTAAGGCCGTTGTTTTAGCTGAACATAATTTCACGTTTTTGTGACGTCGGAGAGAAACGACGACAAAGCGAGAGTATGAGAGAGCGCGACGCAGTGCTCTCGCCAGGTTGTGCGAGAGAGTGCTCTTTCCTAAGAGTATACCTTAAATTGTGACACGGCCCCTGATTTAGGGCGTAGCGTAGTTTTATGCATAACAAATATTTAACACTTTGTAGACTACGCTCGGGTGTAGCTTGAGCGAAGATAATTTGATAATTTCTTTGTTGTTCAAAACAAAACTCGCATGGATGTGCAGTCTTTGTCCGGCTAGTGTTTAACATGGCAGCTCAGTAATAATGATATTGCTAACGATAGAATTTATTTTTACAGCCACTCAAAGGGACATGATTGATTGTAAATCCTTCTGTACGATAAAGGACATTTGATTGGGACAATATCAGCTCGGCTCTCCATTGGTCGATGACCGACCAATAATGTAGGCTGTAGAGTACAGGGTGTGGTATGGACCAACAGGACGATGGTTAGTTCTAACATATACATTAACAGAACCGGTGTTGTAGCAGTAGTGGATATAGGTGACTCACTTCTAGTATGTCTCGAGAGCCAGTGAATGTGTGCAGACCTCAGCGTGTTAACAAGGCCATCAAGAAGTTTCTCGCGAGGAGGTCGAGGAAATATATTCTCGATCTACCGGTGTGCGAAGTCGAGCAGATGATTCCAGTTCACAAGTGTTCGAGCCGCCAGTCCACAGGCGAAGGTCGGTTCACGTTTGTCACAAACGTGCACCTAATTAACATGCGCGTATCGAAACCAAATAATGTATTCTCACTGAAACGCTTCAAGGTCATCGTGTACGTGTTGTGTAGGAACCTCCTCAACGTAGGGATGTGTAGGGAATGGAGATATCTTATTTCTTGTGTACCTTAAAAGACTTCAGTCAATAGAACTGAAGGAGAAAAGAAGAAAAAGAAATAATTTATTGTATTCATTTGTATTTGTGAATTTAAAAGAAAACTGGGGTTTCTATTTATGTTTACTTATTTATATAATACTTCCAAATTAATATATTTGCTAATAAATAACTACAGTCCTAAAATCAAGTTAATACTGTAGTTGGGTGTGCTTGGTAGAACATAACATTGGCACACTCACTACGAACCACATATGTATTCTGTACACGTTCTCTGGACACGTGTATCTCACGTACACGGCATCGATCGCGAAAGTCGTCGGGTTTGTGTGTTGTCTGGGAGTCAGTTAGTCGACAACTTACTGGCTGTGAAGTTATAACACAACGTTCAATCGGGCTGAGAATGGTATACAGGTCAAACAGAACATTTGCTATTTTCATGTAATACAGATGAAGCGGAGAATGCCTCACCTTTAACACCAGGCCAAGCCGTTGAATGGGCTCGCTCATATTACACATTAGTTGAATACGACGAGATGGTGAGGTGGTTCCTTATATGTGGCCGTGCCCGCTGTCTGATTGGCGGCGCCAAACACTGGAACAAGGTCTTGTATGTGATTGGCCACTGCGTGCAGCGGAACGTTCCCTATTGGATGTGCTGTCGGCCGGAGAGTAGGTTGCCAAGCGCTGATTGACTAACGTATGTTGGTGGCAAGTGACGCCAATTTGTCGTCGTGTTTGGAGGAGTTTCGCCTCTGTACTGTGCGTGCTCTGTGTCATTGTCTAGCTTGTCCTGAAACTCCATAACTTCACACACTGAGTAAACGGTTTTGTTTACTAAAACAAATGTTTGAGGCAACCAAACTTATTGTTCATAAAGAGAGAATTCAATAGCTCGTGGTTGAAACCATTTTTTTTTTTAAATTTAATTGCCGCAAACTATAAGACTTGGTTTGGTGCGACTAAACATTTGTTCAGCTCTGTGTAAATTACGAATTTCATTTATAAAAAGTGAAAGCACGACCGCGTTTCTAACCCGGATCACTTAACCCTCCTCCCCCTCTCCTGTCCCCCTCCCACTCACCACTCCCTCTCATCCTCCATCTCCCATCCCTATTCCCATCACACCCTATGCTACATCCCTATTGCTACACCATCCCTATGCTACATCCCTATGCTACACCCTGCTACACCCCATAGCTACATCCCTATGCTACACCCTATGCTACATCCCTATGCTACATCCCCTATGCTACATCCCCTATGCACATCCTATGCTACATCCCTATGCTACATCCAGCTACACCCCTATGCTACATCCCTATGCTACATCCTATGCTACATCCCTATGCTACACCCCTATGCTACATCCCTATGCTACACCCTTATGCTACATCCCTATGCTACATCCCTATGCTACACCCCTATGCTACATCCCTATGCTACACCCCTATGCTACATCCCTATGCTACATCCCTATGCTACATCTCTATGCTACACCCCTATGCTACATCCTTATGCTACACCCCTATGCTACATCCCTATGCTACATCACTATGCTACACCCTAGCAATCTTCAATACGCTGCTAATACAGCTCTAAGTATGTAAACAAATATTTTTATTTTTTTTGCTTTATTTTTTAATTCCCTGTTACATTTGTTTTATTTGGGATTTTTATCCTGTTATTGAGCATCAATAAATGCACTAACAAATACTGTAACTATCCCAATTGTCACACAACTTTCAAAAGCTCTCGAACAGTATTTTTTAAGAATGAAGTCAATCAAATGAGTGGCCAAGCAAATTTACAGAGTTTATTCAAGTAAATATTTTGTTGAAATTCTATTTTTTTGGTCCAAAATAGAGGTTTTCGAATTCAAGTTTGTGAACTATTAGGTAAACAAAATCAATTTTGGTGCGGTTTCAGGTATTGTCTACTTAACAAACTATCATGTAGGGGCTGCTAAATATATGTTAGGCCATATACAAACAAGTTATTTGTTAGCTGTAACAAACCGTTATCTCATCACATCTCGAGCAAAATCCTTCCGACAATGCGACTGCTTTTGTTTTTGTAATATCCTCTCACGTTTCCAAACGTCGTTTATTATGGCCACAAACACGACTGACATTGTTCCAACACGCGAGCAATTCTATCAGTCGTAGTGATATTGAAGTTTAGAAAACTGTGACATACGTTTATAAGGTGAGGTACTTTTCATTTTGTCGTGAATGTACGAGCTAGATATTTTGAATGCGTGTGCGTATGTGCAGGTGTGTGTGCGTGCGCGCGCGTGCGTGCGTTTGTTAAGTTACTGTCGCATTCTATAATGTTCTCCTTCAAGTATGCTTAGCAATAAAATCTGAAGAATAAATACAGCAATCTAACAAAAATTTTGTCTAATCGTTAATGTGCTCGATAGTATGTCACGTTGTCCAAGATTTTTATTGGGCGGATATACGCTTATTTTATTTGAACTTAAAATGCAAAGCTGGATTAAAAGCTGCTGTGTTACCTATCAACCCATTACCTGATGGAATATTAACAATTTTGAGATTTATTTTGACTTCTCGGTTCAACATGTATTTACAACAACATTAGTGTGCTGATAGATCTTACACAAATTAACTATCTCCATAAAATTATTTAGTTTCTACGTATTTGTTGGTATTTTATACGTCGTGTATTTAAATTCTACCCCGACAAACTTCGGCTGCTGGTTAATCTCGGAAAAAAAAAAATTGAAAACATATACGACTTGTGTTCTAAAGTGAATCGTAAGGGTAGTACACATCTTTGGAGCTGAGCCTAATATACATGTTATTTGCAAATGTTGGAGAAAATATTCAAGATTTAACATCTAGTGTCTGGATAATTCATGCAAAATAATGATTTAAAACTTACCTTCATGACCCGGTAGAATATTTTGGTTTCAAATAACGTATTATTAATCCACATGTCACTATGAATGAAAAAAGCTGTCTTAAGAAAACACACAAAGCCTCGCCGTTTTCCAGTAATTATTATTTTAATTTAAAAATAATACTAACCGACACCTGACAGGAGGGCAGCCCGCTCATCACCCGGTAACAAACTGTTGGCTGTCGAAGATAGAAAGAGAGAGAGAGAGAGAGAGAGAAAGAGAGGTACACAACAGTGGTAAAGGCTTTTCACAGTAAAGTGAGCACTTATGAAGAGACCTATTTGTATGCACATTCCGTATACTTCCGCCATATGTGACAATAACATTGCCACGGGCGTGGCTACATTATCCATGCGTCGGTCAAGTAAAACGGTGCAATTATTATAAAAGTAAATGTTTACAATATTGCTAATTCATATACTTATAAACATTAAATGTATATAAAGTACAAAAACATCCAATATTCTTAAAAGTTTACCTTACACTTTTAATTCAGCGCTAAGATATGGAACTACTTTCTCTCCGCATGAATGTATGAAGATATTTGGGCTGCTCTTAACAGTGAGGTGTTGAGAGCCGATGAGGGAGATGGATGTGAGTATGGAGCAGCGCCGGAATGAAAGAGCAGGGGAAACAGGAGATACCCGAGAAAACCCGCCGACCACGATTCCCACGTGCGAAAGCCCGGTGACCAGGCCGGGGTTTTAACCCGGATAGCCTTGGTGGAAGGCGAGCAGCTAACCACTCAGCCACCACGGCCCCTTTTCTCCGCAGTCGTTACCAACTTAAGAGGGCTCATATCACTCAGTGTACCAGTCAAAATACACGCAGGCAGGGCAGTGAAATTTTTGAAAGGTTGATATCAAAAATGCTTTCTTTATCGTGAACAACCTTAAAAGTAATCAACTAATGCTTCACGTCCAACCGCAAAAGTGTGTACCACCCTTAGAATTAACTTTAGACTAACTAACCTGCAGCCGAAGTTTGTCAGGCTAATTTAGATATATTATGTGTTGTTTACTGGGGTAGGATAAAACCGTTTTTTTAAGCGCGCAATTACGATTGTATAAACTCATGAAACAGCCAAGAAGGTAGGAAAGTAAGGCATAACTTGTCGTTGACAGTGAGGTGATCACAGACGGAGCAAGTTGCTGAGAGGAGGAACGGGGAACGTGCAGGCCACGACCTGACACCACAACCCAGCACACTCGCCTACCTGCAGTGTTAAAGTTGTTCCTCGGCAACACACTCTCAGTGGGAACTTCGCAGCCAGGAGAGAGAGTGCGCGTAACTGGAGAATCTGATTTACGCTTCATATCGTCCCCGCTACGTCTAGCTCAGGCAAATACACAACTGATACAACTGACGTAGCAGGTACATCACCCCGACGGAAATTACACCGGCCTCTACCTCCCTGTTCAAACTGTTTTTCCTTCTGAGAGGACGGACAAAGTCTTTTCCTTTGGTTCTTGGCTACCTGTTGAAACGAATGCGACATATGTATATTAAAAAATATACTATTCGATTCTTACGTTTTAACAATACTTCAAATGCATTTCATTATTCTGATTCTACTTTGAGGTAAGTAGCTCTTACCTAGTGCTTTCATTTAAATATATTTAGATTTCCGCATTAAGAATTTGGTTTACATACAATTAAAAAAGTGTTCCTCCCATTAATGTAATGTTGGATTTTACTTGTAAATAATTATGGATCCACGTTTTCTAATTTTATTACAAAACAATACCCAAATACTGGAATTCCAATACAACACCTTACGAACCATATGCCAACAAATGGAAGCGTTGGCCAAATATACGAATACCTACCAGTTATAATATATCTTCCAACAGGTATTCAATACACAACAAACTAATGACTGTTTTCGGAAATAATTCAGCAAATCAAGCAAATAAAAGGCATTATATACTAATATACTTAGAACAAATTAATAATACCCCATGTTAACACAATGCTAGTAACGCAAAGTTGGACCAACATAACAAAATGTACCGATCATCAATGATACGTTCACAAAATTGTCTGAACACAATAAAATAAACATAATTTAGAGGAAAATAATTTTAGAAAATCTTTATGCGCTGCAAAAAAAATATTATTTACATCTAAAAGTTTTTTTATATTAGTGACATTGTGGTGACTGTACAATACTGGACCAACGAAAGCATACATGCCACATGCCGACAGTATGTTGTCTAACAAATAACCAATAAATGTCCAACAGAGTAAATGTATAAAATGTATAAACTTGTGTGTTAAGAAACCACAGTATCTAAAAAATTATGCTAAATTGTTGTTTTGAAGTCTAATAAATTCAATTGTTGACATGATGTTGGTAACACAATGTTGGCTCAACTTAACAATAAGCACCAATGACCAACATTGCCACAACACGTAACCAACCAAACATATTCAATTGTTGACATGATGTTGGTAACACAATGTTGGCTCAACTTAACAATAAGCACCAATGACCAACATTGCCACAACATGTAACCAACCAAACATATTTTAGAGATAAATAATCTCAGGCCTTAAAAACATCCTATAGTATATAGAATGTAAGGAAGGGGGATTGTTGACAATCAGAACATTTGTTTCATAATTTGACATAAAATGTTGGTTGTTCAACTTTGGCCATACAGAAAAATAAATACCAATTACTAAAAGTAGGTTTACCAACATCATGTAACCTGTTTAGTGTTTTAAAAAAATACTCTTACGAAATGTTTAGGCATTGGTACCATCATTGTCTGAGAGCGGCTAAGTAATCACATATCATATTCGTGCACGGTTGTAAATTTTCGTTGTCATATTGCGCAGGCCAAAGTTGTATTGATGTGTGTGCTCCAGCCCAAAATACAGCCAACCTATCTACTCAAACGCCAAAGTTTGGGCCAGCGTAGGGTTGCTACTGGGGATCTTAACTATACTTTGGCATACACTTGGAGTACTAATAAATATGTTACTAAAGTAATGCACATTAAGGAGTACAAGATGTGTAAAATCATATTAAAGCGATAACAAGTATATACATACATAATTAAAATAAAATTGAATTAATATTGTTATTTATATATTTTACATGTTGCGCCTGAATAAGTATTAATATCTAAGAACTATAAACAGTGCATAATTGTTACATATAAAAAATTAAAATTCAACATGTTACCTGAATGAAAATTGCAGTATTATTTCAATGCGAGAATTTGTATAAAGTGATAATAATAATAATGCGAGAATGACGCACGTGACTATTTTGTTCCTTACCAGAAGAAGTTCCACTTCTTTATTCGAGGCTGTCGCGTGGTACGATAACACCTGTAAACATTCATATGCTCATTAACACAATACATTTGCGGATTCGCGAAATTTATATTAGTCTTATACATAGTGAGGTACACATAAGGAAGGTTCATTTTTTTCAGGTTAATGGACTGAAAACTACATTCAAATATAATATTTTTATCCAGGTTTACTTCTTCGGCCATGAACTTAGGGGAAAAAAATTAAGTTATGGTGAACATTTTAATTTTATAGTCACATATCAGCATTTTACTAAGGAATAAATTACAGTATCCTCTAATATATATATATATATATATATATATATATATATATATATATATATATATATATATGCCATTAGTTAAGATTCCAAATGGCTTGGTAACAGAAAGCAAGAGACCTTCAGGAGGTTGTTTACCTGCACATCAAACAAATGCCTAACATTATAGTCCATTCCCGATTGGAAGCGAATTATGAAAATCAACCTTTAAACAAACACTCTAAGCATAACATGTCAACCTGTTTTTTCAATAACCTGTATTCTACAAATATATAACACTGTGGTTAACTTCAGAGTACTTTATTATGGAATAAATGAAACTTTGCCTTAATATCTTCTATAACTTGTAATATTTATTTCTTTTTAAATATGAATTAACAAAAGCGAGAGCAGCGACGTGTTGGCAACGATTGATGAGAAATAGTTCATAGTAAAAATATTATTTTATCCTAGTTTTTTAGAATACTATTTGTAAATTAAACGGTGCCTATTGAAATATTTAAATATTTAGGTAGCCCCGATGGCAACATATATCATTTTTACAGTTTAAAATAACAGCGGAAAATATCTTGAATAGGCCGTAATGGTATGGTGTTGTTTTATCGAGTGAGAAAGCATCTGAAAAATTGTCTGCTGGGCGAGGCTTCTCTCTCTCTCTCTCACTCTCTCTCACTCTCTCTCTCTCTCTCTCTCTCTTTCTTCGTCTCTTTCAAACTCAGGAAATTTCACTTCGCTAGTAAACAACGAAATTATTCAAGTTTTCAATTGTAGCATATTTCATACTTGTTACAGCAAAATAATGATTTTTAAATTTGTAATTTACAACTGAAAAGCGATTTTAATGTTTGAATAATTAATTTAATCTATTTAGATATGATGGCGGGGTAGTTACCAAGTGAAGTTGGCAGACGTGGCGAGCCATGACATGGCGTGTTGCTTTTTGTTAAACGAAACGTAAATTATTCTTACTCCGAAAAATATTTCAAATTAATACAGCATGTTTGTAGACGTTGTGTTTTTTAAACCTACCTAGACAAGTTACGATGTTGTGATAAATCTGTGTTTCCGCGGCAGTAATAAATATACTGTGACGTGTGTTTAGTTAATCATTGCGTCTGTGAAATGGCATGCCTCTGTGCATCGTAGTCAATACGCTGGCCTTGTGTGTGTGCGTGATTTCAAATATTTGATTAGCACTATTTATACGTTTTAGGCTTATTTGTGTGCATGTTCACCGCTATCTTTTAAAGTTTGTATGACAAATGAGCAACACGAGTTACGCGCTTGAATTTTATGTGCCTTTTTCACTGGTTGTTCCTTCGTTTTAATATTTATTCCAACTGAGGCCGTCCTTTTAGAGAAATAACCCAACACATATCAATAACAAAAGGATAATTACAATTAGTACAGCCCTTTACCCCGCAGTTGTAACAGTGTTAAACACAGTCATGGCAAAATACTTATGTGCATTACATGTATTGAGCTATCTTGTGGTAAACAAATATGTTCATGTAAAATAACCGTAAGATCTGTCGTCAATTCAGGCATTTTTAAAAAGTCATAAAGCTGACCTAAATATTGTTATAGGCCTAAACTGTGAATATTCGTACGGAATGGTTTTTGGAATATGACAGAATTATTTGAAAAGCTATGAACAGTAAACAACACATTTGACAGGTATAAAAGTAGAAGTCACATTCCAATGTTTATTTTTAGGTTTAGCGAAAGTATAGGAACATATGTACACACACAATGGAATGTAAACATTGATTTTGACAGATGCTACATGGAAGTCACGTGGCAATGTTTGTTTACATTTGTCGGAAGGATACAAAATGGGCCTGCAAGTAGATATTTAGCAGGGCTCCGAGAAAGTTGCTTCCAATGGGGAATGGACTGTAGTTAGTTATCGTGTCAAGGTATTGGGCGAGTCTGCAAGCTGTACAGTGGCAGCTGTGGAGTTTTAAGTGTCAACTGAATTTTATTTGGGGAAATCCTATAGAAAAGTCTAGTACAATCCGCCATGCAAGTTCCATACATTTGCCATACGTAATATTTTTAAGGATACAGAAATCTAAATAACGCATTTTCCAGCTATGTTAAAAAAAAGGTACAAATTGATATTTGAAACAAGCGTAGAAAAAGCATACATTTGAAACACACAGCGACGTGGATTACGAATGTGCTGTTCCTGTCAACGTAACGTCACTGCCAAGTTGAACTTAGCTTTGTTCGCGTCGTCAGCACTTGTGCCAACTTCTGCACGCAAAGGTGTAGATGGTGCAGCTGGGTACATGTTGATGTGTTGACAAGATCAGAGGGTGCAGCTGGGTACATGTTGATGTGTTGAGAAGATCAGAGGGTGCAGCTGGGTACATGTTGATGTGTGACAAGATCAGAGGGTGCAGCTGGGTACATGTTGATGTGTTGACAAGATCAGAGGGTGCAGCTGGGTACATGTTGATGTGTTGACAAGATCAGAGGGTGTAGCTGGGTACATGTTGATGTGTTTACAAGATCAGAGGGTGCAGCTGGGTACATGTTGATGTGTTGACAAGATCAGAGGGTGCAGCTGGGTACATGTTGATGTGTTGACAAGATCAGAGGGTGCAGCTGGGTACATGTTGATGTGTTGACAAGATCAGAGGGTGCAGCTGGGTACATGTTGATGTGTTGACAAGATCAGAGGGTGCAGCTGAGTACATGTTGATGTGTTGACAAGATCAGAGGGTGCAGCTGGGTACATGTTGATGTGTTGACAAGATCAGAGGGTGCAGCTGGGTACATGTTGATGTGTTGGCAAGATCAGAGGGTGCAGCTGGGTACATGTTGATGTGTTGACAAGATCAGAGGGTGTAGCTGGGTACATGTTGATGTGTTGACAAGATCACAGGGTGCAGCTGGGTACATGTTGATGTGTTGACAAGATCAGAGGGTGCAGCTGGGTACATGTTGATGTGTTGACAAGATCAGAGGGTGTAAAAGTCGCCACACGAATGCCTGAAACCTAATCTGCGAAACTATTTTCGTTAAATTTCCTACAATTGTATAGATATAAAGTGTATCGAGTCCGTGTGTGTAAATTCATATTTAAACAAATTCACTTAATATCCTATATTTTTGCGTTATTTATTTAAAATTGAAATGTGCATATATATGCCATGAAACTATTTACTTTTTTTTTAAATTTTTTTGATTGATTATTCACCACTCGCGACCCTGTAAATCATGATCAGAATAATTACAACGTCCGAAATACATCTGAAACCTATCTGAAATTCATCATAATCTATGTCCCCCGCCTAACCATGTTTGTTTTACACCTTCGGCACACTTAACTCCGCCTCCTCGAGTGCTAAGTTGTAACTGCGACTTCTGGTAGAACGATCTAGACGTAGCAACCACAGTACTACTTCCGGCGACAAGAACGCCAAGTTGGTGGTTGGGTGTAGAAGTTGTAAAAGGTGCCGACCACGCGAACAAATCGCTTGTCAGAAGCTTGAGAAGACTGTCACTCTGGAGAATTTGACCGCCTCCGTTCAGATAACGCCACGGACATCAACAGAAGCTCCCAAATTGTATGAGGTATGGTAATGAGTGGTGGATGGTACAGCAATATTTTCGACTTTGTAGCTGTAGAGAGGCAGGGTGCGCTCGGCACAGGGCAGGGTCGCCATGGATGAGGAGACAAACGCCGAAAACTCTTGTCATTCCCAACCAATCGTATCATTACGAATTAAAAAAAATTTCCGCTGGTAGTTTTGATGACACAATTAAATCAGACACCTCAAGTTCTGTAATACATATAGCTTCATATTTCAGTATTTAAGATGTCACATTTTCTAAATACAAAAAGTCTTCATTTGAAATGTATTTTTGTCATAATTATAAACATGTTTTAAAGCATGTCATGAATTTTCGTATTTAATAATATTAGATAATCCTTAATTTTATATTAATTATAATAAATTACATACATGCATATAATAAATATTTTTGACTATCATAAAAATGTCAATTATTGTTCATATCCAGAATTAAGCCAATCCACAAAAAATATTGAAAAATTCAAAAATAACCTTTTCATTACAATAGTATAATTCATTCTCAATGTTTATAAAAAACATAAATATAAGATGTAAATATAGGATATAAATAAGTGTTCAATCACTTAAGTATTCGCTATGAGTTCAGATCAGAGGCACTGAACTGCGAGGTGTTGAGGGCCGGTAAGGGCAAAGTGGGGTGAGGATGGAGCCGCGGACATATGCAAGGGCGGGGAAAACGGGATGGCGCGGAGAAAACCTCGCCGGCCAATGGCAACGACCGCCACGTGCTCCACATGCAGGGACTCAAACCCAGTTCTCCCTGGAGGGAGGCGAGTAGAGTAGTCTGACCACTAGACTACCGCGGAACGTGGTCGCTGTGACACCGATACGAAAAAAAAAGTCGTTAACTTAGTGATTGCAAGTGTCTTATGTATGAGACATGTGGGAAACAGGTATACACCGTTCACTGTAAATTGAGCACTATTGAAAGCTCTGCTTAGAGCTTCTTGTACACACGTTGTGTATTCCTCAGCCACGATATGGGGAGCAGGCTCATAGACGCAAGGTTCCCATTTCTGATTCGAGAAACAGAGTTTTCGTAACTCCCGTACTGTACACGCATAGTGCTGCTATCTAGTATTTATTTCCATAAACGGGAGCGACTAGCGATGAATCTAACTCGCAAGCAATAACACGGGCAGGGGTAAGCAGTCGTTCTGTTTGCTTCCTTCAGTCCTACATCTTCTCTTGGAAAGTGGATGACAGTGTTTGGGAAAACGGGATTTTTCCTATAATTTGTAACATGCTCTCTAAATAATATTCAGTTTAATTATTATTACATTAATTTCGTTTCCGTTTTTATTACTAATGTTAGGTATTATAAAATGGTACATATATGTGGAGGATAGCAAAATTGGAAGTTGCGTTTGTTAGTAGAAATTGCTTATCCTGTAAAAAAAACTCACTACACTCCACTGGCCTGCTCACTTTAATCATGCGTCGGTCAAATGATACTGTTAAAATATTAGAAAAGTAAATATTTTACAAATTTGCTAATTCCCGCACTTACAAACATCAAAACTACATAAAGAAAAGTAAATTATTGCAGTGCTCACAACTGTTTACCCGACAATTTTAATTCAATGTGAAGTTATGGAACTGATTCCTTTCTGTCGATATCAACTATACTGGTCGCCTAGTGCCAGCCAGCGTGTGATTGATTTCATGTACTAAGTAAGTGTGAACATGGTAAGAAAGCGTGTATGGCGAAGCTGTGCTCACCTCAATAGCCACCTTCTGTTTCGCCATAGCTCGCTCCACTTCGCTGTACATGAGAGTGTTGTGGATGCCCAGGCCGCAGAAGATGGTGAATGCCTGCCACAGACACACATCACTATCTTACATGTTTCCTTCAGACCACAGTAGTGACGGCGGAAGGACAGTAAAAGCTACAGAGTAAACATGGAGTAGACCGATTACTCGTCTTCTGCATATGTACCCAACACTGACCTACCCGAAAGGAAGACATCTGTTAATGTCACATAGTCAACAGTGACGAACAACATTTGTTTATATCTTAATTTTAAAAAGATAAGCTCACTACTATATGTGTTAAATACTTTTGTCAATTTGAACTCAATCAAACGGTATTACAAATTGGTTAGAGGAACTAATCAGTGTTCTAACGTCAGATCCAATCCACACCGTTTCTGCTAGACGTGACACGGAGACTGGGTGCGCGCAGCCAGCGAGGTCGCTCTACTTCATTTATAGTCTACGATAAAAGCTGCTATAATCTATTCGCTTTTACTTACAACTGTTCTGATGTCCTGCTGAAGTTCTACTTTCAGGATTCCCTCCGCCGTAAGCCAACAACGCATAACCGAGTCTAGAAAATTACACCTAAGGTACAATGCACCTCTTTTGTACGGCACTCGTTGTTGAGACCCGCCTAAATCTCCCAACCCAACTCAACTATTCCTTAATAGGCATTACCAAATGTTCTACAGCCCCCCCCCCCCCCGTTTTTATTCATATTGATTATGGATGAATGTTATAATTCGGAAATCAAATAAAAGTGAAGTTTTAATTTAACAAAGTGTTTTTGTGTTAACAGAAGTATGAACGCTGGTAATACATGACACACTAGAAAAAAACTACGAGCGTCATAAATAGCGTGATTTTTCAAAAGTGTGAAGAAACTGCGAATAGAACATACCTATACAATTACCTGCGTTAAAAATAACTTGATAAGAACATTCAGCAGTAGCTTGTAAAACTACCAGGCCCTGTTTTAGGAACTTCCCACAAACCTCTGATTTGACGAACGAACAGTGACAAATGAGTTCTTTTTTCAACAAATTGGTTAACTCTTTTAATGGGTTACTAATACTGTGTTGTTATTCATTTAAGTAACTCCTTCCACTAGCAGGAAAGGGAGACAATGTCAGTCTTGGCAATTTCAGTAAGTTGTTCAGCTGAGCTCGTCAGTAAGTTGTTCAGATGAGCTCGTCAGTAAGTTGTTCAGCTGAGCTCGTCAGTAAGTTGTTCAGATGAGCTCGTCAGTAAGTTGTTCAGCTGAGCTCGTCAGTAAGTTGTTCAGCTGATCTCGTCAGTAAGTTGTTCAGCTGAGCTCACCAGTAAGTTGTTCAGCTGAGCTCACCAGTAAGTTGTTCAGCTGAGCTCGTCAGTAAGTTGTTCAGCTGAGCTCGTCAGTAAGTTGTTCAGCTGAGCTCACCAGTAAGTTGTTCAGCTGAGCTCGTCAGTAAGTTGTTCAGATGAGCTCGTCAATGTAAGTTGTTCAGCTGAGCTCGTCAGTAAGTTGTTCAGCTGAGCTCGCCAGTAAGTTGTTCAGCTGAGCTCGTCAATGTAAGTTGTTCAGCTGAGCTCGTCAATGTAAGTTGTTCAGCTGAGCTCGTCAGTAAGTTGTTCAGCTGAGCTCGCCAGTAAGTTGTTCAGCTGAGCTCGCCAGTAAGTTGTTCAGCTGAGCTCACCAGTAAGTTGTTCAGCTGAGCTCGTCAGTAAGTTGTTCAGATGAGCTCGTCAATGTAAGTTGTTCAGCTGAGCTCGTCAGTAAGTTGTTCAGCTGAGCTCGTCAGTAAGTTGTTCAGCTGATCTCGTCAATGTAAGTTGTTCAGCTGAGCTCGTCAATGTAAGTTGTTCAGCTGAGCTCGTCAGTAAGTTGTTCAGATGAGCTCGTCAATGTAAGTTGTTCAGCTGAGCTCGTCAGTAAGTTGTTCAGCTGAGCTCGCCAGTAAGTTGTTCAGCTGAGCTCACCAGTAAGTTGTTCAGCTGAGCTCGTCAGTAAGTTGTTCAGCTGAGCTCACCAGTAAGTTGTTCAGCTGAGCTCGTCAGTAAGTTGTTCAGCTGAGCTCGTCAGTAAGTTGTTCAGATGAGCTCGCCAGTAAGTTGTTCAGCTGAGCTCGTCAGTAAGTTGTTCAGCTGAGCTCGTCAATGTAAGTTGTTCAGCTGAGCTCGTCAATGTAAGTTGTTCAGCTGAGCTCGCCAGTAAGTTGTTCAGCTGAGCTCGCCAGTAAGTTGTTCAGCTGAGCTCACCAGTAAGTTGTTCAGCTGAGCTCGTCAGTAAGTTGTTCAGATGAGCTCGTCAATGTAAGTTGTTCAGCTGAGCTCGTCAGTAAGTTGTTCAGCTGATCTCGTCAATGTAAGTTGTTCAGCTGAGCTCGTCAATGTAAGTTGTTCAGCTGAGCTCGTCAGTAAGTTGTTCAGATGAGCTCGTCAATGTAAGTTGTTCAGCTGAGCTCGTCAGTAAGTTGTTCAGCTGAGCTCGCCAGTAAGTTGTTCAGCTGAGCTCACCAGTAAGTTGTTCAGCTGAGCTCGTCAGTAAGTTGTTCAGCTGAGCTCGCCAGTAAGTTGTTCAGCTGAGCTCGTCAGTAAGTTGTTCAGCTGAGCTCGTCAGTAAGTTGTTCAGATGAGCTCGCCAGTAAGTTGTTCAGCTGAGCTCGTCAGTAAGTTGTTCAGCTGAGCTCGTCAATGTAAGTTGTTCAGCTGAGCTCGTCAATGTAAGTTGTTCAGCTGAGCTCGTCAGTAAGTTGTTCAGCTGAGCTCGTCAATGTAAGTTGTTCAGCTGAGCTCGTCAGTAAGTTGTTCAGCTGAGCTCGTCAGTAAGTTGTTCAGATGAGCTCGTCAATGTAAGTTGTTCAGCTGAGCTCGCCAGTAAGTTGTTCAGCTGAGCTCATCAATGTAAAGTGAGGCGAACTAGACCTGTGGTGTTGAGGCTGTCGCCATGTTCATCGCTGCTCTCAACACTTCTGTTGGATTATAGTCTGTTCTTGGTTTCTTCACATTTTTTAATTAGACTTTTGAACATCACTCACCCAATGTATGACGTGTTGTGTCATCTCCTAGATTTTCCATGTATCACAAGCGTTTTACATTTGTGTCAGTGTTAGAGTACCTTGTTTTTGATTAGATTAATATTTTCTTATATATTTTATCAATAAAAAATTGCTTTTGATTTATAATTAATATAAATAAAAACAATGAGAAAACAGGTGTGTTGGTAATGACTATTAATAACAAGTTTTTATGCAAAACATTATTACATTGAGTGTGCACGAATGCGGCGCGTTGTCTCTTTGGCGTAGTTCGTAGACTCTCGGTTAAGATTTTTATTTTTGAATTAGGCGGAGGAATATCATGGCGGTATAACTTCTGAACCTCACATCGGCCACCTAACACTGCTACCAACACTGATCTGGCGCGCTTGGATGGCTGATTTTTATAACTTATGTTTCTAAAAAAGAATACAATTTCGAAGGTACCCCTACGCCCAACTAGCGATTGACCTCGCACTACAGGACAGACCAGAAAAACGAAACAAGGAACTCACATATACGTCACAATATTAATTATACCAAAATCTGGCAAATGCGATGTTGTGAGACAAACACGTGTTCGTAGTTGAGTCGTTGTGTCTCTACTGATGTGTATAGTCTGTTCGTGAGTTTTTCACATTTATTGAATCAAACCTTTGAACAACCACCCCAATGTATGGGGTGTTTAGTTATTTCCTGAATATACCGTGTATCACAAGCGTTTTATACTTCTGTTAACATGAAAGTATCTTATTTCTCGTTAAATTGAAGTTTTACCTTTATTTAGATTATAAATTATAATAATTCATTTATAATAAATAAGAAGAACAACAGTGAGAAAACACGTGTGTTGGTAGCAGTGCCTAGTAAGAAATAGTTCTCATGCAAAATATCATTACAACTGAGTGCGCACGGATTCGGGGCGTTGTATTTTGGTGTAATTTTCTAGACTTAAATAAGCTTAGTTCGCACTAGGCGGAGGAATATCGTGGAAGTAGAACTTTAAGCAGGGCTTCAGCAAAGTGTGGAGTAACCGTGAATGGATTATATGCAGCTACAACTAGTTGGGTGTAAGGGTACGTCAGGAATTTTCTTTTTGAAAATATAAACAAGCTATAAAACCAAATAATCCAATATGGAGTGGGAAACCCCAGTAGATAATGACTGCATAATTATCATAAAAAACTTGCACACTGCTTCAGAGACGACGCTCAACAGAGCTTTATCATTTTCACAGGAAAAAATGACAAGAGAGGATACATCTTCTCAGGAAATGTTAGTCATCTGAACATATTGTAGGAGGGTGTAGATAAGTACATACCACAACTTATAGCTCCCGAATAATGCACTGTCTTAATTAATAGTTTTGGATAATTTAGAGATATATATTTTGTGAGTTCAATATTAGTAGACCTACAGTATTGACAATGTTTGTAACTTACTCTACCAATAAAACTAACTATACGTCTACTATATTTTCTTGCTAAACCGGACACACGGAAAAACTAAATATTAAATTTACGGAGACGTTACATAAACTCACGTAACTTTCTAATAAACGTATGGTTAATCTTTATCAAACAAATATCAAGGAGTCCTTACTTTTACGGAGAGATCTAGCGATTATTTTCATCATCGCATTTAAACAGACGGAAATATTTTTAAAGAGTGCACCGTCAAGCACAACGTAGCTGGGTTCTGCCGTACACAACGTAGCTGGGTTCTGCCGTACACAACGTAGCTGGGTTCTGCCGTACACAACGTAGCTGGGTTCTGCCGTACACAACGTAGCTGGGTTCTGCCGTACACAACGTAGCTGGGTTCTGCCGTACACACGAAGTGTTTGTTGCTGTCAATTGTCAATCATAATAAATACAGTCACTTATAAACATTGAACCCTCTCTAGATCTGTGTGACTACATCTCTTTACATTCTAAGAGGATTTTGTAGCCAACAACTATGTCTGGACCGTGGTAGACTCTCGAAAACTAAAACTTGTCACTGTCTGAAATCGAACCCTTAGCCTCCGCTCAAAGGGCAGTCGTCCTTCCATCTCAGTGCTGGACACATTGGCAATTACGTACGTCACCAGTGACTCATTCGTTCCATTTCATATCAATATGCTTATGAGCGCTCGTGTATTTTGGTTGTATTCAAACTTAAAGACAACACGAATTTTACATCCAGGCCTTATTCGAGTGTCAAACCTTAAATCGCTTGCATCATATTCAGTGTGTATCCAGCATCACCAGTAAGAGTCGCATGTTAGATCACAGCAATAGAACTAACATAATCACACATAACAAACATATCTGAGGGGTGCTAACATCTCTAGTTGGGTATTATATAGTTGACGTGTTCCCTATTTTTATAACTATGTAGCTAAATTAACAATGCCTTTTTTACATTATGCACTAAGTGTATGTTGTTATTATCAGGAATTAATAACTCACACTAACCATAAAAAATAAAAACAATTTCAATATTCAATGTAGAACAGTCACATTTCATTTGCACATTTTTACTACGAACTTACGAAAGATCTTCTTAATCGTATATAAAATTATTTAATCGTTTGTATTATCAATTTAAGATTTTCATGTACCAGAATGTGAATAGGGTAACATTTTGTGCTATAAAATTTGGCGAGTTGAACCATCACAGAAGGTGTCCATTCTGTCAATAGATTTAATTACATAATGGCACCTCCTAAAGTTCGGCCAAGCGATTAGGAAGGCAGCTGTAAGTTTCCTAATGAATGAAGCTGCTGATGTATCTTATTCATCCAAAAAGACCTTCTTCTGATGTTACTGGAATGTATTAAACCAGACACTTCATTAAATCTCAACAGAAGCAGCACAACGGCCTCAACCTTTCATTGCAAGTATTTCCAGCCTCAGCCTAAGTATAATAACCAAACATCTCTATGCAACCCAAACTCCACTCATCCGTGTTATAGCAGATAATTGACAACCTGTGTAATGAGTGATGTTTCGGAATGTGGTCGGAGCAAGTGGTTGTAAGTTACCTAATATTATTCACGGCATTTTTCGCCAATAAAGGTCGCAGTGTTTCATAATGTGGTTCATTGACAGAGTATTGCAGTAGAAAATATAATGACGGAGGCATGAAACTTGTAGCTATTCATGAAATAGTGACTTAAATACACAAATATAAGTCCAGCTCCTTTAAATTTATATGTGAGCACCAATCAAAAATACATATAATTAAGTACTGCGAAAATTTTTTTTTAAAGTTAACTTGTAACACTAAAAAAAGTATCTACTAATACAATAGATTATATTCCCTGATACTGCGAAGCATGATATTAATTCAATCAATAAATTAACGATATTTTTTGCAGCGAGTCATTTTAATTTCAATGCGCATTTCTTTTAATTTACTGAAATACTCAGAAAAAACACTATTCGTATTTAGAAACTGTATATAATATACAGAAAACACTATTCGTATTTAGAAACTGTATATAATATACAAAAAACATTATTCGTATTAGAAACTGTATATAATCTACAAAAAAAATCGTGAAAATGACTTATTTCAACGACGTTACACCAGCTACAACTTTGTAAACAGTTTGTTGATATGGCGGGTGTAAGCCACTTACCTCAAAGAGCTGCTCGTCGTTCTCATCGAAAGGCAGTCCGTTTATCTTGTTTACGATTGTGGCGACCCCTGAAAATAAAATGTTCTCCTGTAATATGAAGTTTCATTTTGCAAACATGCTCACTTTCAAAAAAGTAAATATTAATTCTTAACTACATTTTTAAATTAATGAAAACTCTTTTTACCACTTAATGAGCATTTCACAATAGTGCAATGGGCGAAGATAAAATTAAAAAATATATATATTTCTTCTAAGCCGTAAACATTTACCACTAGCCTTCAACTACTATTGAACCGACCGATCTCCAAGTCAACATATTTTCAAACGATAAAAATTTAATGTCAATACATCATATGTATCATCTACCGACCACAAGGCAACATGGCCGCTCAAGGTTAGGCAAATTTGAAACATGAGTTGAGCCATAGCACGGCATTTATCTAGTGTCAGCCCCTCATATACTAATCAATTAAATGGAAAATAAAATCGAAATGAAAATGTTTAAATAAAATGTTTTATCGGCAATTAAATATCCGTGCACATGAAAGTGTATTATGTGTACATGCAAGTATATATGTATATGATTATGTGTATATATAAGTACGTCTAGTATGGATTATTATAGATACTGTTTTAAGCTGCAATACGCGGTTACACGTATTTAAATTTGTCCATTTGATGATAAATTATATTACAGCAAATTTTGGTGATTAATAGTTTTGTAAAAAGAAAAATTCAAGAAAATTCAAAATACTGGATCTCGCAATGAATACGAATACAGATTACTACAATTACACTTGGAAAACTCTTAAACTATACAATAAATTAACTACTTTAAAATTTCTTGTACAATTAATATAACATTTAATATTCGTGATAGAATTTAATAACGTGATTCAGATATATGCAGTAAACTGTGTCTAAAATAATTCGATGTATTTTTTAATAATTTAAATTATTTGAACCACTTTTATTTAATATTGAGTAATGAATATATTCGGGAAAAGTTGACGGCATCTGTAAATAAATGCTTAGTAAACAGTAAGGAAAATAAGAAATCTTATCTTGTACTAATGCTGGTTTTAATTGACAAATCTGAGATAATAAATATGATTCACCGATAATGTGGCAGTGTATGTTGCAGATAGGCATGGCTAGCATTGAACAGGTACTCACCAATGAAATGGTAGTACATGTGTAGATGGGCATGCCGAGCAAGGAATGGGTACTCACCTATATTGTGGTAGCACTTTTTCTGTTTAGGCACGCCGAGCATAAAGGAAAATACTCACTGATAATGTGGTACGTAGAGTCTGTTCCCAATGGGAACGACAGCGAAAGGGTATTCACCTATGATGTTGTAGTATGTTTTGTAAATGGACATGGCGAGCAGGTACTTACCGATGATATGGTAGTGTCTGTTGCGGATGGGCATGGCGAGCACCGAACGGAAGTTGGCGCCACTGCCCTTCTCCACCTCGAGGCTCTCAGCCACGTTGAGCACGTCGCCCGTCTCTGCCACGCGCTGTGCCAACCCCAGCATGTAGCGCGACACGTTGCTGCTGCCCTCCAGCGGCTGCCTGAGAAAACATCACCACCATCACTCTCTCAACGCACCCTATCAGTACCAAGCTGGCACGCTTTCACACTCACTACACTGCGTCGTTCTGATCAAATAAGTTCATATACATTACAGGTAGATTCTTTTTCATCCCCAACATTCGAAAACTTGTTTGCTCAAGGCCCCATTACAAACATCTAAAATTTCCAAGTATAATTTGTTTTATTTACTCATTCGGATTCATGTTCATATTATGATTGTTACACTGACACTCATTACAATCCTTATGTTTACCATGGCGTTGTGCAGCCACTATCCACGTATTCCGGTTGTTCGCTTTTTGAAATGTATATTAATGTGGCCTACCTGTGTCAGACAACACAAACAAAGAACTCTGGAAGCTTGCAAGTGTCGTACTAGCCAACTGATATGGTCATACGAAGACTGGTGCGTTAATATTTTAGTACATCGATTTGAGAACGAATGTGAATCGATGAATGCCATTTACCTGTGGAGAGATTTTGATCCATGTTGTCTGGATAGCTACCTACTGCTTTCTTGCTATTTGTGGGCGCAGGATCTTGTGTGCGAATGGACCTTCCCACTGTGTTCCATAAATTTTCGACGGGGTTTATATAGGATGAAAGAGGTGGAAACAGCACTCGTTAAAACCCTACAGAATGCTCCTTGGGGCAATTATGGACAACGTGTACAAATAGCACGGTCCATTATCCAGCTGGAATATCACATCGTTGCGGGGATAAGTGAAGTCCATGAAAGGCTGTTATGCGATGCACACACTCACGAAATGGCATAGCACAACTGATATAGGTCTGGGCACTTCCGAGACATAATGGTACGGTGATGCTGCCGACTATTACCTTCATGTTCTGCTACCCGTGACTTTTAACATGCCAGTGTTAAAAGCACGTCTTTTTTCTGACTAAACATGCCTAGGAAATTTCCGCATTGATGTATTATACCACAGTGAGTCATGGCAATGTTTGGCCTTAGACCAAGCCGACATGAATCTTTGCCATATGGGCGTGGGACTCCAGGGCAGGTAAACATTGAACATTATTATAAACTTTAATTTTGTTATTTTTCCTACAGAGATTGCACTGCCGCCTTGTGTACACTCACTGTGATGATTACATCGATAAATAATTAATTAATTTCGTTATTTTCACTGTAGGTATGTTCCTACACAAGCATAATTTGACAAAAGTTGCTGCCACAGGATACCATTTTTTTTTCATATTTTCTTTTCAAACAAAAAACACAGTTGGCAGCCACAGATATGACAGGCAAATATATTAAATGTCTGTCTGTACGTATGTCCAAATGTCCCCGTACTCTGAAAACTTTCTAACTCCAGGCAGATTGTAATAAAATTTGTACGGATCTGAAGCAATTAACCAATGCAATAATGTAACATTTCATACAAGAAAATATTTAGTATTTTTGAAACACTGGAAGAGCAGACTTATCAAGTATATGAGTGTAGCACATTAATTTACATGAATTATGTTTACGGCAATGTAATGTGCGGTAGTAATTAGCACACGTTTATAATCACAACACACATCCTAATTATCACTAATTCTCACTCTATGGTTGTTGTAGTTGTACTGCACGCAGCGTTAAAAGCAATGTCACAAATACATAACCATCTCCAGAGTCCCCAAGCTCCACTCGGGGACGAACTCTGTACAGACTGCTGTTAGCACTAGGTCATTAGATATACATGGTCATCATTTTTGTGGAGAATCTGAGCAATATAGGCAGGAATTGGAGTCGTATTGCCTCCTCGGATGAGTCACACTCCTCCAAGCTGCAATGATGGAAGGGCAACGATATGGCATCTTAAGCCACAGGTTAACCAACTGATGTACATTTCTGATGGACACCGGGGCCCTACATATGATGTTTTGGTGTGGGTGGCCATTAGATTTCCCTACCAACCCCAACATCAGGATCCCTGCAGTATGTTCACGAGATCCCCCTGCCCAACTTTGCGAAATTCTCCAGCATATACTTTCTTACATTCCTTAACAGATAACACTCGATAGCATGCCACAGCCACGGTACAACAGGTTCTACAAGGCCTGAGGTAATCAGACCTTCCACCAGAGCAAGTGTGGGACCAGGTGCCAGCAACCCGTGACAACATTCGTCGAATTCCTTATGCATTCGGAGGAGGAGTGTAGGAATGTGCTTCAGGACAAAGTATGGCCTTTCTATGACACCATGCAGCGCCAAGTTACTGCCTGTCTGACGCCAGAAAGAGCCGAGCCATTGTGAGAGCCCCTTAAATCCAGTGCTGGAGAGTGATTGGCTAATCACTCAGCATAGCGATAGAGCATTAGACTCGCATTCCGTACGACCTGGATTTGTTTGGCCATCCTGATTTCGGTAGTACTCGGTTTTCCTAAATCACTCCAGGCAAATTGTTGGATGGTTCCTTACCACAGACTGTGACTGATCCCTTCCTAGTTTCTGCTTCTCTGAGCAACTTGATCCATGTCCAGTGACCTCGCTGTCGGTAATATGTTAAGACCTATCCTATATACTACAATGTGCTTGGCCTTGCGACAATATATTTAATACTGTTTATATGCTTCATTCAGAGTATACACATTCTCTGTCCAGTAATGCATATCACATTACACATTTTCACCGAGCACTATAGCTTAACTAGTCATTAACTAAACATAAACTGATGTTGGCTGCATAGAAACTGTCACCAGAGGATATATTCTCATATGGCATCAACAAATATAAATCCTGCCATTGTTGAGTGCACAATATTTTACTTAAGTTTTGTTGCAAATTGCTTATGATGCAAATTATATTTAGGTGAAATGATATGTAACTTATAATTTCACTGTAGGAATACACCCAGCATTCATTGTAATGAAAGAAGCGGAAAAGAGGACACTGGATGAATGAGCTAATGTGGTAGGAAACCCGAAGATTTAAAGTGGCGATAAGAGGACACTTCCGAAGAACGCTATTGTACGAGGATTGTTTTGTAGGTAAATTTTGTACAGGATGTAGGATAGGTGAAATTGAAACAAGCACATGACTGGACAAACATGGTATATGCATAGATGATAAACGGCATATCTAGCACGAAGAGAGTGTAAGTGATGGATGGCGGTAGGAGGGCATAGGGAGGATGTAGAGCGAGGCAGGACGACTGACCTAGTGCGCGCCAAGCTGGAGCCGTGAGGAGATGTGAGCTCGAAGAGCTTGGAGAACTTAGCTGGCTCAGAGTTCTCCTCAAGCAGCAAGACAGCGGCTCGCTCGCACTTGAGCAGTCTCTGGGCACGCTGCATGATCTTCAGTATCACCTTCTCAAGGGACGTCTGCTCCTCGAACAGGTCGTGCACCACCTCCAGCAGGTTCTGCAAACAACGTGCCCAACCCGGTATTCACCGCCCAGTGGGTCTCTGACTCTCGGGCTCTGTTCATACACTCTCAAATTCAAACAGTGAAAATTGAGCAACTGATAATCAATGCCAGATAACTAATTAATATAGTGCCGGAATTCCACAGATTTTTTGAGATTCCCACCGACTGTCAAGAATCCCACCCCTATAAATCACATGTTCTCACTTACTTTGCTTGATTCGCCAGTAGACAGCAGCTATCAACAAACTTTCGGTGAATATAATTTAACTGCTTGATATCACTGATTCAGACTTGGAGTGTACTGGTGCTCTCATACTCTGGTTCCATTAATCCCATTAGGTCACACATAAATTCCAGAGTTTACTTGTTAAAATCCCACGGTTTATTGGCATGATCTGTACTTGTGCTTAGCACGTGTCTTGAAACCAATGAGTAACATGCTTCGTGTCAGATGACATTGGCATTGACTATCCATGTCGAAGAGGTGTAGATAATTCCACAAATCATATTAAACACAAGAAAGACTGAGCACTGATGCCTTGCCGTGTACATAACCTGTCATAAATATTCTTCATGTGACCGAACGGGTTATTGCAAACTAAAGTGGTGGATTTATAGGCTTCAAAAACTGGTCCTTTTTTACTTTGGTGTCTGGGCTATTCCCGACACTCACTTCAGGACTGTGAACTAATAACACGCACATAAAAGTACACTGGGCGAATGTTCAAACTTGGGCACAGGATAAGTTCTCAACGTCAAGGGATCAGCCATTGTACATATTACATCACTTGGAGTGTATACACACCTGTCGAGTTCAGCCTAGTTATCAGATAAACGTGAAAGGCATCAGCCATTGTACATATTACATCACTTGGAGTGTATACACACCTGTCGAGTTCAGCCTAGTTATCAGATAAACGTGAAAGGCATCAGCCAGTGTACATATTACATCACTTGGAGTGTATACACACCTGTCGAGTTCAGCCTAGTTATCAGATAAACGTGAAATATCCTGGTTTCTTTCCATGTTTCTATATGTAATGGAAAGTATTATTCTCCGGAACAGTAAGTTGAGTGAAAAGACTGCATACCAATGCCAACCTAATTTCCTCAGACCGACACATCGTTTAAATGTAGGCTTATTACACAGAAGCGCACAAGAAAATTAAGGCTTGAATGCAGCAATACAAAATAAATATTCGTCTCAACCGAATATATTTCGCACTGCAGCACAAAGAAAATAACAGATTGGTTCACTTGAACTTCTGTAACCTTGAATTTTTTATGTATAAATAAAAGAATGTCTAAGACAAATGTATCGTTCATTGGATCAGTTACTTAAAAACGGGTACAATAAGTTCTGGATCAACCCTCGGGACAGTTGCACGTCAACGCGAGACTTGAGCAAATACTTACCCTGTTGCGGTCGTACTCTTGTCGGGACGCCTCCATGATCTGAGCGTTCGTGATGGCAATCCCCACGAACTGCAGGTACGTCTCGAACACCTGCAACAAATGACGTCACCTGCTGGGAGAGTGGTCCAGGCATTCACTACTCCGCTATCAGTCAAGTGAACATTGCTAGACGAGTGTAGCGGAGTGAGTAGGACGGACTGAAATATTTTTTGTGAAAGTTATTCGCGCTAATACGCGTATCTCGGTGAATAAATAAACTTAAATTACGACTTATCGTCAAAAAATATTTTAAAAAACTATTATCTATGCCCCCCCCCCTTTTTATTTTGTCACATTGGAGGGAAAAATTCTTGAAATGGTCAAATATCGAATTTTTAAAGCTTGTATATGAAGTTTCCCTAAACGGCAAGCGAAAGGCACGAAGATACGGGGGTAATTTGATCTGTGTACTTTCATCGCGTGTAATAAAGTGCCACTGTTACAGATCTAGTTTACACAGTAGAGCGTCACGATGGAAACACTACACGCCATGCGCGTAGGAGCGATGAGGCGCTAGGCGTGCGTGTTAGTGTCGCCCTTATCGCTCCCTCACTTGGAGAAGCGAGGGTGTCACGGAGTTGACGATATTCTGATAGTGACAACTATTATTCCGCTTGTTGCTTACACCAGACTAAAGAACTGGCATAAGTATAAAAACAAATGGAAGTCGCATGAGAATTAAAGACTAATTGTGCAGAGTGGTGATCTTGAGTGGAATCGAACCCGCGCCATGGGTGCTTGGCGTTATTCACTTCAGGAGACCTAAAGTCCTACCAAATGCTCTATTTTAACATGCCTGCATGGTTTTCGTATTATGGGTATTCAACAAAATTTAACGACAACTGCAGTATCCTTTCATTAAATGGGAATAATTTATACTTTAGAAATATATTCATATTTGGCACATACAATCTGATTTGCAAGGATTGGAGGCTGGTATAAGTTACATTTAGTTCTCATACTATGATCTTAAGGGTACTATGTACCTGCGCGTCCAAGGTCAAGAAGCGAGGGAGTGATACGGGCGACACTAACACGCACGCCTAGCGCCTCATCGCCCTTACGCGCAAGGCGTGCAGTGTTTCCGTCGTGACGCTGTACTGTGTAACCTAGATCTGTATCTGTGGCCACCCTGTCTAGCATGCTCTCTACTAGTTGTAGCTATAACAGCAGCCACCCTGTCTGGCATGCTCTCTACGAGTGTTTGCAGGACATCCACGGGGATTCTTCGCCATTCCTCTTGCGACCATTCCATGAGTTGAGCAATGGATTTTGGCTGCGCCTGACGAGCTCTCACCCGGCGATCCAATTCGTCCCAAAGATGTTCTATAGGGTTGAGGTCGGGGCTCTGGGCTGGCCAGTCCAATCGGCGAACATTGTTGTCGGCGTACCACTGCATAGTAGCCCTTGAAACATGGCACCTGCCATTGTCATCCTGGAAGTTACACGGGTCCATTCCGTAATAACGCCCTAATGTTGGGAGCATTTCATTATCCAGAATGTTACAATAGGCCTCTGTGTTCATGCTACCACGGACAAACACCAGCGGTCCTACGCCGAAGGCCGTGGAACGCAAGTCAACTGACGTACTGAATTACCTATCTTCACGGGTGCCCAATTACTTTTTGGTCGATAGTGTATAATTCGTACCCTGCTTTCCAAGCACTTGTGCACAAATTTGGATATGTGAAGGAATGACACGGGCGTAGTGAAGAGTGAAAATATTTGAGCGGTTCTTAACGTCGTGATTTTCAGAGCCGATGAGGGTGAAGCGAGGCGAGTATGGAGCAGTAGTGGAATGCGAGGGCAGGGGAAACGGGAGATTCCCGAGAAGATCCCCGCCGACCAGGGGCATCGTCCTGTTGCGCCAGCATGAAGAGGGCCTTAATAAATTGTCGTGTACATCGCGGTATGAAACCGACCTTACAAATCCAGGCTGCCACGGATTGCGTCAAAAGACTGCAACACGACAACACCTACAATACAGAAGCGGAAGGAGGCCAGCTGGCTAATGTAAAACAAGGGATTGATATAGGCCGGCGCGAAGAGAGGGTCGGGGACTTGTCCACGACAGCGGCCGAAGACGTCGGAAGGAACTTTCACGTCGGGACGTCGGGCAGCGAGGAGTTCCTACCTTGGGTGTGTCGCGTGTCGAGATCCGAGCGAGCCAGATTCAGCCTCCGGTCTCAAGATTCAGGTGGGAAATGTCCTTATCAGCTCGAGTTAAGACGGCGTAATTGCTAGCCGATTAAAGATCAAGTTAATATAATTCAGTTGCGCCCCGCGTCAATTAAAAGCACAGAATTATAGGCCGTTCACGGTAAAGTGAGCACTTTTTGAAGCTGTTTTATCAGACTTAATAACCAATAAATAAATTTCATTATGGCCTCCGACGTATGGTTTTGGGTATAGCGAATGTATACACTGTGTTTATTATTCACATGGCAGAGTTTACATTAACACGTGGTGGAAGTATATAAATTGGTTAAAAGAAAACAAGTAACTAGGGCTTCAAAAGTGCTCACTTTGCCGTAAACAGCCTATAATTGGAATATCGTATGTAAATTATTGTGTTACAACACGGATTAAATCAGTGTCTTATACGACTTGCCTACCAGCAGGGCACGATGGAAAACCAACCTGAGAATAGGTAGACTGGGACTCGAACCCAGGACCTCCCGAATGTGACTGGAGTGGTAGCGTATTGCGTCAGTTGCCTCTGGATTTACATACTCCGTGCGTGTGAGATGTGGAGCAGGCGGCAGTTCCGGAGAGGATTTGCAAGAGCTCATGAATACGCTAGTGAGACGGGCGAGAAATATGCCGCCTACAGATAAGAAAGCTCTACTTCCTCTCGACAATTTACTTTTTTTCTTCAAGGAATTTATCCTGCGGCAAATCCTGTTCGGAGAGCGTCCTTGTTTGTGGCCTGCTAAATTATTCACCCAGAGTAAAATGGAAATATCCGAGGCTTGCATCATCGTCTTTTTTCTTTATAGATTCGCCCTTAGCGGTGGCCTACCGCAAACATTGCGTATATCTTTATGACGTAGCAATTTTCATAATAGTGTATGTTCTCTCGCCTTAGACAACAATAGCAAATATAGTTTTGTTACGTAAAAATTATATAACCCGAGAAATATTTTTTTTGTCATTCTAACAACGTTTTTTAATTTAGTTGAGTTGTTCAAACAGGTACCTAAGTTAGTTTAGCTATCTAGCTATATCCCGCCATTAACATTAATTAACAATAATTTTGTACTAAAGGCCGTTAAATTAAATAACCATTTCTAAAAGAATGAGTTTCAATTATAATAAGTTATATATAATAAGTTATTCAATTATAATAAGTAAACACACTGTAAAAATTAATATAGCCTCCGTAATATATTTTTATGAACATATACGCATACGTTGCTGAGACAGAATATCAGTCGGTACATAAATACTTTAGCATTAATTAATACGTCTCATTTTGAGTAAATAATCGCATTTTGGTTCCGAATTCATATCCAGTACACATTGTCAACATTTTAGCTAAATTAAAGCTCGGGTGTAAATTTTCGAGAACTCAAAGTAAGACAGTAGAAGGGAAAAGTTCCTTCCCGGCCAAGGGGATGGGGGATAGGATTTAGGATTCTCGGGAGCCGCCATGTTGTTACGTCACTCTACCGTCATATTGGATGTCATTGACCTTTTACCCCTGACCCATATTATATTTGACTTTGACCTTGACCTCGAGGACCTTTGACCCTAAAAAAAACACTTAAAAACCCAAAAAAATGCCAAAAATCCCCAAAAATGTCAATTTTCTAAATATTAAAAACCACAAAAATTATTAAAAAATTACAATATGCTAAAAATGTAGAAAACAATTAGAGACTCGTGAGCGCCCTTCACCAAGAAGTCTCAATGAGATCCAGCACGCCATATTGTTATGGGCACACTGTGCCTATAACCAAGCAGCTGAGCGGACCGCTTAATCCAAGGCGATGATAGGGGGCAAGGGGAGCGCGGCCAGACTGTGGCCGTGTCTCAATTGGCCCAGAGAGCGCTCTCTCGTGCTCTCGCTCTTGTGACTATGTTATTATGACGTCAGAGAGAGCGCTCTCTGGTCGTCTCAGTTCGTCGGAGAGAGCGCAAAAGAGCGAGAGCACTGTGAGAGCACGAAGTTGTATACTAGCTGGCGCTCTCTCGCAGGCGCCATATTTGTTTACATTATTTCCATGTTTGAATAAGGTTGGCAGCTTCCTGGGCCAAAACCACGTTGCATTTTAACTGTAAGTGAATAATGTCAACTGTTTTAAACTGCGAAATGGCACACGCGACATATGGCTATTTATAAAAATATATATACAGATTTATGAGTAAGTCTCGTTTTTTGTCACTTTGCTGTATCATGGCGGTAAAATATAAAACAAAAATAATAATATTTTATGCGCTAGTGATTATTCTGGTAGTACTATCATTATTTGAGAATTATTTTGAACACACATAAATTACTTACAATAGATATGACCATTATTTCCCGCCTTTTGGCATCAGCTGTTTGTCTGACGTCGTAGAGAAACGAGGGATTCATTTTCTCAATTCCCAGAGCGAGAGCACGAGAGAGCACGAAGCAGTGCTCTCGTCAGGTTGCACGAAAGAGTGCTCTCTCTCTCTCTCTATCTCTATCTCTATCACAGAGCCTATATAAGCCTACGGCGACGTCCAGGGCAGACGAGCGGCACTGACGTCAACATGGCCGTCCCTGCGGTGCGGGGCTCACCGACCCGATCCAGGGCAGACGAGCGGAACTGACGTCAACATGGCCGTCCCTGCGGTGCGGGGCTCACCGACCAGATCCAGGGCAGACGAGCGGAACTGACGTCAACATGGCCGTCCCTGCGGTGCGGGCCTCACCGACCCGATCCATAGTATAACTGTGAGTCTAAGTGATTAGCTTCGGGTAGTACAGTAGTACTATGGCTTCCCCGCTACGGCTTGCGCAGCTCATAGCTTTATAGCGTCCTTCAGACGGAAGAATAATTATTGCTGTATTCAATGAAATGCGATAAGAGCATATGGCATAACCAGGAATATATACAACAAAAAATGTTAATCTAAAAATCTTAAAATAAAGCACTGCATCACAGTAGTCAAACCGGAATGTCTTATACTGAATTACAAGTTGCATATATTAGAGGTGCTAGAAAGAAGAATTATATGTAAAATACTTGGTCCACTAAAAACTACAGAACTCTGGAAATTAAGAAGTAATGATGAAATATATCGCAACATAGAAAACATAAGAGAAACAATGCGGAAGAGGCGATTGCTATATTTTGGACATTTATATAGAATGGATGGCATCACGTTGACCAAACGGATCCACAAATATCTTTGGAACAAGAAATTAACAACAACCTGGATTCAGGAAGTTAAGAAAGATTTGGAAAGAAACAATATAAATGTAGATAAGAAACGGAGAGAAAAATTTTTAAGATAAAAATTAAAAAAAATGGAAGGATTCCAAGGCAGGAAGGTAAAGAAAACAGGCTCTAAATGGTCCGAGGAGAAGAAAAAGATACATAGTGAGAAGATGAAGGACTAATGGAGGAAGAAGGAACAACAAAGGGCGAAGTAACGAAACTGGCTCGTAGTCCCTAGAAGACCGTAACGGAAAAAGAAGAAGTAATACAATAAAAGTTATATTTTGTCTACTTGGTTATTAGTTTATTTCTAACCCTAATTATCATAACCAGAAAATGTAAAAGTAAAACAATTCGAACGTCTCTCGCGCGACAGAAGAGAATGTGTGTGGTTAAAACTTTCCTTCTGAACGTCGGAGGAGATGCTAACCTGTTTATATACAGGCCTGAACAAACCAAACTGTTTACTTAATAGTGAACGTTCGGCGAGCTCGCCTGAAAGTCAAACAAAGCAGCCGATAACCGACTGGCTAAAAGAAAGAAAGAAAAGACACATAACACAAACACATGGTTGCAAGTACAGCAGTGGGCAATGTAAACAGTTTACACATTCGAGTGTGCCAAGTCCTCAAATAAACTCGACATGTAGACTACGTACCTCAAATAAACTCTACATGTAGACTGCGTACCTCAAATAAACTCGACATGTAGACTACGTACCTCAAATAAACTCGACATGTAGACTTCGTACCTCAAATAAACTCGACATGTAGACTTCGTACCTCAAATAAACTCGACATGTAGACTTCGTACCTCAAATAAACTCGACATGTAGACTACGTACCTCAAATAAACTCTACATGTAGACTGCGTACCTCAAATAAACTCGACATGTAGACCACGTACCTCAAATAAACTCGACATGTATACTACGTACCTCAAATAAACTCGACATGTAGACTTCGTATCTCAAATAAACTCGACATGTAGACTTCGTACCTCAAATAAACTCGACATGTAGACTTCGTACCTCAAATAAACTCGACATGTATACTACGTACCTCAAATAAACTCGACATGTAGACTTCGTACCTCAAATAAACTCGACATGTAGACTGCGTACCTCAAATAAACTCGACATGTAGACTACGTACCTCAAATAAACTCTACATGTAGACTACGTACCTCAAATAAACTCTACATGTAAACTACGTACCTCAAATAATCAAATAATGAGAAAGTTAATATTCAATTCGTTATCAATATTTCCCTAATACAATCGGTTTTGCTGGCCTCGCACTTCACTTTATTGTTTTCAGTCATATTAAAACTTAAATAAAAAATAAACGACAGAACAGTCTATCGATGAGCAATGTAATTAATTATAAAAAATAGTATCTGACCGTTACTTACTTGTTTCATGTGAGTGGAATTTCAATAGTTGGAAGACAGATTAAACGTGTCGTTTCAGAAATAAATTGAATGTTTGACGTAGGCATGACTGTCAGTGACTGTATTGGGCATAAAAGTAGATCTAAAGCGGAGCGTTCAAAAGCGCTCAGATTGGCGTGAACAAGCAGTGAAACGTATGTGTCGTTTTTATTACAGCGATACACTACGACAGACAGGTCTCAACTCACTTCCAGGTCACTCTACAGAACTTCCGTGCAGTTTTACACAAACTGTAGGTGGTAGCAGATGTTTACACTAGAAATAGCATAATTATCTCCACTGAAATGTTCAGAAAAACTGAACATAGAATTGTAAGCACAATGCACAAAAGCCGTGGTGAATAGCGGCACATAACTTCCATGTAACTACACGTGTTACATGAACGTAAGCAAATACATTACAATACCATATTGGAATTAATAGGACGTGTTGTATGTAGTTTCACATATGTAATATAGACAAAAAAATGAAAAATAAACATGTGTTCACATGCTCTGATCGTTTCTTTGATAGTTTGCAGCCATAGCCATTCAGGACCTTGGAAACAACTTAAACTGGGATATGACTGGAATTGAACATTTACTTTGACTGGCCGTCGCGCGACTTCACGACTATACTACCGAGGTCTAGTCGTGAAGTCGCGCGACGGCCAGTCAAAGCGAATTTTAAACTCACAACATCAGAGTTCAGGACCCATTAGAAGCCCATTCAAACGATAATATCCCATTTATATGTTAACCCACCAATCACCATCCCAATACCTTCTCCTCTGTAGTAATATCCTCTCTCCTCTGTAGTAATTTCCTCTCTCCTCTGTAGTAATTTCCTCTCTCCTCTGTAGTAATATCCTCTCTCCTCTGTAGTAATATCCCCTCTCCTCTCTAGTAATATCCTCTCTCCTCTGAAGTAATATCCTCTCTCCTCTGTAGTAATGTTCTCTTGACGATGGTTTCTCAATAATTAATTATATAGAAAAAGTTTTTTTATATATATTAAAAAATTATTTTCGTAAATGGTAGATAGGTTTGAATTAATAATAAATTATAAAATAACATCCTTCAAAATTAAACTCCCTCCCCCCAATATAAAACAAAAATTTAATTTAATTAAATTTAACTGATTATGTAACAGAATTCACAACTTTTAATTGGGATCAATGTGGTGGAGGGAGGATTAAAAATATGTCCAACGATCCCCTTTTCGGCTACTAGGGCCTACCCGATAAGAGAAATGAATAACGTTATACAGGCTGTACATTAACTAACTTCAATTGAAAAATATAATAGAGTTCAGTTATGGCCAGTGGCCGAGCACTGGTCAAATTTGTAATTTCTTTGTTGTTTTTGTTGTAGCCCAAAGTCAGACTCCTGGTGTAATGCTTAGAGTGAGCAGGTAGGTGTCACAGAGAGACATGGCAATACGTCTGCGTTAGGGGCTAATATTTCCTTAGGGATGTGGGAATTGTTATGACTCAGTAAAGGCGGACAGGAATAGCGAATAGCAGAGACGTGTCGGTATCCAGGCCAGGCAAACAATACAAAACACATTACAACGATAATAGATTATAAAACATATGAGCTAAGCGCCAGCGGAGCTCTGCTCCCGGCCGCGCGGTTTTTGAGACAATTACTCAACCAAAAACTATTTAATACTTGGCAACACTTTGTAAGGGGGCCGGCCTGTGAACCCGCGCTGAGATGAAGACATCAAGATGCAGGTTGGTGCGCCACTCGTAGCATTCCGACACAACACACAGCCTCCGGCGACTGTATCATTCAGGTTAGTCATATACTGTAAATGATTTAGGAACTTCTGCGTCAATAACATATATGTAACTACTGTGCTACTTCGTATGCATGACATCTAGGATGTGGTATCGCTCTAGGGAAGGAAAGGAGGACAGCCCATAGACAAAAAAGAAAGGAGAAATGACGGAACTTTTTTTTTAACAATGTTTTTTTTTATGCAGTTATCTTAAGAAAAGTTTAATCCAGTACCCATGTACATCCCTGATCATCATATTTTCGGAACCGTTTGAGATATCTTGACGAAACAAAGACTAAGTTAGTCCGGGGGTTATTATCTATAGACTATGTAAATTTCATGTCAATACGTTAAGTGGTTTTTGAGTTAAATAAGATCGGACAGAAAAACAGACATGAAAAAAAAATTAACATTACGTTTGGCTTAGTAATCAATTATACTATATGAAAAAATAATTAAAAGTGGAAAATTCTACAATCACAGACAGGCACTTCTATTTTGTTTAGTTGTATTTATGTACAGCTCTGTCTTCATAATTAACTTCAGTTCTTCCCTCATATAGTATAAACCTTCCATAGTCCCTAGACGATAGTATAAAATATTAAAATCATAACACAATGAAACGAAAGTTACGAAAAGGATAATTAATTTTAATGTCTTAGATAAACATATCTAGACTAGAGCTGTCGTCTGGCAATGCGCTAGAGACGCGTGCATGCTGTCCGGAAACTGCCGCAAGTCGCCGCGGGCCCCCACCCGTGTTCCGAGCACGCGCGCCGCCAACCCATCACCCAAACCTTGTATACACTATCGACCGAGACCACATTTATTTCAGTCGTGTTATATATCAGGGAGTTACACACAGTGTCGCAGCGGATGATCCTGCAAACGTCACACCACCTTTCCCCTCCTGCTACATCACAGTGTTGCCAGGTTTTTTGGGAAGAATTATCGTTTCCGGGGCCAAAACTATCGTTTCTTCAAGAAAATAATGGTACATTGTTTACTATCATACCAATTCGTTTTAAAAACCATTCAAATGTTCACAAACTGTGTATTATGTAACAACTTGGATGTTAAATTTAAAAAATCACATCATTATTAATTTTACTAATTTTTTATTAATATCTGGTGAACCGCACAGAACTCTTTTTCGAGCTACCCGAGCCTCCATATTAAAACACCGATGCAGAAGACAATGATGTTTAGTCGCACTCACCGGAAACAGCCAGCCACGACAATCCCCTCTCAACAGTGGTCTGCATGTGAGAGCTGCCAGAAAAATGTTATGTTGTACCACCAAATCTTGTTCGAAATACAGGCCTATCACCGATAGTTTATATCTTCAAAGGTTCGTTGTAATACAATACGTTTGCGACAGCCGATTTGAGGATAAATGTAATACCCACTTCCTTATCAGAGAGACTGAAACATATCACTAATCAGAAGGCGAGGAGTGATAATATGAAGCAGTAGTGATTGAAGTAGGACAGGAGGCTTTGCTTCAATCGCCAAACAGTATTTTTTTATACGACTGCTATTAAAAAGTATCCCAAAGACTGGCAATCACAGTTGGACATATAGCATTTTGCCTCGCAATAAAATTATGATACATTTGGCTGGCTATTATCGGCAAGTGGTTATCGTTTATGGTACGAGGGCAAAACATATGGTACTAAACGATAGTTACGGTACGACGGCAAAACATATGGTAGTAAACGATAATTATTGCACCGGCTGGCAACAATGGTACTCATGTGTCGGTCTCACTGAAAACACGAGTTGATGACGTAATTGCAGCGACTCTGCATTTCCTGCAGTGCCACGTAGTCCCGAGGCGCCATTTTTGCACTTCGCAGTGGCGTACGCTGGCCTATTTTTCGGAGGGAACGATCGAGATTACAGGGGATATTTTGGGGGGGGGGGGGATGGCTATCAAAACTAGAGACTCTCTGACGGCCACCAACAAAATGATAGTCCGGGAGAGTCTCCCCCGAAAAAAAAAAAAATTTCTACGTTAAAATTTAGCACAAATCAAACTACTTTTCTGCCAATACAGCTAGCGAAAAATGGCGTAGTTTAGATTTTATGTTAGAAAACTGATTTGTGAACAAATGCTTTGAGGTGAATGTATACTTCCTCTAACTAATTTGTAATGCAGTTTGATTAAATTAAAACTGGTAAAAGTATTTTATTAATATAATAGTGTTTGTAATGTAAAAATTAAGATATAAACAAACACGTTCATCATTGTTGACCACGTGACTTTGGCTGTTGTGTAGGATTGGGGTAGGTGAATGTTGGGTACATGCACAGAAGACGAATAAGCGGTCTACCTCATCTTTAGTCTATGTTCCGGACAAGGCTGTACTCTATGATCATACTGCGGTAACATCTAATATGATTACAGAGAATTAATTGTGAAAATAAAATCTCGTGTTGTCCTTTAACTTCTATGTACGTTGGAAACACCAAAGAAATTAGGTTATTGTCTTTGTTAGTGGCATGACTTGATGTTATATTTATATGCCTTACGGCTAATAATATGGATATTAAATTTTACACGGAACAGTAGATTTGTTTTTTGTCTTTCAAATAGTTTACGTGGCAGGGATTTGTCAGTAAAATTATTCCCTGTGGGAATTACATATAATTTAATTAAGAGAACACAGTTGTGTATCATACATTGCCGTAATGTTTACGTTGCATTATAAATAATGAAATGTGAATGTATATGATAAGTTGCCCATCGTTTGGAGAGTATTAGCAGCTACATGACACTTTGCTAGACGTCGTGTTTGAGTAAGAGCAACTGTGAAGTCCATAGATACTTTTAGTGTAATAATACTGCAGACGTAGATTATAGGTATCAGTTATTTTGGGTAGTGGGCTGTAGTTTTTGGCTAGTAGTCTGAAGTGCTATTGGATTTAATTAATTTACACTGTAAAAAAATTGTAGGAAACAAGAAACTTGCCCTAGGCAAACTGACAGCTGACTGGACAGCCAAGAATGCCAGCCGGTTGTGGGAAGAAGTTTCTGTGAAGTTGAAAGATTGCGCAATAATAATAACATACTTTATTTACAGAGTTTTATATGCAAGACTGACTAAATAATAACTTACGACGTCTAACCACCCAACTACGAGTCACTGAACAATAATGAACGTCAGTAGTAGGCCTATGTAAATTACACTTTTACTCATAACCTCATTTGCACTCTCAACACACATTTTAATTCTTGTCGATTCAACAAGTTCTTAATTTGCATACGATTATACATTCGGCACAGCATAAATGATGTGCAAATTGAATTCCCACAGCGTCAACAGTCATCTCATGTGTCTAATATTTTGTTTGTTGTGATGCGCTACTTGTCTACGACTCCACAGATCGCACGGCGATGATCGAGAGAGTGGCCACTCGTACGGTCGATACGTATACGATTACTCTCGTATCTTTCGATCTTACCGTTTTCTAAAATCGTGCGCGTTACGGCCGCAATTCTAAGGTTTCGTATACGAGTGCAGTTCGAGCTTAGGCCCCCTGGCAGCTCGTTGCTCGAGGACCCGAATCACGAAGCTCGTCCCACGTCTGTTGCTGATGAAAAGGTTGGCAGGAGCGTGTGTCTCCGAGCAGGGGCCAGTCACTATATAAGGCTTTCGCTGCTCTTATCGTGCACTAACAATTTCGTCTGTACCAACATCGAAAAGTTTTTTAATTGTAACATATTTTATTCATAGGATTGACGATCAAGCAGAGTTGTCCTTTTTTACGCTTAAGATCAAATCAATGTTAATCGTTCACGCGTTAAGCCTTAAGCAAACAATTTAATAAATGTTTTCAATTGTCTATGTTGTAATTATTCC
The DNA here is from genome assembly GCA_029891345.1 of Dryococelus australis. NCBI lineage: Eukaryota > Metazoa > Arthropoda > Insecta > Phasmatodea > Phasmatidae > Dryococelus > Dryococelus australis. The sequence goes on along the minus strand of CM057000.1, from coordinate 154,781,274 downwards.
TTAAATTTGGCGTTCTTGACAAAGTTATTTACAAGCGTCACACGTGAATTGGAATTCCAATCATCCAATTTTGAAATACGGAAAATTAAAAAGAAACGTGTAACAAGATGGTCGGTTCCTCGCTGCGAAAATTCGAAGCGAAACACACTTGTTAAATTCTCCACCTTTCCCAGCAATCCAGAAAGATGAGTATCTAAACCAATTTTGTTTGTTTTAACTGATATCTAGGTGTGGTCTGTTTATGTGGTTGAAAACTTGCAATTATTTCCTATAATAATACATACTTTGCCTAAATACTGGCTTCTTTTATTAAAATACTATAGTTACTGTCAAACCAAACAAAATTGGTTTTGAAACTTAACTTTTTTGGATTGCTTGGAATCTCGGATAAAAGTACCAACCTACAAATAAAAAAATAACACAAAAATACAAACCAATTTAATTACCGTACATCAGTTTGGTAATTATTAATGCTAAAAAAAATCCTTACCATGACCTCTAAAATTACATTTTATCAATTTAATGTTATAAAATAGCCAAGACAAAATAATAATTTGTTTTTTATGTTGGTCACAATAGAAGCGGTAGATCGGGCCGATCGCAGAGACGTAATAAGCAAAGTTCAGCCTGGCAGTGAAATATCTTTCTACCTCCTATACTCTTTTGTCTCCGAGAGAGGAGGAGTGACCCCCCCCCCCCCTTCCAGCTTCACTTCCTTGTGAGGACGGAATTACGTTCGCCACGTCACGTACGGCAATCGATACACTTTGGCAAGTAGAGACCGCACCATGTTTGCGTAGCTATGGCGACCTGGTGGGCGTGCCATAGTGACGTGTCCCCCACCCCCTCCCCTTCTAGAGTCTGAGTCTTCAAGTTACTGCCGCCGATCTCTCATACGACCCCGGAGAGGCCGCCGTGCTCTCCCGAGACAAGCAACACAAGTTCACATAGCTACTTACGTGCACTGTAAGAAATTACTAGGAAATTCACCACACCAGTGTATACGTTTATAGGCTGTTCAAGGTAAAATGAGAACTTTTGAAAGCCCTGCACTTGTATGCACATTGTGCATTCTTCCGCCTTATGCAAAATTAACATTGCAATGGGCCTTGTCACTTTATTCATGCGTCGGTCATGTGAAACTGTGAAATTATTACAAAAGAAAATGTTTTGAAAAACTGCTCATTTTTAGACTTCAGCGCATTAAAAAAAAAAAAAAAAAACAGAAAGTGAAAGAAATAATTTAAGTTATCACAAATGGTTACCTAACACTTTTTATTCGACGTTATGATATCAAACTACTTTCCATTCATCGTTACCAACTTTACTGGGCGCATGTCACTGAGTTCATCAGTTAAAATATATGCAGGAAAGGTCAGTGACTTTTTTCTAACGTTGATTTCAAAAGTGCTCACTTTATTGTGAACAGCCTTTAGTATAAAACAGGAATGCTAATGTTTTCCCCTGGACATTCATTGAAGAGTTCCTATGTTTGCTCAGGAAACAGTCTAATGCATAGAGAAGTTCCCAACTTTGTATAGTAGAAACGCTAAACTTCCCTCTATCTGCAGCTTGATGTGTTGTATTATCACCGCACGTTGTATAGGTTCAAAACGTCCATTAGAGTTTCGTAAGTTTACGGGTTTACGGATCTAGTTGCAGCCCGACGTACTCGGGTCAAATTACTCAGCCGGCGGCAGGCTGCCATGTTTATGTTTTAGCTCTGGCCTCCGGGCCCGCATTCATAGCTGTTAATCATTGAGTGTATGCACATAAGGTAACTTGTAACTTTTCTGAAGTCCTGGAGATTCTTTTTGTTCCAAGATATTCCTCCGCCTCGTGAAAACTAAGCTTAAGAGGACTGACTATATAGCGGCGCGTCCAAGGTCAAGAAGCGAGGGAGCGATAAGGGCGACCCTAACACGCACGCCTAGCGCCTCATCGCTCCTACGCGCAAGGCGTGCAGTGTTTCCGTCGTGATGCTGTACTGTATAAACTAGATATGTAACTTTCGGGTTTTATTACACGTGATTAAAGTACACAGATCAAACTACCTGCGTATAACTGTACTTTTCTCTTACCGCTTAAAGAAATTTCAAAGGGAAGCTTTAAAAATGCGATATTTGACCACTTTCACGATTTTTTCTCTCCATCAACACACTTAATATAATAAAAGTAAAATGATAACGATATAGACAATAGTTTTTTTAAATCCTTTCTGGCAAAACTTCGTATTTCCAAAACATTTATTTACCGAGATACGAGTTTACGCGCAAACAACGATTTGACAGAAAACGTTTCTGTACGTATGACCTTGTTCACGGTAAAGTGAGCACTTTTGAGGGCCTAGTTACTGTTTCCTTTCAGCCATATTGTACTCATTAATCAACTTTTAAAATGAATATTGCTGTGTAAGTAATAAACAGAATATGCATATACTACCGTATTTTTAAGTTAACGTCTAAGGCTACAAAGAATTAATTTATTGACCATTATTCCAAATGAGATTGATTTCCAAAGTGCTCACTTTACCGTGAGCAGCCTATTGTCCTCGGGCATGCGAATTACCTCCAGCCAGACTGGTCACGTACTACGAGAAAGAAACCATTCGTGTTTATATTTACATGCTCGTCCCGTAATAAGCTTTACTCTAGTTTTGGTCCTAACCAAGTCTAGAGAATAGAAAACACACCGCATACGTGCGCATGTATTTTGTTAGCATTTTGCATAAGAACTATTTCTTACCAGGTTTATTTCTCCTCTGTTTTTATTCATATTGATTATAAACGAAGTATTATAATTCATGAATATAATTGAAAGAAAATCCCAATTTTCACCAAAAATAAGGGACTATTATGTTCTTGTATGTTAACACAGGTATAAAACTCCTGTACATAACATAATTAAGAAACTACAAAACCAGTCATACATGGGACAACAAGAACACATTCAGTGGGCTCAGATCAGGTGAGCAAGCTGCTAGAGGTTGACCCACATCATACTGACTGTACATGTGGCTACAGAAATGTAGTGGAATATGTTCCATGTAGATCGGGAGTATGTGTTTGGGTAATACAACATACATGGGACAACAAGAACACATTCTGTGGGCTCAGATCAGGTGAGCAAGCTGCTAGAGGTCGACCCACATCATACTGACTGTACATGTGGCTACAGAAATGTAGTGGAATATGTTCCATGTAGATCGGGAGTGCGTGTTTGGGTAATACAACATACACTGCTGCAGTTGAGCGGGGTGGAAGTAGATACGTTCAAATATTGTCCATTTCATGTAAGTGGGGTAAATTTTGACAGTTCTAGAAAAGTAGCACTGCCACAGTATATCCTTCTACCGCAGCTGTTTTGTCAGTGAAGAAAATGACGTCTGTAAACAAGTGTTTTGAGTCCAATGCACACTTGCTTTTCCCTCCTTCCTCGTGTTCCATGTAATGGCAGGCACTGAAAATCTGACGGTAGCTAACTTCCGTCCAGTAATTAATGTAGGATATTACAGCTAGGTTGGCATTCCATCTTGTTTTATTTCTGTAACGACTGAGTTACCTAACATTTACCTACCCCAATCCTACACAACTGTCAAAGTCACGTGGTCAACAGTGATGAAATTGTTTGTTTATATCTTAATTTTTTAAGGACAAGCCCTATTGTATAAATACAATAATTGTACTAATTCGAATTTAATACATTGCATTGCAAATTGGTTAGAGGAAGTTTAAAAACATCTCAAAACATTTGTTTACAAATCAGATTTCTAACCTAAGATCCAAACCATGCCGTTTTCGCTAGACGTGTTGGCAGTGTTGCAGTTCAATGTTGGGACACGGAGATTGGTTGTGCGCAGCCAGCGAGATCGGTCTACCTCATCTTTAGTCTATGGTGTGGAGACATCGCACATGAACATATTTTATGACCGGTTCTGTACACACGAAGCAGTCGGTGCCCAGCCTTCCTTGGGTCGCATGTGATCTGTGAACTTTTCCACGCCTCTCTGACATGAATGGTTACCGCCAATATCGTCATACAAGCAGCACTTTGTTCAGTGTTTGCATCACAAGAGCTGAACACAAGTACAGTGCATACCGAACAAATATGTGATTGCAACAATAGATCTTAGAAATTAATGGGAAAGTGGGCGAAACGGGACATCCCGAGAAAACCCGCCGACCAGCGGTATCGTCCAGTCACGATTCTCACATGCGAAAATCTAGGAGTGACCCGGCCGGGGATTGAACACGGTTCGTCTCGGTAAAAAGGCGAGTAGGCTAACCGCTCAGCCAACGCACCCCTGATTTTTCAAAAGTTTGGTTTGAGAAGTGTGTAGGTAGATACCTTCGATTAGACCATATTGATTTACTTGTTCATTCTGTACAGTCGCGTGCTGTGCTGTAGAGGAAGCAACTCTCCTATAGGCTGTTCACGGTAAAATGAGCACTTATGAAAGCCCTGCTTAAGATATAGTATTATGTACGTTGTGTAGCTTCCGCCTTATGTAAGATTAACATTGCCATGGGCTTCGTCACTTTATTTATGCGTCGTTAAAAGTGAAATTCTAAAATTATTAAATCAATAATTATTTTACAAATAGGGGGTGAATGGGAGTGAAATGCGTCGTTGCTTGTCATCAGCAGCTATAACATATTGGATTCAGCAATAGAATCCAACTAGCCTCTTTCACTCCAACTCCAGCACGTAACCTTAAAGAGGAATCGCTGTTAAGCCGAGCAACCCAGTGGAAGGTTGGGAAACAAATCCTAGAGGGAAGCTGAGTCGGCTAGCCGATCCGTGCTGGGGACTCCAAGGCTCACAACCTTGGCAGTACCTTGGCCGGAGCGAAACATCGTCGGCCTCAAACTACAGTTCTTTGAACTGTCAAAAGCATGGCGGAGAGTTCAGCAGAAGCTACTACAAAGATCAAATCCAAACGCCCGAACTATTTTGCCACCTTTAACGCGAACTCTCTTCTGAATGTTGGCAAACTTAAACAATTCACGCATACTCTATACCAACATGAAATACTGATTGCAGCGATTCGGGAAACAAGATTCACACATCAACATGCCTTTGAGTCGGAGGGTTACAGGATTTTAAAGGTAAAGCTAGCAAACACGTTGTAAAAACTATCCCTCATCTCGGCACTGGATTTACCGTGAACAAGAATATCCTGGATTCCATTACGGACTTCACCTCCCCTAATAGCCGAGTATCAACTCTTTCCTTTCGAAGCACAAACAAAGTATACGCCATTGTGAATGCTCATGAACCGATCAACCAGGCAAACAAGAAGGATACAGAAGGAACAGATACATTCTGGGAAGAACTAGAAGATGTCCTATCTAAGATTCCGAACAAACACACCATCATTCTGGTCGGGGATTTCAATGCCCAGCTTTTCAAAGAAAGGAAATTCCAAAGCATTGTTGGGAATTACCCGGCTCACGAAAGAACCAACCGCAATGGAGACAGACTCATAGAGCTGCGTAGGGCATTCAACCTGGTCCTAAAATCAACTGTGTTCAAACACTTGCCAAGAAAACAGGAAACTTGGACATCCCCGAAACCCAGCCTTGGAGAATTTCAAGTTGATCATGTTGCCATTACCCAGAAAGCACAATGAGAGATCAAGAATGTTAAAGTTCTGAGCAACGCCAACCTCGATTCAGATCACTATCTTTCAAAGATTAAAATTAAGCTGCTCCTGAGAAATTCCAAAATGTCACGAGCGAAGAAGAAGATAGATTTGACACAGAAAAGCTGAGGTCCAGCCGATAATTCACTCAGAAACTTGAATCCCTGGATCCTGACAGCTGAGAACAACTACAAGAGGCCCTGGTTGCAGCAGCAAAAGAAACTGTCCCTTTGTCGAAACCAAGGAAACATAGATGGTGGAACAATGAATGTGATGCGGTAGTAGGACAAAGACAGCTCGTTTGGCAGAGATGGAACTCCAAGAAGAATGAAGCTAGCAAGAAAAACTTCCTGGATGCCAGAAAACATGCTGCAAAGATCATCCGTGGGGTGAAACATGCGTTTGACAAAATGCAGCTCGCACAAATTGAACAAGACTTCCAAAAGACCAACACGCGAGACTCCTATAGAACCTTTTAGGGCAATCTCAGCAAATACAACCCTCCAAGCCTACAGTTCAAAACCTCCAATGGTAAAATGACCCACAATGATAAGGACAACTGCCAGATTCTAGCGAATTACTTTACAACCTTTTTGAACTGCGACACTCCAAGTTCCACATTTACTTTATACGACGGTATACAGGTGCATCCAAATTCATTACCACCCACGAAGGAAGAAATCAAGCAGATTATTCAGTCGCTTAAGGACAACAAGACACCAGGAGAAGACTATTATCGCCAAACTTTGGAAGTACGCAGGTGACAAGGCTCTGAATAAATTAGCGGAAATCATAGATGAGATTTGGGAAACCGAAATACTTCCGAACTGCTGGAATTCTGCTCTTATACACCCCCTTAATAAGAAAGGCGATAGAAAAGATGTAAATGACTACAGCAGCATTTCCCTCCTATTAATAACCTACAAAATTCTCGCAAAAGCTCATCAGACTAGGGCAGAGAAACAACTAGACCCACAACTGGCAGAATATCGTGGTGGCTTCAGGAAGGGACGCTCATGCGTCGAGCAGATAATGAACCTTAAACCCATCCTCTCGTATCTGAAGCTCAGGAACCAAGAATTTGTGGTGACCTTCTTAGACTTCAAAAAGGCCTATGACTCGACTGATCGCGCCACCCTAACCAGAATTCTAAAAGAATTTGGCCTAGACAACAAAACCAGAATAATCATCCAACAAACACTGACCAACACCACCTCGAAAGCGAAGTTAAGTGGAGAGATTTCAGAAAGTTTTGAAATCAAGACTGGAGTAATGCAAGGGGATGGGCTCTCACCTCTACTCTTCAACTGTGTCCTCGAGAAGGTCATTCGCGAGTGGCGCAGATAATTGAAAAACCAAGGAGTTGAAAACAGAGTCAGACTGAGCTACAGAAAACGAAATCTTCAAATCGATTGCCTAGCCTTTGCAGAAGATCTTGCAATTTTTTTTTCTGATTCTTTAGAAACAACCTCAAAACAGATTAATCAGCTTAAGGAACAGGCACAGAAGGCAGGTTTCCAGATTTCCTTTGAGAAAACAGAGTTTTTAACCAATATCAAGTCGCCTGTTAGAGAGCCTGTGGTAGGTCAAAGCAAAATCAAGCGAGTAGAAAAGTTCAAGTACCCGAGAGAATTGATAACAGAAAGCGAAATAAATAATTTAACTATTTACAAATGGTTACCTAGCACTTTTTATTCGACGGTAAGTTACGGAACTACTTTCCAGCCATCGTTGCCAACTTTACTGGGCTGGTCGCATATCACTCAGCGCGCCTGTTACAATATATGTAGGCAGCGGCAGTGACTTTTTTTTAATCGTTGATGTCAAAATTGCTACTTTATCATTAACCGCATTTACTGTCTGGTATTTCTCGCCTTAATGCGGCTTCTATTTCACGCCAGTGACCGCTCGCAAAGCCACTGCAGGGTGTGCGGCCAACATGTGCACAACTTCCCTTACTCGCGCTATTAACATGACTCCCTAGTTGTTGCCGCGCGGTTTCTTTGTGGTGCGCTATTTACATTGTCCGGCAGTGTACTATGCTATTTCAATGAAGAAGCTCCTCTACTGAATCCTGTATACATATTACGAATGGAAAATCGGCGAGGCCAGAGTGATGTATATCTCTCGCCAGTACGCGCAGGCCAAACCTCTCCGCCCTAGAGAGGTACAGTCGATCCCAGCGCGCCCACGTGAGCGCAAAGCTAAGCTCATCAGCCGGCATTGTTGTTGCAGACGTCTTTGTTCTCGACGGAATGCAATAAGCGCGATGTGCAGGAACGTACCTTTGCCCACAACTTCACTCCACGTCGTCGCCTGGAGTGTGGGCACTCGAGCGCACTGCCCTTCCCTCTCCCACACTCTGGGAAACAGTTAGTGCTGACTCGGCCGCTCGCCTCGTAGCTCGGAAATCACTATGCAATTATGTGCTTATCCTATACATGTTGGGAATGTTTGGCCCGTTATAGTTTTCGCCTTAACCACGGTCTTAGACCGTGGTATTAACTTTAAACACATTTAATTCTGAGTTTCCTGTTTCCCATTCGAGAAACAGAGTTTTCGTAACTCCCGTGCTGTACACGCATAGTGCTGCTATCTAGTATTTATTTCCACAAACGGGAGCGACTAGCGATGAATCTAACTCGCAAGCAATAACACGGGCAGGGGTAAGCAGTCGTTCTGTTTGCGTCCTCCAGTCCTACATCTTCTCTTGGAAAGTGGATGAAAGTGTTCGGGAAAACGGGAGTTTTTTTTTTTAATTTGTAATATGCTCTCTATATAATGTTCAGTGTAATTATTATTACATTAATTTAGTTTCCATTATTATAACTAATGTTAGGTATTATAAATCGGCAAATACACGTGGAGGGTAAGCAAAGTTGGAAGTTGTGTTTGTTAGTAGAAATTGCTTACTCTGTGAAAAAACTCACTACACGCCATTCAGGTTTTCAGCCGCTATACCCTGTCTGGGCTCAGTGTATTTATATCTTAGTGTAGCCTGCGTAAGGAGGAGATAGAGAAATAAATGTGGTGTTATCAGTTTTTGAGCCATAAACTGTATGTGCATTCAATGTTGAAATATCTTCTTAAACTTAGCGTAGTATATTACTCAACTGATTGAATAACTGTAATACCAGTGGAATGTCTTCATTTGTTTACCACGTGATATAAATGGCAATTAATTATTGGTTACTTTCTAATGACTACAGAGGAAAAAGGCAGTACAAGAAGTCTAAACAATATCGTCTCTGAAATATAGTTGGATGATGGTCAATGCCCTAAGAAAGTCATATCTTCACAAATTAATCTCAGACGTAAGTTATGGCAACAAATATATAAATCCACAATGGCGTCCAATGCTTCTCCTCAGGACAAGCGAAAATACCGCTTCAGTTTTAAATATCACAGATATGGTTGCTAAAAAATTTACTACAGCCTACACGTTATGCAATGGCTTATAAAGTCTCTTTGGCTTAAATTGCATTCTGCTACAATACAGAGATGTTTCTGTTGCCACAACAGCAGAGTCTTTATTTAAATGACAGGGCCACACTCAGAACGAAAATTTTAGTTTTACTGTTACATTTTCCCTCAAATGCCTTCAATGTAGTTAAAGTATTGAAACAAATTTATTGAAATAAAAGTTTTAATTGCTATCATTCGAGACCTGCAAAATTCACGTTATTATTTGGCTCCAGGATAAACTTTACAATGCTGTATATACTCGAGCCGGCTTCGTTCCACCATTGGCTGCTGCACAGATGTGAAATCACTCACTTTCTGGCTGGACTGCACGTGATTGGACTACACAATCGCGAAGTGTTCGTGTATTGGCGTAGAGTTACCCAAGACGTGTCATATAAAGTATGATCCAATGACAAACTCAGTGCAAAGGTACATGTGTTTGAAGTTTTATGTGTCACCAAATAATAACGCGAATTTTGCAAGTCCCTAGCTATCATCAAACATTCAAGTCGGAAATAAATTAATAAAGTCTAAAACTTGTGTTTGTATTGTGAGGTTATGCAAAATAAAGGGAAAAGGCACCAGAGGGCAGGTTGATGAGGTCACTGCAGCGTTTTATTTAGGACTATTTACAACGTTCCCTCGGTTGCAGTGAGGTGGTTTGTCCAACGGATAGTCAGTTCAACCTGTAGTCTATCCATGGTAACTTTCAACGTTTCTAAAACGCTGCCATTCCTCCTCCTCGTGCAAACAAATACGTCACCGTGTTCATCCACACCATGTTTAAGGCCGCGGCTACACGGGCTGCTGCCAGAACTACTTCACCTTAAACAAGTCCAGCTACTGAACAGGTAACATTACCTTCGAACGAGTTCCGATCGCAGTTGTTTCTCCTTCAAAGTGAACTGTTTTCATAAGTAGTTTCCAACTACTTCTCTTCTCTGCTTCGAAATAAACAAGCAGCGTAATAAATATTGCTGGATTTGGCGGGAATTCCTGCACTTGTTGAATTAACTTAAGTTTAAGGTTGACTGTACTAATACCTACCCATTATGCCATTACAGTAAACGTGTAGGTGTCATAACAATTAAAAATATCAACAGTGATAAATGTTGGAGTCTATTATAATTAAATATCATACATTTTAAGTTCCATGTTTGTTGAGGTTAGAATTTCCATTGATTACATTCTACTTTGGGTGTGTAACCGCGGAAACACGTTCTGTTTTTAAACTTGTTCAGACATGACTATATCGAATGTATTTAACTGAATGTGTTTAACAGCACTCGAGTAACCACGGCCTAAGTTTCATGAGAGCTGATTCTTACTGGGTGTTACCAGCACACCTATTTTCTATAGGCTGTTCCCGGTAAAGTGAGCACTTTGTAATCAACCTTAGAAAAAAGTCACTGCCCCTATCTGCATATATTTTAACGGGTTTGCTGAGTGACATCCGCCCACTAAAGTTGGTAACGATGGATGGTAAGTAGTTCCGTATCTTAACGTCGAATAAAAAGTTTTAGGTAACCATTTGTGATAACTTATATTAATTATTTCGCTTTATGTTTTTTTTTTAACTCACTGAAGTGTAAAAATTAGCAAATTTGAGAAATACTTACTTTTCTAATAATTTCACAGTTTCACTAAATCGAAGCATGGATAAAGTGACGAGGCCCTTGTCAATGTCAATGTTACATAAGGCAGAATAACACGCAACGTACATTCAAGTAGATCTTAAGCAGGTTTTGAAAAGTGCTAATTTGACCATGAACAGCCTACAACCGGGAATCAGGCCAGATTGCACCATTGCGACGTCAATATATAGCTATACGGAGTGACAAGTATTCTCTTTCTCATCGTGACAGCCGCTCGCGATGGACCCCTGCAGAGATCAGCTGTGCCGTTCGTTTACAACAGCGTCGGAACTCAACTCAAGGTGGGGCAAACCCAGTAGTCTATCATGAATCTAATTAGGCAGATAGTTAACAGTTCATCTCATGTTGCTCCCCCGATTATTAAAGGCAACCATGTAATTGTAACGTTCAGTTAATTCAGTAATAACCAGGCTTTATTCCAGACAGCTTCACAGTTTAAGCAGCCCTTGCTCTACCTATCATGTTTCTCAACCATAAAACCTCTAACCTTTCTTGTATAAAGTTGACCACAAATCGGCTATATAACAGGAGGAACAGAAACAGTTATAAAAAATGATAGCTCATTCTTAGTTTCTCGGACTTTCGTGGAAATGTTTTAGAGGATAACTAGTATCTTTAAAGTTTAACGGGGAATGGTGTTGCAGGATTTCTGTGAGCATTACAATGGAGTGTTTTCTTGTATAGTCCGTTACCTGTAGCCTTATTTCTTGCTCAGGAGGCCGCGGTGACGTAGTGGTTAGACTGCTCGCCTCCCACTTAGGCGAGCCGGGTTCGATTCCCGTCATGATCACTCCCGGATTTTCACATGTAGTAATTGTGGCGGACGATGCCGCTGGTTGGCGGGTTTTCTCGGGCATCTTCCGTTTCCCCCACCCTTCCATTCCTTCCTCCATACTCACATCGCTTCATACTCATCAGCTCTCAAGACCTCGCTGTTAATAGACGCCCAAATTTCTTTACTCACTCATTCACTCACTCACATTGTTGCTCATTACCTGGGAAATATATTGTTTTTGCGTTATTTTTCTTGATAGTTTTTTTTTTTTTGGCAATGGATGCAAGTCTATTTAAATGCTCCCGGAAGCGACTATTACGTACACACAAGTGGAAACATCTGATAAAAATGATCACAAGTGGAAATTCAGAACGTGGGCACCTCCATACCAAACCCACGATCATGTTAGATACTAGCAGTTCCCTAACTCCCAGCTCAGATCACGTGACCACGCGTTGTTTGCCACGAAGGCATATCGCACTTAAGCTAATTGAGTCGTAATTTCTAAATGACGCTCCTAGCTTCTTGAGGAACGCACGTAATATAACTGCCATGCATGAGTGCTGTACCTGAAGGTAATGGACTTCCAAATTGGTGAGAACACACGACCACGTGATGTAACCACGAACACTGCATGCACACTTATCACACTCGTTCCCTCAACTGGAATACGAGGTGTTCGTAATTAGTCATGTTGACGCGCTAGCACGCCTTCATGTATATTTTACGTTCCCGGCATCGCTTCACTCGATCATATGGGGTTTTATGGGTATCACTGGATTGCTTTTGAGATGCTCTTTCCAACCGTATATGATTTCTATATTTGGACTTGGTTTTTTGATGAGTATAGGCCGAAATTTTGCTAAGTTTTCTTAATTTTTCACATTAAACGCATACAATTTCGCCATAACCACACCACAAAAATTATTTTTACACGCAATCAATATTGATGTTGACGAGAGCTGTCGATTGTAAGTTAAACGAGCGTCGTATCATCTCCTAGTCAAAAGTTATACTACGAGGAAGTTATGAGACGCGGCGAAACGAACTCAAAATTGCCCCCCCCCCCCCCCTCTTTAACTCCACAACTCACCGCGCGCGCGATGCTTCGCTCAACGTAACATATTATTTAATCCTTTGGCAATCGATATTTTCGGAGCTGCAATGCCAAACTGTATCCTCCGATTTTGTTATAGGCGGATCTTCTGGAATACCTCCCTCTATGGTCGCAAATTTAAAGACGTATTCACGTCAAAAAAAAAACGCAAAGTTATTTCCATTTAATTTCGTTCATATCTAACCTTGCACAGTACTTAACGATATACACTGCCAGTGTATATTTGCGAGGGAGATAATTTAAGTGTCAGTAATCTAATAAATAAATCATAGTATCGAACACTACATACATTGACTAAAGTAAGCATAGTGTTCCAAATTCACTAGTGTATTTTGTAATTATAGTACACACTTATGTTTTGTTCATTACAAGTGCTAGTTGAGGTATTTCTGCATCAGTCACATGCCATTAACTCGTAGTCTGGACTGTAAATGTGAGTTTTTGTTGCAATAACGTGGGAGTGTTCTGAACAAAAAGTAAGAGATATTAGGGATTAGGGATAGTTCTCACAGGAGAGATCTGTTCAACTGTGTGCTTGAGAGAGGAAAAGCTTAAAACTAAAGATTTTTCAACTAATGAAAGTGAGGATACACTCTGAGAAATAGTTAGAAAATTTACCACACTAGTGTATACGTATATAGGATGTTCACGGTAAAATGAGCACTTCTGAAAGCCATACTTGTATAAACGTTGTGTGTTCATCCGCCTCATGTAAAATTAACATTGCCATGGGCCTCATCACTTTAGTTATGCAGCGTTCAAGTGAAACTGTGCAATTATTAGAAAGTAAATATTGTACAAATCTGCTCATTTTAAACTTCGATGAATTAAAAACTACAGAAAACGAGAGAAATAATTTAAGTTACAAATGGTTACCTAACACTTTTTGTTTGACGTTAATATATGGAACTACTTACCCCTTCATTGTTACCAACTTTACTGGACACATGTCTCTCATTGCGGCCGTTAAAATATATGCAGGTAGGGGCAGTGACTTTTCCCTTAGATTGATTTCAAAAGTGCTCACTTTGTCGTGAATAGTCTTTAGTAAGAAATCGCGAGTGGTATAGGTGAAAAACTTCCATTACAGTTTAGAAAGTTGACCACAAATGTTTTACAGTGTATGCAAAAATAGAGCAGCGACAGCGTCTGCTGCCTCGTTTTCCGCGTGAGAAAGTTAAGAGTGACGTCACAAGGAATCGAACTCTTTTCGCTGGGATAGAAGACACCACCGGAGCTCTTGTCAAGGTTATGTCAACGAACTCCAGTAAGTGAGTAACAATCCACAATCTAGAGGGCTAAACGTCTGTCGCTGTTCTTGTTGCATCAAGACAGACGTGTTAGTGAGCAGGTTCGGTGAACAGGGTGGCACCCTACAGGCGTGTTAGTGAGCAGGTTCGGTGAACAGGATGGCGCCCTACAGGCGTGTTTGTGAGCAGGTTCGGTGAACAGGGTGGCACCCTACAGGCGTGTTAGTGAGCAGGTTCGGTGAACAGGCGTGTTTGTGAGCAGGTTCGGTGAACAGGGTGGCACCCTACAGGCGTGTTAGTGAGCAGGTTCGGTGAACAGGGTGGCACCCTACAGGCTTGTTAGTGAGCAGGTTCGGTGAACAGGGTGGCACCCTACAGGCGTGTTAGTGAGCAGGTTCGGTGAACAGGGTGGCACCCTACAGGCGTGTTAGTGAGCAGGTTCGGTGAACAGGGTGGCACCCTACAGGCGTGTTTGTGAGCAGGTTCGGTGAACAGGGTGGCACCCTACAGGCTTGTTAGTGAGCAGGTTCGGTGAACAGGCGTGTTTGTGAGGAGGTTCGGTGAACAGGGTGGCACCCTACAGGCGTGTTAGTGAGCAGGTTCGGTGAACAGGGTGGCACCCTACAGGCTTGTTAGTGAGCAGGTTCGGTGAACAGGGTGGCACCCTACAGGCGTGTTTGTGAGCAGGTTCGGTGAACAGGGTGGCACCCTACAGGCTTGTTAGTGAGCAGGTTCGGTGAACAGGCGTGTTTGTGAGCAGGTTCGGTGAACAGGGTGGCACCCTACAGGCTTGTTAGTGAGCAGGTTCGGTGAACAGGGTGGCACCCTACAAGCGTGTTTGTGAGCAGGTTCGGTGAACAGGGTGGCACCCTACAGGCTTGTTAGTGAGCAGGTTCGGTGAACAGGGTGGCACCCTACAGGCTTGTTAGTGAGCAGGTTCGGTGAACAGGGTGGCACCATACAGGCTTGTTAGTGAGCAGGTTCGGTGAACAGGGTGGCACCATACAGGCTTGTTAGTGAGCAGGTTCGGTGAACAGGGTGGCACCCTACAGGCTTGTTAGTGAGCAGGTTCGGTGAACAGGGTGGCGCCCTACAGGCTTGTTAGTGAGCAGGTTCGGTGAACAGGCGTGTTTGTGAGCAGGTTCGGTGAACAGGGTGGCACCCTACAGACGTGTTTGTGAGCAGGTTCGGTGAACAGGGTGTCACCCTACAGGCGTGTTAGTGAGCAGGTTCGGTGAACAGGGTGGCACCCTACAGGCGTGTTAGTGAGCAGGTTCGGTGAACAGGATGGCGCCCTACAGGCTTGTTAGTGAGCAGGTTCGGTGAACAGGGTGGTACCCTACAGGCGTGTTAGTGAGCAGGTTCGGTGAACAGGGTGTCACCCTACAGGCGTGTTTGTGAGCAGGTTCGGTGAACAGGGTGGCACCCTACAGGCGTGTTAGTGAGCAGGTTCGGTGAACAGGATGGCGCCCCACAGGCTTGTTAGTGAGCAGGTTCGGTGAACAGGGTGTCACCCTACAGGCGTGTTTGTGAGCAGGTTCGGTGAACAGGGTGGCACCCTAAAGGCGAGTTAGTGAGCAGGTTCGGTGGACAGGGTGGCACCCTACAGGCTTGTTAGTGAGCAGGTTCGGTGAACAGGGTGGCACCCTACAGGCGTGTTAGTGAGCAGGTTCGGTGAACAGGATGGCGCCCTACAGGCTTGTTAGTGAGCAGGTTCGGTGAACAGGGTGGCACCCTACAGGCGTGTTAGTGAGCAGGTTCGGTGAACAGGGTGGCACCCTACAGGCTTGTTAGTGAGCAGGTTCGGTGAACAGGGTGGCACCATACAGGCTTGTTAGTGAGCAGGTTCGGTGAACAGGGTGGCACCCTACAGGCGTGTTTGTGAGCAGGTTCGGTGAACAGAGTCGCACCCTACAGGCTTGTTAGTGAGCAGGTTCGGTGAACAGAGTCGCACCCTACAGGCTTGTTAGTGAGCAGGTTCGGTGAACAGGGTGGCACCCTACAGGCGTGTCAGGGAGCAGGTTCGGCGAACAGGGTGGCACCCTACAGGCTTGTTAGTGAGCAGGTTCGGTGAACAGGGTGGCACCCTACAGGCTTGTTTGTGAGCAGGTTCGGTGAACAGGGTGGCACCCTACAGGCGTGTTTGTGAGCAGGTTCGGTGAACAGGGTGGCACCCTACAGGCATGTTAGTGAGCAGGTTCGGTGAACAGGGTGGCACCCTACAGGGGTGTTAGTGAGCAGGTTCGGTGAACAGGATGGCACCCTACAGGCGTGTTAGTGAGCAGGTTAGGTGAACAGGCTGGCACCCTACAGGCTTGTTAGTGAGCAGGTTCGGTGAACAGGGTGGCACCCTACAGGCGTGTTAGTGAGCAGGTTCGGTGAACAGGGTGGCACCCTACAGGCGTGTTAGTGAGCAGGTTCGGTGAACAGGGTGGCACCCTACAGGCTTGTTTGTGAGCAGGTTCGGTGAACAGGGTGGCACCCTACAGGCTTGTTAGTGAGCAGGTTCGGTGAACAGGGTGGCACCCTACAGGCGTGTTAGTGAGCAGGTTCGGTGAACAGGATGGCACCCTACAGGCTTGTTAGTGAGCAGGTTCGGTGAACAGGTGGCACCCTACAGCGTGTTAGTGAGCAGGTTCGGTGAACAGGGTGGCACCCTACAGGCGTGTTAGTGAGCAGGTTCGGTGAACAGGGTGGCACCCTACAGGCTTGTTAGTGAGCAGGTTCGGTGAACAGGGTGGCACCCTACAGGCTTGTTAGTGAGCAGGTTCGATGAACAGGGTCGCACCCTACGGGCTTGTTAGTGAGCAGGTTCGGTGAACAGAGTCGCACCCTACAGGCTTGTTAGTGAGCAGGTTCGGTGAACAGGTGGCACCCTACAGGCTTGTTAGTGAGCAGGTTCGGTGAACAGGATGGCACCCTACAGGCTTGTTTGTGAGCAGGTTCGATGAACATGGTGCACCATTACAGGCTTGTTAGTGAGCAGGTTCGGTGAACAGGGTGGCACCCTATAGGCTTGTTTGTGAGCAGGTTCGGTGAACAGGGTGGCACCCTACAGGCTTGTTAGTGAGCAGGTTCGGTGAACAGGGTGGCACCCTACAGGCTTGTTAGTGAGCAGGTTCGGTGAACAGGATGGCACCCTACAGGCGTGTTAGTGAGCAGGTTAGGTGAACAGGGTGGCACCCTACAGGCTTGTTAGTGAGCAGGTTCGGTGAACAGGGTGGCACCCTACAGGCTTGTTAGTGAGCAGGTTCGGTGAACAGGGTGGTGTTAGTGAGCAGGTTCGGTGAACAGGGTGGCACCCTACAGGTGTTAGTGAGCAGGTTGGTGAACAGGTGCCTACAGGTTTAGTGAGCAGTTCGGTGAACAGGTGGCACCCTACAGGCGTGTTGTGAGCAGGTTCGGTGAACAGGGTGGCACCCTACAGGCGTGTTAGTGAGCAGGTTCGGTGAACAGGGTGGCACCCTACAGGCGTGTTTGTGAGCAGGTTCGTGAACAGGGTGCACCCTACAGGCTGTTAGTGAGCAGGTTCGTGACAGGTGGACCCTACAGGCTTGTTAGTGAGCAGTTCGTGAACAGGGTGGCCCCTACAGGCTGTTAGTGACAGGTTCGGTGAACAGGGTGGCACCCTACAGGCGTGTTAGTGAGAGGTTCGGTGAACAGGGTGGCACCCTACAGCGTGTTGTGAGAGGTTCGGTGAACAGGTGGCACCTACGGCTGTGTGAGCAGGTTCGGTGAACAGGGTGGCACCCTACAGGCTTTTGTGAGCAGGTTCGGTGACAGGGTGGCACCTACAGGCGTGTTAGTGAGCAGGTTCGGTGAACAGGTGGCACCTACAGGCGTGTTAGTGAGCAGGTTCGGTGAACAGGTGGCACCCTACAGGTTGTTAGTGAGCAGGTTCGGTGAACGGGTGGCACCCTACAGGCGGTTAGTGAGCAGGTTCGGTGAACAGGGTGGCACCCTACAGGCTTGTTAGTGAGCAGGTTCGGTGAACAGGGTGGCACCCTACAGGCTTGTTAGTGAGCAGGTTCGGTGAACAGGGTGGCACCCTACAGGCTGTTTGTGAGCAGGTTCGGTGAACAGGTGGCACCCTACAGGCTGTTAGTGAGCAGGTTCGGTGAACAGGGTGGCACCCTACAGGGTTAGTGAGCAGGTTCGGTGAAACAGGTGGCACCCTACAGGCGTGTTAGTGAGCAGGTTCGGTGAACAGGTGGACCCTACAGGCTTTAGTGAGCAGTTCGGTGAACAGGGGTGCCCTACAGGCTGTTAGTGAGCAGGTTCGGTGAACAGGTGGCCCCTACAGGCTGTTAGTGAGCAGGTTCGGTGAACAGGTGGCACCCTACGGGCGTTTGTGAGCAGGTTCGGTGACAGGGTGCACCCTACAGGCGTGTTAGTGAGCAGGTTCGGTGAACAGGTGGCACCTACAGGCGTGTTAGTGAGCAGGTTCGGTGAACAGGTGGCACCCTACAGGCGTGTTTGTGAGCAGGTTCGGTGAACAGGATGGCCCCTACAGGCTGTAGGAGCAGGTTCGGTGAACAGGGTGGCACCCTACAGGCTGTTAGTGAGCAGGTTCGGTGAACAGGGTGGCACCCTACAGGCTTGTTAGTGAGCAGGTTCGGTGAACAGGATGGCACCCTACAGGCTTGTTTGTGAGCAGGTTCGATGAACATGGTCGCACATTACAGGCTTGTTAGTGAGCAGGTTCGGTGAACAGGGTGGCACCCTATAGGCTTGTTTGTGAGCAGGTTCGGTGAACAGGGTGGCACCCTACAGGCTTGTTAGTGAGCAGGTTCGGTGAACAGGGTGGCACCCTATCAGGCTTATTAGTGAGCAGGTTCGGTGAACAGGGTGGCACCCTACAGGCTTGTTAGTGAGCAGGTTCGGTGAACAGGGTGGCACCCTACAGGCGTGTTAGTGAGCAGGTTCAGTGAACAGGGTGGCCCCCTACAGGCGTGTTAGTGAGCAGGTTCGGTGAACAGGGTCGCACCCTACAGACGTGTTAGTGAGCAGGTTCGGTGAACAGGGTGGCACCCTACAGGCGTGATAGTGAGCAGGTTCGGTGAACATGGTGGCACCCTTCAGGCTTGTTAGTGAGCAGGTTCGGTGAATAGGGTGGCACCCTACAGGCGTGTTAGTGAGCAGGTTCAGTGAACAGGGTGGCACCCTACAGGCTTGTTAGTGAGCAGGTTCGGTGAACAGGTGGCACCATACAGGCTTGTTAGTGAGCAGGTTCGGTGAACAGGGTGGCAGAATACAGGCTTGTTAGTGAGCAGGTTCGGTGAACAGGGTGGCACCCTACAGGCTTGTTAGTGAGCAGGTTCGGTGAACAGGGTGGCGCCCTACAGGCTTGTTAGTGAGCAGGTTCGGTGAACAGGCGTGTTTGTGAGCAGGTTCGGTGAACAGGGGGCACCCTACAGACGTGTTTGTGAGCAGGATCGGTGAACAGGGTGTCACCCTACAGGCGTGTTAGTGAGCAGGTTCGGTGAACAGGGTGGCACCCTACAGGCGTGTTAGTGAGCAGGTTCGGTGAACAGGATGGCGCCCTACAGGCTTGTTAGTGAGCAGGTTCGGTGAACAGGGTGGCACCCTACAGGCGTGTTAGTGAGCAGGTTCGGTGAACAGGGTGGCACCCTACAGGTGTGTTTGTGAGCAGGTTCTGTGAACAGGGTGGCACCCTTCAGGAGTGTTTGTGAGCAGGTTCGGTGAACAGGATGTCACCCTACAGGCGTGATAGTGAGCAGGTTCGGTGAACAGAGTGGCACCCTACAGGCGTGTTTAGTGAGAAGGTTCGGTGAACAGGGTGGCACCCTACAGGCGTGTTAGTGAGCAGGTTCGGTGAACAGGGTGGCACCCTACAGGCGTGTTAGTGAGCAGGTTCGGTGAACAGGGTGGCACCCTACAGGCTTGTTAGTGAGCAGGTTCGGTGAACAGGGTGGCACCCTACAGGCGTGTTAGTGAGCAGGTTCAGTGAACAGGGTAGCACCCTACAGGCGTGATAGTGAGCAGGTTCGGTGAACAGGGTGGCCCCCTACAGGCGTGTTAGTGAGCAGGTTCAGTGAACAGGGTAGCACCCTACAGGCGTGTTATTGAGCAGGTTCAGCGAACAGGGTGGCCCCCTACAGGCGTGTTAGTGAGCAGGTTCGGTGAACAGGGTCGCACCCTACAGACGTGTTAGTGAGCAGGTTCGGTGAACAGGGTGGCGCCCTACAGGCTTGTTAGTGAGCAGGTTCGGTGGACAGGGTGGCACCCTACAGACGTGTCAGGGAGCAGGTTCGGTGAACAGGGTGGCACCCTACAGCGTGTTTGTGAGCAGGTTCGGTGAACAGGGTGGCACCCTACAGGCGTGTTAGTGAGCAGGTTCGGTGAACAGGATGGCGCCCCACAGGCTTGTTAGTGAGCAGGTTCGGTGAACAGGGTGTCACCCTACAGGCGTGTTTGTGAGCAGGTTCGGTGAACAGGGTGGCACCCTAAAGGCGAGTTAGTGAGCAGGTTCGGTGGACAGGGTGGCACCCTACAGGCTTGTTAGTGAGCAGGTTCGGTGAACAGGGTGGCACCCTACAGGCGTGTTAGTGAGCAGGTTCGTTGAACAGGGTGGCACCCTACAGGCATGTTAGTGAGCAGGTTCGGTGAACAGGGTGGCACCCTACAGGGGTGTTAGTAAGCAGGTTCGGTGAACAGGATGGCACCCTACAGGCGTGTTAGTGAGCAGGTTAGGTGAACAGGGTGGCACCCTACAGGCTTGTTAGTGAGCAGGTTCGGGTAAACAGGGTGGCACCCTACAGGCGTGTTAGTGAGCAGGTTCGGTGAACAGAATGGACACCCTACAGGCGTGTGAGGAGCAGGTTCGGTGAACAGGGTGGCATCCTACAGGCTTGTTAGTGAGCAGGTTCGGTGGACAGGGTGGCACCCTACAGGCGTGTTAGTGAGCAGGTTCGGTGAACAGGGTGGCTCCTACAGGCGTGTTAGTGAGCAGGTTCGGTGGACAGGGTGGCACCCTACAGACGTGTTAGTGAGCAGGTTCGGTGAACAGAATGGCACCCTACAGGCGTGTGAGGGAGCAGGTTCGGTGAACAGGGTGGCACCCTACAGGCTTGTTAGTGAGCAGGTTCGGTGAACAGGGTGGCACCCTACAGGCATGTTAGTGAGCAGTTCGGTGAACAGGGTGGCACCCTACAGGCTTGTTAGTGAGCAGGTTCGGTGACAGGGTGGCACCCTACAGGCGTGTTAGTGAGCAGGTTCGGTGAACAGGTGGCACCTACAGGCGCGTTAGTGAGCAGGTTCGGTGAACAGGGTGGCACCCTACAGGCGTGTTAGTGAGCAGGTTCGGTGAACAGGGTGGCACCCTACAGGCTTGTTAGTGAGCAGGTTCGGTGAACAGGGTGGCACCCTACAGGCTTGTTAGTGAGCAGGTTCGGTGAACAGGTGGCACCCTACAGGCTTGTTAGTGAGCAGGTTCGGTGAACAGGGTGGCACCCTACAGGCTGTTAGTGAGCAGGTTCGGTGAACAGGGTGGCACCCTACAGGCGTGTAGTGAGCAGGTTCGGGAACAGGGTGGCACCCTACAGGCTGTTAGTGAGCAGGTTCGGTGAACAGGGTGGCACCCTACAGGCTTGTTAGTGAGCAGGTTCGGTGAACAGGGTGGCACCCTACAGGCGTGTTTGTGAGCAGGTTCGGTGAACAGGTGGCACCCTACAGGCATGTTAGTGAGCAGGTTCGGTGAACAGGTGGCACCCTACAGGCGTGTTAGTGAGCAGGTTCGGTGAACAGGATGGCACCCTACAGGCGTGTTAGTGAGCAGGTTCGGTGAACAGGGTGGCACCCTACAGGCTTGTTAGTGAGCAGGTTCGGTGAACAGGGTGGCACCCTACAGGCTGTGTTAGTGAGCAGGTTCGGTGACACAGGGTGGCACCCTACAGGCTGTTAGTGAGCAGGTTCGGTGGACAGGTGGCACCCTACAGGCGTGTCAGTGAGCAGGTTCGGTGAACAGGGTGGCACCCTACAGGCGTGTTAGTGAGCAGGTTCGGTGAACAGGGTGGCACCCTACAGGCGTGTTAGTGAGCAGGTTCGGTGAACAGGGTGGCACCCTACAGGCTGTTTGTGAGCAGTTCGGTGGACAGGGTGGCACCCTACAGGCTGTTAGTGAGCAGGTTCGGTGAACAGGGTGGCACCCTACAGGCGTGTTAGTGAGGCAGGTTTCGGGTGAACAGGGTGGCACCCTACAGGCGTGTTGTGAGCAGGTTCGTGTGGAACAGGGTTGGCACCCTACAGGCATGTTAGTGAGCAGGTTCGGTGAACAGGGTGGCACCCTAACAGCGTGTTAGTGAGCAGGTTTCGGTGAACAGGATGGGCACCCTACAGGCTGTTAGTGAGCAGGTTCGGTGAACAGGATGGCACCCTACAGGCTGTTAGTGAGCAGGTTCGGTGAACAGGGTGGCACCCTACAGGCTTGTTAGTGAGCAGGTTCGGTGAACAGGTGGCACCCTACAGGCTTTGTTAGTGAGCAGGTTCGGTGAACAGGGTGGCACCCTACAGGCTGTTTAGTGAGCAGGTTCGGTGAACAGGGTGGCACCCTACAGGCGTGTTAGTTAGTGAGCAGGTTCGGTGAACAGGGTGCACCCTACAGGCGTGTAGTGAGCAGGTTCGGTGAACAGGGTGGCCCTACAGGCGTGTTAGTGAGCAGGTTCGGTGGACAGGGTGCACCCTACAGACGTGTTAGTGAGCAGGTTCGGTGAACAGGATGGCACCCTACAGGCGTGTTAGTGGAGCAGGTTCGGTGAACAGGGTGGCACCCTACAGGCGTTGTTAGTGAGCAGGTTCGTGAACAGGTGGCACCCTACAGGCTGTTAGTGAGCAGGTTCGGTGAACAGGGTGGCACCCTACAGGCGTGTTAGTGAGCAGGTTCGGTGACAGGGTGGCACCCTACAGGCGTGTTAGTGAGCAGGTTCGGTGAACAGGGTGGCACCCTACAGGCGTGTTAGTGAGCAGGTTCGGTGAACAGGGTGGCACCCTACAGGCGTGTTAGTGAGCAGGTTCGGTGAACAGAGTGGCACCCTACAGGCTTGTTAGTGAGCAGGTTCGGTGAACAGGGTGGCACCTACAGGCTGTAGTGAGCAGGTTCGTGAACAGGGTGGCACCCTACAGGCTGTTAGTGAGCAGGTTCGGTGAACAGGGTGGCACCCATACAGGCTGTTTAGTGAGCAGGTTCGGTGAACAGGGTGGCACCCTACAGGCGTGTTAGTGAGCAGGTTCGGTGAACAGGGTGGCACCCTACAGGCGTGATAGTGAGCAGGTTCGGTGAACAGGATGGCACCCTACAGGCGTGTGAGGAGCAGGTTCGGTGAACAGGGTGGCACCCTACAGGCTTGTTAGTGAGCAGGTTCGGTGGAACAGGGTGGCACCCTACAGGCTTGTTAGTGAGCAGGTTCGGTGAACAGGGTGGCACCCTACAGGCGTGTTAGTGAGCAGGTTCGGTGAACAGGATGGCACCCTACAGGCGTGTTAGTGAGCAGGTTCGGTGAACAGGGTGGCACCCCTACAGGCGTGTTAGTGAGCAGGTTCGGTGAACAGGTGCACCCTACAGGCTGTTAGTGAGCAGGTTCGGTGAACAGGTGGCACCCTACAGGCTTGTTAGTGAGCAGGTTCGGTGAACAGGTGGCACCCTACAGGCGTGTTAGTGAGCAGGTTCGGTGAACAGGTGGCACCCTACAGCGTGTTAGTGAGCAGGTTCGGTGAACAGGTGGCACCCTACAGGCTTGTTAGTGAGCAGGTTCGGTGAACAGGGTGGCACCCTACAGGCGTGTTAGTGAGCAGGTTCGGTGAACAGGGTGGCACCCTACAGGCTTGTTAGTGAGCAGGTTCGGTGAACAGGGTGGCACCCTACAGGCTGTTAGTGAGCAGGTTCGGTGAACAGGGTGGCACCCTACAGGCGTGTTAGTGAGCAGGTTCGGTGAACAGGGTGGCACCCTACAGGCTGTTAGTGAGCAGGTTCGTGAACAGGGTGGCACCCTACAGGCGTGTTAGTGAGCAGGTTCGGTGAACAGGGTGGCACCCTACAGGCGTGTTAGTGAGCAGTTCGGTGAACAGGGTGCACCCTACAGGCTTGTTAGTGAGCAGGTTCGGTGAACAGGGTGGCACCCTACAGGCTGTTAGTGAGCAGGTTCGGTGAACAGGGTGGCACCCTACAGGCGTGTTAGTGAGCAGGTTCGGTGAACAGGGTGGCACCCTACAGCGTGTTAGTGAGCAGGTTCGGTGAACAGGGTGGCACCCTACAGGCGTTGTTATGAGCAGGTTCGGTGAACAGGTGGCACCCTACAGGCTTGTTAGTGAGCAGGTTCGGTGAACAGGTGGCACCCTACAGGCTTGTTAGTGAGCAGGTTCGGTGAACAGGGTGGCACCCTACAGGCTGTTAGTGAGCAGGTTCGGTGAACAGGGTGGCACCTACAGGCGTGTTAGTGAGCAGGTTCGGTGAACAGGGTGGCACCCTACAGGCGTGTTAGTGAGCAGGTTCGGTGAACAGGTGGCACCCTACAGGCGTGTTAGTGAGCAGGTTCGGTGAACAGGGGGCACCCTACAGGCGTGTTGTGAGCAGGTTCGGTGAACAGGGTGGCACCCTACAGGCTTGTTAGTGAGCAGGTTCGGTGAACAGGGTGCACCCTACAGGCTTGTTAGTGAGCAGGTTCGGTGAACAGGGTGCACCCTACAGGCTTGTTAGTGAGCAGGTTCGGTGAACAGGATGCACCCTACAGCTGTTAGTGAGCAGGTTCGGGAACAGGTGGCACCCTACGGGCTGTTAGTGAGCAGGTTCGTGAACAGGGTGGCACCCTACAGGCGTGTTTGTGAGCAGGTTCGGTGAACAGGGTGGCACCCTACAGGCTTGTTAGTGAGCAGGTTCGGTGAACAGGTGGCACCCTACAGGCTTGTTAGTGAGCAGGTTCGGTGAACAGGTGGCACCCTACAGGCTGTTAGTGAGCAGGTTCGGTGAACAGGGTGGCACCCTACAGGCTTATTAGTGAGCAGGTTCGGTGAACAGGGTGGCACCCTACAGGCTGTTAGTGAGCAGGTTCGGTGAACAGGGTGGCACCCTACAGGTGTGTTAGTGAGCAGGTTCGGTGAACAGGATGGCACCCTACAGGCGTGTTAGTGAGCAGGTTCGGTGAACAGGGTGGCACCCTACAGGCGTGTTAGTGAGCAGGTTCGGTGAACAGGGTGGCACCCTACAGGCGTGTTAGTGAGCAGGTTCGGTGAACAGGATGGCACCCTACAGGCTGTTAGTGAGCAGGTTCGGTGAACAGGTGGCACCCTACAGGCTTGTTAGTGAGCAGGTTCGGTGAACAGGGTGGCACCCTACAGGCTGTTAGTGAGCAGGTTCGGTGAACAGGTGGCACCCTACAGGCTGTTAGTGAGCAGGTTCGGTGAACAGGGTGGCACCCTACAGGCTTGTTAGTGAGCAGGTTCGGTGAACAGGGTGGCCCTACAGGCTGTTAGTGAGCAGGTTCGGTGAACAGGGCACCCTCAGCCTTAGTGAGCAGGTTCGGTGAACAGGGTGGCACCCTACAGGCGTGTTTGTGAGCAGGTTCGGTGAACAGGGTGGCACCCTACAGGCGTGTTAGTGAGCAGGTTCGGTGAACAGGGTGGCACCCTACAGGCGTGTTAGTGAGCAGGTTCGGTGAACAGGTGGCACCCTACAGGCTTGTTAGTGAGCAGGTTCGGTGAACAGGGTGGCACCTACAGGCTGTTAGTGAGCAGGTTCGGTGAACAGGGTGGCACCCTACAGGCTGTTAGTGAGCAGGTTCGGTGAACAGGGTGGCACCCTACAGGCTGTTAGTGAGCAGGTTCGGTGAACAGGGAAGTGGCACCCTACAGGCTGTTGTGAGCAGGTTCGGTGAACAGGTGGCACCCTACAGGCGTGTTAGTGAGCAGGTTCGGTGAACAGGTGGCACCCTACAGGCTGTATAGTGAGCAGGTTCGGTGAACAGGTGGCACCCTACAGGCGTGTTAGTGAGCAGGTTCGGTGAACAGGATGGCACCCTACAGGCGTGTTAGTGAGCAGTTCGGTGAACAGGTGGCACCCTACAGGCTTGTTAGTGAGCAGGTTCTGTGAACAGGGTGGCACCCTACAGGCGTGTTAGTGAGCAGTTTCGGTGAACAGGGTGGCACCCTACAGGCGTGATAGTGAGCAGGTTCGGTGAACAGGATGGCACCCTACAGGCTGTTAGTGAGCAGGTTCGGTGAACATAATGGCACCCTACAGGCGTGTTTGTGAGCAGGTTCGGTGAACAGGGTGGCACCCTACAGGCTTGTTAGTGAGCAGGTTCGGTGAACAGGGTGGCACCCTACAGGCGTGTTATTGAGCAGGTTCGGTGAACAGGGTGGCACCCTACAGGCTTGTTTAGTGAGCAGGTTCGGTGAACAGGGTGGCACCCTACAGGCTTGTTAGTGAGCAGGTTCGGTGAACAGGATGGCACCCTACAGGCTTGTTAGTGAGCAGGTTCGGTGAACAGGGTGGCACCCTACAGGCTGATAGTGAGCAGGTTCGGTGAACAGGGTGGCACCCTACAGGCGTGATAGTGAGCAGGTTCGGTGAACAGGATGGCACCCTACAGGCTGTTAGTGAGCAGGTTCGGTGAACAGGATGGCACCCTACAGGCTGTTAGTGAGCAGGTTCGGTGAACAGGGTGGCACCCTACAGGCGTGTAAGTGAGCAGGTTCGGTGAACAGGGTGGCACCCTACAGGCTTGTTAGTGAGCAGGTTCGGTGAACAGGTGGCACCCTACAGGCTTGTTAGTGAGCAGGTTCGGTGAACAGGATGGCACCCTACAGGCTGTTAGTGAGCAGGTTCGGTGAACAGGATGGCACCCTACAGGCTTGTTAGTGAGCAGGTTCGGTGAACAGGGTGGCACCCTACAGGCTTGTTAGTGAGCAGGTTCGGTGAACAGGGTGGCACCCTACAGGCTTGTTAGTGAGCAGGTTCGGTGAACAGGGTGGCACCCTACAGGCTTGTTAGTGAGCAGGTTCGGTGAACAGGGTGGCACCCTACAGGCCTGTTAGTGAGCAGGGTCGGTGAACAGGGTGGCACCCTACAGG
Source organism: Dryococelus australis (assembly GCA_029891345.1). NCBI lineage: Eukaryota > Metazoa > Arthropoda > Insecta > Phasmatodea > Phasmatidae > Dryococelus > Dryococelus australis. Next base: position 154,754,285 of record CM057000.1, on the reverse strand, counting down.
CGTGATAGTGAGCAGGTTCGGTGAACAGGATGGCACCCTACAGGCTGTTAGTGAGCAGGTTCGGTGAACAGGGTGGCACCCTACAGGATTGTTAGTGAGCAGGTTCGGTGAACAGGGTGGCACCCTACAGGCTGTGTTGTGAGCAGGTTCGGTGGACAGAGTGGCACCCTACATCGTGTTAGTGAGCAGGTTCGGTGAACAGGGTGGCACCCTACAGGCGTGATAGTGAGCAGGTTCGGTGAACAGGATGGCACCCTACAGGCCTGTTAGTGAGCAGGTTCGGTGAACAGGATGGCACCCTACAGGCTTGTTAGAGAGCAGGTTCGGTGAACAGGGTGGCACCCTACAGGCGTGTTAGTGAGCAGGTTCGGTGAACAGGTGGCACCCTACAGGCGTGTAAGTGAGCAGGTTCGGTGAACAGGGTGGCACCCTACAGGCTTGTTAGTGAGCAGGTTCGGTGAACAGGGTGGCACCCTACAGGCGTGATAGTGAGCAGGTTCGGTGAACAGGATGGCACCCTACAGGCCCTGATAGTGAGCAGGTTCGGTTGGTAACAGGATGGCACCCTACAGGCGTGTAAGTGAGCAGGTTCGGTGAACAGGGTGGCACCCTACAGGCTTGTTAGTGAGCAGGTTCGGTGAACAGGGTGGCACCCTACAGGCGTGATAGTGAGCAGGTTCGGTGAACAGGGTGGCACCCTACAGGCTTGTTAGTGAGCAGGTTCGGTGAACAGGGTGGCACTCTACAGGCTTGTAAGTGAGCAGGTTCGGTGAACAGGGTGGCACCCTACAGGCGTGTTAGTGAGCAGGTTCGGTGAACAGGATGGCACCCTACAGGCCTGTTAGTGAGCAGGTTCGGTGAACAGGATGGCACCCTACAGGCCTGTTAGTGAGCAGGTTCGGTGAACAGGATGGCACCCTACAGGCTTGTTAGTGAGCAGGTTCGGTGAACAGGGTGGCACCCTACAGGCGTGTAAGTGAGCAGGTTCGGTGAACAGGATGGCACCCTACAGGCCTGTTAGTGAGCAGGTTCGGTGAACAGGATGGCACCCTACAGGCGTGTAAGTGAGCAGGTTCGGTGAACAGGGTGGCACCCTACAGGCTTGTTAGTGAGCAGGTTCGGTGAACAGGGTGGCACCCTACAGGCGTGATAGTGAGCAGGTTCGGTGAACAAGGTGGCACTATACAGGCTTGTTAGTGAGCAGGTTCGGTGAACAGGATGGCACCCTACAGGGTTGTTAGTGAGCAGGTTCGGTGAACAGGGTGGCACCCTACAGGCTTGTTAGTGAGCAGGTTCGGTGAACAGGGTGGCACCCTACAGGCTTGTTAGTGAGCAGGTTCGGTGAACAGGATGGCACCCTACAGGCGTGTTAGTGAGCAGGTTCGGTGAACAGGGTGGCACCCTACAGGCGTGTTAGTGGCATGGTTCGGGTGGTAACAGGGTGGCACCCTACAGGCTTGTTAGTGAGCAGGTTCGGTGAACAGGATGGCACCCTACAGGCTTGTTAGTGAGCAGGTTCGGTGAACAGGATGGCACCCTACAGGCTTGTTAGTGAGCAGGTTCGGTGAACAGGATGGCACCCTACAGGCGTGTTAGTGAGCAGGTTCGGTGAACAGGGTGGCACCCTACAGGCTTGTTAGTGAGCAGGTTCGGTGAACAGGGTGGCACCCTACAGGCGTGTTAGTGAGCAGGTTCGGTGAACAGGGTGGCACCCTACAGGCGTGTTAGTGAGCAGGTTCGGTGAACAGGGTGGCACCCTACAGGCGTGTAAGTGAGCAGGTTCGGTGAACAGGGTGGCACCCTACAGGCTTGTTAGTGAGCAGGTTCGGTGAACAGGGTGGCACCCTACAGGCGTGATAGTGAGCAGGTTCGGTGAACAGGGTGGCACCCTACAGGCTTGTTAGTGAGCAGGTTCGGTGAACAGGATGGCACCCTACAGGCTTGTTAGTGAGCAGGTTCGGTGAACAGGGTGGCACCCTACAGGCTTGTTAGTGAGCAGGTTCGGTGAACAGGGTGGCACCCTACAGGCGTGTTAGTGAGCAGGTTCGGTGAACAGGGTGGCACCCTACAGGCGTGTTAGTGAGCAGCTTCGGTGAACAGGGAGGCACCCTACAGGCGTGTTAGTGAGCAGGTTCGGTGAACAGGGTGGTACCCTACAGGCGTGTAAGTGAGCAGGTTCGGTGAACAGGGTGGCACCCTACAGGCTTGTTAGTGAGCAGGTTCGGTGAACAGGCGTGTTTGTGAGCAGGTTCGGTGAACAGGGTGTCACCCTACAGGCGTGTTAGTGAGCATGTTCGGTGGACAGGGTGACACCCTACAGACGTGTTAGTGAGCAGGTTCGGTGAACAGGTTTGCACCCTACAGGCTCTGTCGAGCGAGTCACTGTTCTCTCAGATTACAGTTGCATTGCCAACACTAACAATAACATAGACATTTACTAACGCTCTAAAATTTAAAAAGTTAGCATCAACCAAAATATCTGCGTTCGATTGACTTCTGTTAGATACTGAGAAACATACTTTCACTCGTGACTTAACGCGATTGCTGTACATCTGCTAGCCCGTGCCACTTCAAGCTTTGTTGCCTTTACTACCATGGTGTTTAAGACCCTGTCACACTATCACAATTTCGCCTTCAACTGTATTTGACAATAACATTTGAGGACAAATTACGGCTATCCGATTTTTCCTTCAATCAAATTTTATCAAATAATCTTGAATGTGTTTGAAAATGTGTCACACTGTCAAATTTTTTTATTGGAAGAATCTAATTTTATATTTTATTAGAAAATTATTTTCATAGTGAGATATTGCTTTTATTTTTCAATGAAATCCATTACAGGAAGAAATGTAAGTAATATAGTAATTTTATTTCGTTTCTTTACTAAACTAAATTTTTTATTTAAAAGCGACGTTTCCTACACAGTGAAATAAATGCCTCTGAGTTCGTAATATTATGTGCAATATTCACTTAAAATAGCATTCATGCCCAGGCAGCTTCTACAAAAATTAATTATCTCCATAAGTTACTTCGTTTCCAGCAATTGTTCGTTATTTTAAGTTTCTTGGCGTCCATTTTTGTCGTGCACGATTCTGATTGGCTGAGACCGACAAACATGAAATAAATTTTAGAACCGGTCCAATTTTCAAATGTTTTGGTGGAACTTTTTTCATCGAACTTTTTCAGAAAAAAAATGGCGGCGTTTATGACGTTTCTATAACGTCATAACTGTCCAACTTTATTTGACCAAACTTATTGGAAGCAGTTTGACGGAAAAAATTGAAAGTGTGACAGGGGCTTTACAGAGATTGTTGATTTTCAAATTTGTTTGTGAGAAGGACGTGGAAAAGTACAAAATATATCGAGAGAATGACGAGTCGCCAGTCTTCAATGCCGAATTGTAAAAAGCATTGGGAGTCAAACCTAAAAGCACGTTTCGCAATTTCTCTCTGGAAAGGAGTAATATAAACAACGTAAATATTCACTAAGATGGGTTACCCAGATTCGTTATTGTTCGTGTTCTTTCACATACTTCTATTTACAGGGCGGACATTAAATTAATTCCTAGTTTTTCATAGCATTAATGTTCTTTGAGTAATATTTCTATGTTGGTAATGAATGCGTTACATGGCAATTTCGTTGAAATTTACAGGGAGCGCGTGGTTGAAAAAATAAATATTTCTCTCTAATTTCATTTCGAAATTTGCTGTCATTGTTTTGGCTCCCTTTAGATAGCTCGTTGTTTACATTTATATCCCTTGTTCGCTTCATGCATTCCAGTTTTTGTTGCTAATTTCTTATGGGAGGAGAAAACATAAAAAGAACCATTAATTTAAATATAATTGATAAATAGTGACACCCGAGAAATATTCCCGAACATGATATATTTTAATACAGTATGGGCGTGCCAGCAGCATTATTTTGTTCATTGGCGGTCTGTGTTCATGAGAAGATATATTCCTTCTTGACTGGCTAATTATAATTAGTTTACTCCGATACTGTACGACTGTGATTCGCGTGCAGACAGCTAAGACACTGAACACCTAGATCTGCCAATCATGAAATTGATTCTGAGCTAAAGTGTTATGAAATACAACAGGTCGTGGAATTGTTTCGCGAAAATCGCGTGTCCCTATTGATAAGCAATACCTAGGGGCACCTGTTTTCCGCGAAAAGATTTCAGGACATCTTCCAAAGCACTTTAATTAACAACCACGTTTGTGATTGGATCATTTGAATTGTTAGGCGTCGTATCTGTATGGCCGCGAACCGCGGAAGGTCAGTATCGGAGAAACTAAATTCTGATTGGCTCACTCGTGTAACAGGCTGTCTTCACATGACGGCAAGCGACCGATAGCTAGGGACACCCGAATATTGCTAAAAGATTTCACGACCAGTTGTATTTCATAACACTTTTTGCTCAGATCGACATTATTTATTGGGTAATCTACATTTTACGCGCATTAAGTGACTGCCCACGAATCAGATACGTACAGTATTGGAGTAAGTTTATTATTATTGGCCAGTCAACTAAGACAATGTCTTCTCACAGACACACACCGCCAATAGCAAAAGCGAACTGCTGGTACGTTCGTGGGATATTGAAATATAGCATATGCGGAAATATTTTTGCGAAATGCAGCCAAATGAAGAGTGCAAGTGTGCACATAGGATATTGATATTGAAGTCTAGCCTCTGCGTGAATCTTTTCGCGAAAAACACGCGGTTCTTGCAATAACCAAGAGGAGGTGATAGGGTAGCGTGGAGTTGCGTGTGGAGAAGCGTTGCAAGGTAAGCCGGTGCTTGCTCAGTGCTGTACACACTCGGCAGGAACCAGTGAGCAGAGTGGAGCCGGGATGTACTGCGGCCAATCACGAGAGAGCTGCCATTACACACGTGCTGTGACGTCAACTGAACTGCCACGTTCAAGTGGCCGATGTGTACACTAGCAAAGGAACAGGTACAGTACAGAGGAAGGGAGACACAGCTGACCTCGCAACAGTAGACTGCACGTCGCTGGGTCGGACAGCACTCACCTTCTCGTCGTTGGAGGTTAGGGGCCGCCATTACACACGTGCTGTGACGTCAACTGCACCTCCACATTCAAGTGGCCGATGTGTACACTAGCACAGGAACAGGTACGGTACAGAGGAAGGGAGACACAGCTGACCTCGCAACAGAAGACTGCACGTCGCTGGGTCGGGCAGCACTCACCTTCTCGTCGTTGGAGTTAAAGTGTCCGCCATTACACACGTGCTGTGACGTCAACTGCACCTCCACATTCAAGTGGCCGATGTGTACACTAGCACAGGAACAGGTACGGTACAGAGGAAGGGAGACACAGCTGACCTCGCAACAGAAGACTGCACGTCGCTGGGTCGGGCAGCACTCACCTTCTCGTCGTTGGAGTTAAAGTGTCCGCCATTACACACGTGCTGTGACGTCAACTGCACCTCCACGTTCAAGTGGCCGATGTGTACACTAGCAAAGGAACAGGTACAGTACAGAGGAAGGGAACACAGCTGACCTCGCAACAGTAGACTGCACGTCGCTGGGTCGGGCAGCACTCACCTTCTCGTCGTTGGAGTTAAAGTGTCCGCCATTACACACGTGCTGTGACGTCAACTGCACCTCCACGTTCAAGTGGCCGATGTGTACACTAGCAAAGGAACAGGTACAGTACAGAGGAAGGGAGACACAGCTGACCTTGCAACAGTCGACTGCACGTCGCTGGGTCGGACAGCACTCACCTTCTCGTCGTTGGAGGTTAGGGGCCGCCATTACACACGTGCTGTGACGTCAACTGAACTGCCACGTTCAAGTGGCCGATGTGTACACTAGCAAAGGAACAGGTACAGTACAGAGGAAGGGAGACACAGCTGACCTTGCAACAGTCGACTGCACGTCGCTGGGTCGGACAGCACTCACCTTCTCGTCGTTGGAGGTTAGGGGCCGCCATTACACACGTGCTGTGACGTCAACTGCACCTCCACATTCAAGTGGCCGATGTGTACACTAGCACAGGAACAGGTACGGTACAGAGGAAGGGAGACACAGCTGACCTCGCAACAGAAGACTGCACGTCGCTGGGTCGGGCAGCACTCACCTTCTCGTCGTTGGAGTTAAAGTGTCCGCCATTACACACGTGCTGTGACGTCAACTGAACTGCCACGTTCAAGTGGCCGATGTGTACACTAGCACAGGAACAGGTACAGTACAGAGGAAGGGAGACACAGCTGACCTCGCAACAGTAGACTGCACGTCGCTGGGTCGGGCAGCACTCACCTTCTCGTCGTTGGAGTTAAAGTGTCCGCCATTACACACGTGCTGTGACGTCAACTGCACCTCCACGTTCAAGTGGCCGATGTGTACACTAGCAAAGGAACAGGTACAGTACAGAGGAAGGGAGACACAGCTGACCTTGCAACAGTCGACTGCACGTCGCTGGGTCGGACAGCACTCACCTTCTCGTCGTTGGAGGTTAGGGGCCGCCATTACACACGTGCTGTGACGTCAACTGAACTGCCACGTTCAAGTGGCCGATGTGTACACTAGCAAAGGAACAGGTACAGTACAGAGGGAGGGAGACACAGCTGACCTCGCAACAGTAGACTGCACGTCGCTGGGTCGGACAGCACTCACCTTCTCGTCGTTGGAGGTTAGGGGCCGCCATTACACACGTGCTGTGACGTCAACTGCACCTCCACATTCAAGTGGCCGATGTGTACACTAGCACAGGAACAGGTACGGTACAGAGGAAGGGAGACACAGCTGACCTCGCAACAGAAGACTGCACGTCGCTGGGTCGGGCAGCACTCACCTTCTCGTCGTTGGAGTTAAAGTGTCCGCCATTACACACGTGCTGTGACGTCAACTGAACTGCCACGTTCAAGTGGCCGATGTGTACACTAGCAAAGGAACAGGTACAGTACAGAGGGAGGGAGACACAGCTGACCTCGCAACAGTAGACTGCACGTCGCTGGGTCGGACAGCACTCACCTTCTCGTCGTTGGAGGTTAGGGGCCGCCATTACACACGTGCTGTGACGTCAACTGCACCTCCACATTCAAGTGGCCGATGTGTACACTAGCACAGGAACAGGTACGGTACAGAGGAAGGGAGACACAGCTGACCTCGCAACAGTCGACTGCACGTCGCTGGGTCGGACAGCACTCACCTTCTCGTCGTTGGAGTTAAAGTATCCGCCATTACACACGTGCTGTGACGTCAACTGCACCTCCACATTCAAGTGGCCGATGTGTACACTAGCACAGGAACAGGTACAGTACAGAGGGAGGGAGACACAGCTGACCTCGCAACAGTAGACTGCACGTCGCTGGGTCGGACAGCACTCACCTTCTCGTCGTTGGAGTTAAAGTGTCCGCCATCCAAGTGCGGGCTCTTATTGATTACTTGAGCGACGGCAATGATGTTCTCATAGGCGTTCCTCACGGGCATGCAGAGCAGAGAGTCTGTGTGGTAGCCTGTGATGCGGTCGACCTCGTCGTCGAAGCGAGGATCCTGTAACACATGCAGATACTCCTCACAATATGTCACACTCTCTTCCAGCGCACAACTACACTTTACGGAAATACTTGTCAGTGTTTTAGCCGACCTCCCGTGGCTCAGTCGGTTGGTGCGCCACAGATCTGAGGTGCGGGAGGCTCTGGGTTCGAATCCCGGCCAAGGCATGGGTGATAATTTAAGTTAGGTTATAAGTTAGTCTGTAAGCCGTCCCCTGCTAAGCTTTCAAGCATAAAACCAGGGGACCTTAAAAAGCCCTTTACGATTACAAAATTTCGGTTTTTAGTGATTTATTCTGATATAAAGATTTATGCTGTCTCAAAAGTTGAGGTATGGCGTAGGGACCTGAGTTCGAGTCCCGAAAATTTAAAAAAATATCAATTTTCTGTCGGACTTAGTAAAAATGTGATAATTTTTCCCTGTGTTAGGTGAATATTATAGGAATACATGTCAAAGGGGAAAATATGGTTTTCCGATCGGATATGGGTAGGGATTCGCGTAATTTTCTTCATCAAGCTAGAAATCACAGAACTGTATATACGCTAGCCAGCGTCGTTCCTCCATTGGCTGCTGCCCAGATGTGAGGTCACTTCCCTTTCTGAGTGAACTGTGCGTGATTGGGGCACACGTTTGTCAAGTTGTCATTTATTGACTCAGAGTTACCTGGGGCGTGTCACATTAAGTATGGTCCAGTGACAAACGTATTGAAAAAGGAAAAGTGTTTTAAGTATAAACTGTCCTCAAGTAATAACGCGAATTTTGAGGTCTCTAGAAATGGGGAACAGGGTAAGATAAGAGGTTCGCAATTCGATTAATGACCCGATGTTTCTGAATCCTTTTAAGCGATGTTGGTACATTAATTTTTCACTGTTTGGTATTCATGCGCAACTGATACAAAGTTCTAAGAAGTTTACGAAAGTAACACATCGCTTAGGGGCCTGAGTTCGAAGCCCGAAACGGTAAAGAATATTAATTTTCTCTCGGTCTTTGAAATATGTTTAGAAAAACGCATAAAATGCCCGATAAAACAGTAAAACGAAAATGCGAATCAATATTTTAACGTTACAATTGTAACAGACCTTATGTGAGAATTAAATATGTGTAATCTGAGGCCAAAGGTCGAACTTTGGAAGAGTGCTCGTGGAAAAAGTATTTATAATGATATAAATAATAACTCTCAGATTGGGTATGAATTATACCGTGCCTATGTGCGCCCCCTGTCTGATTGTGTTGTTGTCATGAATAAATTCAAGTGAAATTCGTAATTTGAACAATGACCAGTGTTTCTTATACCTGCTCGTACGCATATGCTATATTTAATAAAGTTAAGTGACATAAGTAACGATAACTGCGTATTTTCCAAAGACATCTGCTCGTGCGAACAGAACACACAAGTTTTCTCAGTGTGTGGACATGGCATGGCGGCTTTCTCGATGCGCTGACTCACCTCTCTACCACATTTGTAACTAGAAGAGACACCGACAAGGGAGAAGATGCTGAGAGTACTGACTAACTGTTCTCTGAAGAACCAGATGGACTCGTTGATAGACTCAGGCATTTGATTGACCTTCAAATATGAAGGGCACCTCTCGACCTCTCCCACATAGTTGTACAACTGAAGAAGAGATGTTATATCGCATGATGTTATCAACTGCTTTGTTCTAAAATTGTAATGTGTAAAATAATAATAAACTTTTTATTTAATAATTGTCTTTTCGTTATTTTCACGTGTGATATCCTTTTTCCCTCGCGACTTTAAAGTGCTGCTGTGAACACTCGACTATTAATGGAAAGATCTGCATATAGAATGATAATAAAGACTTTGGTATAAAAATGTATGGATAGTGGACTGCATACAATACATTAATTCAGTCTACATGTATGTACAAACTTGAAGACATTTGGCGAACGAATGTAATTTCTGTACATATGGGTAAGGGACAAACCGAATGATTGTTCGAAGGATACGCATGGCTCACTGTGGATTGTGGAGCGGATAGTGGAAAGATTGCGAGATTGATAGAAAGGTTGCGAAAGATTGATGGAAAGATAGCGCAAGACTAATGGTAGGATTGCTGAACATTGATGAAGTTTGGTGGCGGATTGACAAATATTGTGAAATATTTATGGAAAGATTGGAATATTAATGGATTGATACAAATATCGATGGAATGATTGGTCGGTTAACGGGATTGATGGTCACTATGAGCACGAAAGTTAAGACTGTTTATCACCCTCGTACAGTCCAAGTCTCCAGGGCCTGGCAGTGTTGGCATTTAAATGAATGTCAACTAAGCTTATAAAAGTGTTGGTAGTTGCTGATCCATATCATGATCATAACATACTCGAGCATGTTGTCGCTATTAGTAAGATGGTCTTGGTTTACTTAAATATTATTAGCATACTCAAAACTACAAAACAGTCGAGGCAGTAAATAATTAGCAGATTCTGGCATTGTGTGTCACTCAGTCTTCAAGAAAGGGGGCCGGAAATATAATCATTGAATGATAGACTTTTGCATGTTTCCAGTACAATATTAAATATAAATAAATAATTTATAATTAAAAGTTTTTTTAATCGGATAATAAATACAGATTTACGATTTGGCATAACCTATGCTTATAAAAACCAATATGGCTACCATAAACAAACATATGCTTGAAGAATTAGTGGGCGTAATCGCCGAGCATCTTCGGGTATGTTCGACGGCTTCCGAGCACCCCCTGAGTCGAGCCGAAGATTGCCGAGCTCGTCCGAGTCGAGCCGAAGACCGCCAGCCGCCCAGCCACACAGCTCCCATTTAAAATACATTGTGCCAGACTTTTCTGTATCGTACTGCTGTTATATACACTAACAGAGTCACATTTTATGTAATTAATATCAAACATAAGTAATTAAAATATAAATCCAAGTCCACGTTCACAATCCCCCAAAGCGGCAGTTCTTAAATTCTAAAATAAAAATTCTCAATACCATCATAAACAAAGTATTTGTATAGAAGTTCTGACCAGGCTTTAAAATATCTGCGTAAATGCCTTTCTTTTTATAATACAAATGGCTTGCAGTCTATCAGTATGGTACCCTATTATATAATAGGACAATCTCTGTCTGTCTGTCTGTCTGTCCATCTTTAATACTTTTAAGTCCCTTGAAACTCAACAGAAGTTCTTCAAATTTTGCAGAGCGAATCCTCAGGGTCAAGTACAGGCCAAGTTCGAATTTCAGCAAGATCAGATTACGCAATCATTACCTTTTACCCTAAAATCTCATTTTTTAATTACTTTTTTTCCTATGAAAGTTTTGTATTAATGCACAGAGATTATTAAATAGAGATATGAAGGTAATGTAATATCATTTTTGTTTACTCTAAATGTCTCGTCAAGCGGCTAGAGCTATTCCAAGTGGGGCCTTAGTGGCTCAGTAGATAGAGCGATCCCAAGTGGGGCCTTAGTGGCTCAGTGGATAGAGCGATTCCAAGTGGGGCCTTAGTGGCTAAGTGGATAGAGCTATTCCAAGTGGGGCCGCAGTGGCTTAAAGGATAGAACTATATCCAATGTTGAGTTAATTTCACATAATTTTTCTTTCAGACTTTGTATGATAACATAATTTTGTAACATCGTAATTGTTCTAGGCACGTGACAATACTAAAAAATAAGGTCACGGGCTGGGCCCCTAGTATCTATGTAAGTGAGAAATATTCATATCCAACTTTAAAACTGCTACGTAATGATCAACTTAATAAATAATTTGTGGTTCCGTCGCTGTTTCAGCATCCTGGTATCATAATTTCTGCTCTTAAAGTTTTTCGTGCCTGGAAGTTTTTTAAGGAGTTTGAAAATGTTGCTTGGAATATTTTTATCATTAGCAAGTTGGCAGAGGAAATGTCGAACTTCGTAGGAAAGTTTTCCCAGTGAAGTGACCGTAAAAGCCACGAGTTTCCGGTGGCACTAAACCACTTGTGTTCGCAACGCCGAACAGAAAGTAGATTACCCGTCAGTGAAATTTCATTACGCGGGGCAATTTTCCAGCGTAGCTGTAAGAAGTTGGGGACAAAACGAAGGGAACTTATTTCGTTGGCGCTCGTGAGGGAATTTGGGTAGCATTGGTAGATGGAGATGCTGGGGGGGGGGGGGGGGGTGGGGCAGAGTGTACGAGCTCGTCAAGGTCAGTCCACGACGAACACGCGTACGTACTGAGCGTGTAGAGTCCATTCACAGTTACTCCCCGCTTTTCTAAAGACCTGCTGAAGTTCTACTTCCAGGATATTCCTCCGCTTCATGCAAAGAAATCTTAACCGAGTACAGAGGGGACACGGTGGCTGAGCGGTTAGCCTGCTCGCCTCCCATCAAGGCGATCCGGGTTCGACCCCCCGGCCGGGTCACCGGACCCTCGCAAGTGGGAATCGTGCCGGACGATGCCGTTGGTTGGCGGGTTTTCTCAAGGATCTCCCGTTTCCCCCACCCTTTCATTCCGTCGCCGCTTCATACTCACCCCAATCGCCCTCGTCAGTTCTCAAGACCACGATGTTAAGGCTCCTATGTACTGAAACGTTTTCTGTGAAATAGTTATTTGCGCGTAAGCGCGTGTCTCGGTAAATAAATGTCCTGCAAATACGTCTTTTTGTCAGAAAAGAAAAAAAAACAATTACCTATGCCCTTATTTTTTTACTTTGGTCATATTAAGTGTATTCTTGGAGAAAAAATCGTGAAAATGGTCAAATATTGCATTTGTAAAGCTTGCCTATGGAGTTTCCTTAAGCGGCAAGAGAAAGGCACAGACATACGGGCGTAGTTTAATTTGTGGGCTTTCATCGCTTGTAATAAAACTCCTATGTTACAGATCTGATTTGTACAGTACAGAGTTAGGACGGAAACACTGCACGTCTTGCGCGTAGGAGCGATGAGACGCTAGCCGTGCGTGTTAATGTCGCCCGTATCGCTCTCTCGCTCCTTGACCTTGGACGCGCCGCTACATAGTACCCTTAAGAGCCGCCCAAATCTCTTCACTCACCCGAGTATAGAAAATTACACTAAAGGGACACCGAACCGCATTCTTGCGCACTTATTGTAATAATACTTTCCATAAGAACTATTTCTTACTAGGCATTAACAACACACGTATTTTCTAATAGGTTTGACTACTAACAGCTATAAATGAAATATTATAACTAGAGGTAGTCAAATTTCGCGAAAATATTTCAAGTCGTTATATTTCAAAACATTGAAGAGCCGTTCACCTTTCTTGATTGGCTGAATTACTTTATGACACGTGTTATCTGTAGGGACACCCACATTTCGCGAAAATATTTCACGACCAGTTACATTTCATAATAATTTAGCTGAGATCCACTTTTGCGACTGGCTGATCTGAGGGTTACACGTCTTAGGTGCCTGCTCACCAATCAGAGGCAAACAGTATCGGAGTAACTTCATTCTGATTGGCCAGTCAACTAAGAAAACGTCTTCTTACAGACACACGCCGGTAATAAGCAGACGGGAACTGTTTGTACGCTGGTAGGGTATTGAAATCTAGCCTGTGCAGAAATCTTTTCGCGAAATTCGGGTGCCCCTGGTCTGCACGCGGATTCACGTAGGAGCCGCGCCGAATTATGAACGGCCCGGTCAAATATGAAAACGCTTTCTCAAGCTGACAAAACCAATGGCAATAAGTGAAGAGATTTGGGAGGCTCTTAGCATCGAGGTCTTGAGAGCCGATGAGGGTGATTGAGGTGAGCATGGAGCAGCACAGGAATGAAATGGAGGGAAAAACGGGAGATTCCCCAGAAAACCCGCCGACCAACGGCATCGTCCAGCACGATCCCCACATACGAACATCCGGAGTGAGCTGGCCGGAGATTGAACCTAGATCTCCTTGGTGGGAGGCGAGGCCAATGGCAATAGACAAATTGCTGTTGTTGTACTTATAGTATTGAAGTCTACCGCGTTCTCATTTTTTTTCTCGCGAGAAATCACTAGCTCTAATTATAATTTATAGATAAAATATAAATAAAGATATTATTCAATCCAAAATAGAGTAATTTTATGTTAATACAAGTATAAAACGCTTGTGATAGATGGCATATCTAGGATACAACCAACCACGTCATACATGGGGTGATTTCTCAAAGATTTTATTCGAAAAGGGAGAATAAACCACTAATAGACTATGCGTATCGAAATGAAGGAAAATATATCCGTGCGGAAAGGTTCAAGGTCATCGCGTTAAATACTGTTCACGATCAATTGAGCACTTTTGAAATAACCTTAGAGAAAGTCACTACCCCTGCCTGCATATATTTTAACAGGCGCTCTGAGTGACATGCCCCCAGTAAGGTTGGTAACGATGGATGGAAAGTAGTTCCGTATCTTAACGCAAAATAAAAAGTTTTAGGTAACCATTTATGATAAGTTAAAATTATTTCTTTCTATTTCTGTTTTTTATGCATCTAAGTGTAAAAATGAGCAGATTTTTTAAATATTTAATTTTTAATAATTTCACAGTTTCATTTGACCGAATCATGAATAAAGTGATAAAGCCCACGACATTGCTAATCTTACATAAGGCGGAAGAATACACAACGTGAATACAATTAGATCTTCAATAGTGCTCATTTTATCGTGTACAGCCTATACGTGTTGTATAACAATATCCAATGGCGTGTAGACGTGTAAGAAATGGCGATATTTTATTTCGCATCGTGTGTGTAATGCATTTAGCCAATCGAATTAAAAAGGAAAAGACAAGCAAAAGTAATTTATCGAAGTTAATAGAATTACGTCTAAATGTTATGCCATGATATTAGTATTTTAATGTTGTATAGTGTTGTAATGCTCTGTGTTATGTTATTGACAAATCCCGTGCGGCAAATACTGACGGAATAAGGATACGAATAAGGCGAAATGATATCAAGATAATTTCAGCTCGTGTGTTGGACTAGAGACGAGCGCGTTCACTATGACCACAAGTTTTTTGTAAAAGTTCTATGCAGACGTTTCTCGCATTAACGAAGTCAACTGTGAATCGAGCTTAACAAGGTTACCTCACACACGTGCGGAGCCCATACCAGTTCCAGAGAGCGGCGCTAGATGGCAGTGATGCTGCTGCAGGATGCAAGAGCGGGGGGGCACGAGAAAGGACGTTAGACACGCTACAATTAGTTTCTACATGTTTAGCATACCTCATTCATCTTCATTGCTGTATTAAATAGCCTAAGAGTGCATTACATTAGAGGAAAAGTCCTTTTGGTAAACGATCGAATAGCCTTACTGGAATTTAAAATTAATATCCTTTTACGAATAAATCTTGATACTAATCAAAATTAATGCATCAATCTAGGGATCTTAATGATAACGAGCGTTATAAAATATTTAATAAGAAATAATTTTTCGGCAGTTTGTTATGCGGTTTGCTCTTATTTGAATTTTGAATTTTTAAATGAAATTAAAAATAACAGAATAGTAGAAAGTTAAAGTACGTGTCGGATTTGGAAGAAATTACAACATGGCGCTATCCTAAACTTCAATAAACACTTCAATTAGCATTTCCGTGGATCTCATCCCTTAATTAATGCGTCAGTTGAGTGAAACGGAGAAATTATTAGAAAACTAAATATTTTACAAATACACCTTTTTTCACACTTCGATGCATTGAAATAAACATAAAGCGAAAGAAATCATTTAAGTTAACACAAATGGTTTCCTTACATTTTTATTCGACGTTAAGATATGTAACTACTTTTCATCCATCGTTACCAACTTTACTGGGCGCATGTCACTCAGTGCGCCCGTTCAAATATACGCAGGCAATAGCAGTGACTTTTTTCTAAGGTTGATTTCAAAAGTGCTCACTTTAAAGTGGGCAGCCTTTAAACCTATTACAGGTGTTATTTATTTTAAAATATTTGGCATCTTAATTAATTTTTTCGATATCCTTTCACGAAAACATAAAATATCCTTAAAATATAGAAGAAAAAAAAGGAGCTCCTTAACAAGCTTGAAGCTCTCGTCGACCTGGCACTTGAAATGCATCGCAGAGTGTTTGAAACACGTGTGTTCATATGAAATGTGCGCCGAATGTTCCCATCTACGAAGATGACGTACACTTAAGACGAGACCTAGTGCTTTCATCGCGCACATTATAAACACCAATTATCAGTACTCGCACATAGCTAGAGTCTGCTTTTGCAAAGTGCTGTATCTCTAAATATACTCGTCAGATATAGCCTATGCAAATCCACTCCACGGTCCTGAATCTAACCTTGCCGCAGAGTTCCCGTTAATACAATGATAGGGTCAGTTTACGACCAGTGCTGATTTACGGCTGTGAGACCTGGACACTCACTTCATTTACAAAAAGAATACTTAGAACAGCTCAAAGAGCTATGGAAAGATCAATGCTGGGTTTTACTAGAAAATACAAGAAAAAGGCAACAGACATAATATCAGTTACTAAAGTCAAGTACATCTTGGAGATGACAGCCGCCTTGAAGTGACAATGGGCCGGCCATGTTGCTCGGACGAAAGATCAAAGATGGACAAAAACGGTGTTGGAATGGAGTCCAAGAAATCGTCGGCTACCAAGAGGAAGACCAGACATACGCAGGGTTGCTGGAGTTAACTGGCAGAGAATCGCCCAAGACCGTTCTACCTGGAGAAGACTGAGTTCCTAACTCTAAGAGGCCACATCATTTCATGACTGAACTAACTGATGATGATGATGATGATGATGATGACGAGAGTCGCCGCTTACAGTGCCTTAGCAGTACGATGAGAACACTGCACTCTTAGAGGCGATGTCGCACTTGATGTGCGTGGTAGTGTCGTACTTATTGCTCCTGCACGTCTCAGTTCAAGGTAGATGGGAGGCTTCAGTCCCCGCCATCGCCAATGCACAGCCTAGCAAGATGTTCTTAAACATGTATTGCTTGATTTGTGTTGCCAGGACAATTTCTACCATCTCCCACAAGGAAGAATTACTTAGCCATTGCCGGCAATCACCAGTCTAAGTTTATCAAACGCGATAAAGTTGTAATAGTTTGATAAAACATATCGTGGGAAAAAATCACTTGAACATTCTTAACTGGAACTTATGGCAAAAGTAGTGAAAATCCTAAATGACGGGATGTGATCACCGTTAAGATGCTGTATCGGCCATTATACAAAAAATATTCGTTTTAGTGTCATAGCAGAGGAGTGAGTGTCTTTACTGAAAATGTTTCATTAAAGAAGTATTACATTTCATGGTTTTGTGCAAATTTGTGTAACCGATTGTCCCTTGGTTGTCAATAAAAGGTGAGACTGAATTATTATATAAGGTTTTATATTAAGTTAATTGTCGCGTAAATATGCGCTATTAGTTTATGTATAATGTCCACAATGATATAGGCTGTTCACGGTAAAGTGAGAAACATTTGAGGCCCTAGTTGCTTTTCCATTTCAGCAATTAATATGGCTATATAAGTAATAAACACAATGCGTATGTTCCACCGCACTCGAAAGTTAACGTCAAATATTATTATAATAAGATGCGTACAGACAATTACTGGAATTGTAAAGTGCTCAGTTTACCGTGAACAGCATGTACTTGGTGTTGGTGTGTGCGGTAGCTTATTCACGCGGGTATACAAGTACTAAGGCCACTTTGTGTGTTGGACCGGCGCTAGACTGCCAGATAACAGGATGGAGAGTGAAGAATGTCCCTAGATCAAGAGATAACACTAAGTGGCTGCATGGGGTGTTATATCGCCGTCGCGAGCGGGGATAAATTGCCTTTCTCAGCCGTATCACAGAGTAGGTGGCTATACAGAAGACAAATAGCGCGGTGGTTCTTTACTTGTAAGCGACCTCGTTCTCTCATTGGTAGCGCGAAGCTGTTGAAACGTGCCTTGTGTCTGATTGGCTGTAGCACACACAGGTAACAGTCTAATGTTGTAATAATGTTACTACCGCATTAATGTTTTGTTATCTGAGAGTCGTCAGTAACTCACGTTGCTCGTAATGTAATGTAAATGTAACATGAAGTACAGTTGTAACAAAGTTGCCTCCTTTCTGCACTGTCAACATTAACCGTTTCAGACCCACTTTAATTTACAGTTCCAGGTGTTGCAAACACCAAATGTTATGATGTATACTGTACTTAAGTCTACACAACTCTTGTTCCTTCATCACAGCCAATTTGTTGTAGGCTACATGTTCGGATACAGTTATATGGACCAGTAGCCATCATTTTACAATGTCAGATCAGTGCAAACTAGTGTTGGATAGACATTATTTTAATGTCACAGTAACACAAATAATTTTACTCTTACCGTAATTTTAAGCGAAATACAACTTTTAATGGCGGCGATATTACTTAGAGGTTTCATTAACGTTAACACTTCAACAGTTTATTTGCGTTAGAGTAATAGATGACTGTAAATGGTTAACATTATTAGCTTTGTGACAACATTATCAATTTTACTACAACATAAACGTTCAATGAAATGGCTCGATAGTAATTTTTTTTGTTGTAACAACATTAGACAATTAGCTGTGCGCGACGGCGTGTTATACTCGAATAGCATTAATGGCTCAGACTTCAGGATCTCATTGGTCCTGATGGCAGGTTTTGCCCGGCACGTTCTTTTATAGCTTCTGGTCGGCGTAAATCTTATATCCATCTTCCGAAATGCAGACGTAGGGTGATTTCTTCGTTTCGAAAGTTCTCGAACTCTCCGTGCTGGTTGACGACTGTCACGACCACCTCGTGTGCGCTCTTCACGACGACTGGAACGTAAATGATGCTTTGCGGTGCCACGATCAGTTTATAACCTGGAGTAAAAATTCGTGCAGTGTATTGCTTGGCCTGCCATTGAGATATGTGCCACTCGCCAAATTACAGGTTATTCATATCACATTGACTGGCAAAATATTTACAAGCTGCGACGACACATGTGTTTTACCAGCTTCATAGAAGCGCAGCTCAAACCCTACCATCGGTCCGATGGTATCCGGTTTCGTAAAGTCTATATCTTCCTTGCATCTGATAACACTCTTCAGAGTATTGGGATTCCCATGTAGTTCGAATTCAGTGTCGGGAGGCAGCGAATCTTCAATGCATCTTGCAACATCGTCTATTTCATAAGAACCAACGGGCAGCGAAACTTTATGGGAAACATAAAATTTACCACACATAGCTCGGAGCTACGACCCATCAAGGTAAGTGTTATAGACATGACTGATGGTTTCCTTGCGGTATATAGCCTTTTTATAAAACTACTTGTACGAACAAACCAGGAAGTGAAGGCACAAATATCCACAGTTCCACGTGTTAGGCAGCTGCTCCGTTTCGTAATTGTAAGTTAGATTACAATTTTTCAGGTACTCCTGCAATTCGGACAGAGGGTGCAAATTCCCAAAACTATCATAATAGTCTGCAAGTTTCGCCTATTTTACATAGGCTACCCAGTGCATTCCGGGCCCCAACTGTCGTATCCAGATTAATTACAGTGCATTCTTCTCTCTTGGGTTTAGTGGGCAAACCATCTCTCATAAACACTTCGTGAAAATGAGGTATTTTTAATTTGCATGATAACGGTTCCAAATCCACATTCGTGTGCCCGTTTCGGTATAGATTTCATTATTGTTTCTTCCTGCTGTGTCGCTTTTGCACACTTCCGCCTCCTACTGGGTATGGTCTTAGGTAGAGGACTTGCCCTTTTTTTTACCCATGGCGATAGCTTCCATACTTGCATTATGTCTTTATACCTCGGCCAACTGCTTCCGTTCTTCGATGGTGTGTTGACAGTTTGGGCGATACCACTTGTGGCTCCAATTAGGCCTCCAAGGGCTGCGAGCGCGGGCAAAAGCAATGGAAAAAATCCACCGGTAGATATTTTCTTAGACTTGGCGGCTTTTCTTCTCTTTTTAACTGCTTTTCTTTTTCACTTGTGACTTTCTTTTTCTCTTATCACTCATGCCCTTCCTCACTTTGGCATTCATCAAGTAGGAAACACTCCATGCTGCTATTTTTTCCCCGAGCCCGGCATCTGATGATTTTCTTAATTCGTCCGCCTTCTGTGCAAGTATATTGTCTGCCCGGTGTCTGGCTTGCAGATCCTTGTGCTGGAAATAGGCAATGTCGTGCTTCTTGCACGCCTCGTCAAGGGCGTTTATGCCTGTCTCGTTGCGTGACAGCATTTTAGCTAGCTTGGTTCCTAGCCCACAGAACCTGTATCTGGGAATGTGCAGCTCGAATGGTGGATTGTTGATCAGCGTATAGACGACCCCAGTTCCAGCTCTGGTCTTACCACTTCGAGACATTTTGGTGAACAGAGTGATAAAAGTATAAATATGGCCCTTTATACAATTTCGTTTCAGAATCATTCTATACTTGGAACAGTACGGACGTATCACACAATATGACATTTCAGTGCGATTTTTGCCAGAGACACTTTACTCGGCATGATAACTTGAAGATACATTCTAAAATGTGCTTCATGTCGTCAAGAGGCTTGTATGTGCTACCTCCTCCCCCGATATATGATTTGAACCAAGTAGACGGAAACAGTATACAGATCATTAAACAAGAGTTACTCTACCCATACGCATTCATGCTGAAGATGAAGCTATCATCCACGAACCGTAGTGTGAAAGCCTATTTCCGAATACAGTAAGCTGCATCATCGCAGGGCCATCGGGTTGCGGTAAGATGTGCGTTCTACTGAGCCTGTTGGAAGAAGAGAATGGTCGCCGGTTCGGGAACATTTACCTATACATCAAATCGCTCCAGCAATCGAAATACTGGTGATTTGCATGAGTGCAGGCAGGCCGTTGAAGGCATGGTTTATTTCCCATTCAGTGATAATAAAGCTGCCGTACCTCCGAATGAAGCACAGCGAAAGTCGATATTTGTCTTCGACGACATTGCCTGCGAGAAACAAACTTGCATTCAAGAATACTTTAGCATGGGGCGGCATGCATGTGCGCACTGCGTGTACCTCGGCAAGACTTATTCGTACATACCCAAACAGATGCTTCGCGATAATGGTACTGTGTTGGTGTTGTTTCGAATGGACGTCACTAATTTACATCACGTTTACGACGATCATGTAGATACAGACATGACATTATAAGATTTCAAACGTATGTGTGCTTTGTGTTGGAACGACAAATACGGATTTTTGATGATCGTGAAGGACTGGCCCCTATATAATGGGAGGTACACACACGGGTTCGAACAGTTCATCGCCAGCCGTCGAGAATGAATTACAGCATTTCGAAATTCAGGCAGAGTAGCCTCAAGATACGCCATCATAGAGACAATGATGGCGGTTGTCTCGTACCAGGGGATGATGGAACTTGTGATGCTGGTGGAAGAATAATTCGAAATGTTGGTGAACTCGAACGATCTAGGGATGCTGCTACTAGATATTTTGTCCTCGAAACTGGTAATGACATAATTTCGGAACCTGCGCAGAATGTTGGCCGAAAAAAAAACGCATTCTTTTGAAACTACCTGTCCAAACTCGGAGCGAAGATGGAGCATGTGAAGACGGAGATCGTCCGTGATATGGTGGCCATGGACGAGCATGTGACGAGTGTTCAGAAGCAAATTATCGACAGATTGAATGTAGTATCTGCACAAAATTAAGAGAATCTGAAAAACTTGGAAGGATATATGACACATACATTTGATACATCGATTTCCCACCTCACCACGAAAACAGATACTCAAAATTACAGCGAACGTCTGAGCAAGATCAAAAGTATGTTGGAGGAGACTCACGACTAAACGTATAAAAGAGAGGGACAGTGAGAAATTTTATTCAGTATGATGGCAGACACTGCCAGCAAATTACATAGAGTGATTCAGTCTGTTCGCTCAAAGTATTTTCTCGCCAAGAGAGCCAAAATTTCACACAACCATATAAATTAAGAAATTTTTAAGCCCCTTACTCATCATCTCGATGTACTCAGGGAGAGCTATGGAGCACCCGTAGCTGTAAAATGCGAAAGCCACAATACCGTTAAGCCTTTGTAGAAGCAAAAGCATGATGAAGTACAGTCAGATCAGGAAGATGGATCGGAGACGGATTTGCCATAGAAGAAGAAAGTACAGAAGATACACCTGAACTCTAATTCTTTGGCTCGACGTTACCTCCTGCCATACACATCTTGTAATAATGATACAACGTACGACGTATACAGTCATAATAATAAATGGTTCCTCGTGCTGACGAAATAGAGTTTATACCAGGCGGAAGCATCCGAGTTGGCAATTACATGCTACGTGGAACCCTCGGACTATACGAACTTTTAATTCGCAAGGAGCACAGGGACTTTACAGAATCCAACCTCCTGGAATACAAGACTTAGCTCGAACTCACATACACACATTACCAAGACAACGATCCCGAGACCGGTGTATATAAGGATGAAGATCACAAAAAAATTTACATTCTCGCAGACCTCTTCAGCAGCCTAGCACTGAAAAGCAGTGAAGGTCTGAAGAAGAAAGACGACGGCAAGAACATTTATTATGTGTTTTGGGACGATCCGAATGAACTGGTCGATAGGCTGCAGCTACTGCTAGCTTCGCAGAGTGTTGGAAATTACTCCCGCACCAACGAGATAGTTTCAACCATAGAAGAACTTAAGGAGGTGGGCTACATACGATTAATCGATTGGGTATCGCCAATGAACTGCATGCAGCTGCCAGGCACAACTACCACAGTCGCAAGGTCACGATTTGAGGGATGAACTATCTGTTTCAAGTCGACCTCGTCGAGATGATACTGTATGCTCAAGTCAACAAAGGCTACAAATACATGTTGATAGTCATCGGCGCCCATAGCAAATTCACCTGGGCCAAGCCGGTCAAGTCGAAGAATGCACATGACATCACCGAGGCCATCGCATATGTGTTGAGCGAAGGACACGTCCCGGCCAATTTGCAAATCGACCAGGGCAATAAATCCGCCAATGCAAAGTTCAAGGCCCTGATGAAGAAACATAACATAGATCATTATTTCACATACAGTAATCTCAAATCTTCAACTGTCGAGAGGTTCAACAGGACTCTGAAGGGCAAGATGTGGAAACCTTTCGCAGTAAATGGTAGCTACAAGTGGCTTGAGTTACTGCCGAAACTTGTGCGCGAATATAATTCTACAGTACACTCGACCACTCGCATGAACCCCAAAGATATGAAGGACGACTCCCTGGTTCGGACTGTGTATACTATTCCGAAGAGGAAGGACCCACGCAAACCTAAAGCCAAGATCGGTAACTTGGTGTGCATCTCCAAACAAAAAGGTGTCTTCGAGAAAGGGTTCACAGAGAATTGGAGCCCCGAACTGTTTCGTGTGCAGCGTATACATAACTATGCTCCGAGGACCTACTATCTCGAAGATCTGAACAACGTACCCATCCATGGCAGTTTCTACACCAAGGAAATCCGGCCGACGAAGTTTCCAGACGTGTATTTGGTGGAAAAGGTGCTGAAACAGCACAATGGAAGGGCCTACATCAAGTGGTGGTGTTTCCCTGCCTGATACAATTCCTGGGTCGCCGAGGCGGATATCGAGCAGTGAACATCGAAGAAGATTAATACACCTGTATATGTTATTATGTGTTCAATAAATTGTATGTAAAAAGAAGATATGCTGTGTTTTATTTCAAAAAGCTTCCCTGCTCTCTCTCTCTCTCTCTCTCTCTCTCTCTCTCTATATATATATATATATATATATATATATATATATATATATATATATATATATATAAATTTAAGTACTTTGTGGGAATGGTCAATGTCACCATTCGATACAGACCTATGTCCGGTGACATAATCGGGTTGTCGCACAAAGGTGAGACACAAACTATAAAACAAATGACAATAAAAAACATGGATGACTGCACCTAGCAACATGGTTGCCTTCCGACATGGCAGCCTCCAGTAACATATATTAACAAATTATGTACGAAAAAATATGGCTGCCTCCAGTAACGCATGCACAAAGATGGTGGCCTCCAGTGACATATAAGCAAAGATGGCTGCCTCCATTAGCATGTAAACAAATATGGCTGCCTCCAGTAGAATGTAAACAAATGACGAATGAAAAATCAATATGGCGGAATTAATATATGTGAGGGGAGTGGAGGCGAGGGAGTCAGTCGTCTGCTGGGTTCGAACATCTGTGAGCAATTGGGGGTGTGGAGGGATACCTCCAGAAATTTAAGTTTTTTAACTAAAACATTTTAAGCAATTTTTTAAATAAAAATTTCTTGAGTGAAATTTTTAGGAAAAAAGGGAAATTTCGACGTAAAAAAAAGGAAAAAGGGCCACCGGGGTTAATGACTATCTAATAAAGAAATTTTTTTAACGAATTTGTAATAAATTTCTTGAGGGAAATTTCAAGGGGGAAAAGGAAAAAAATGGCCAACTGGGGTTTAAAATTTTTTTAAAGAAGAATTTTTAAAATGAAATTTTATAAAAATAAATTGTAAAACTATTTTTTTATCGATTTTTTAACGATTTTTAATAAAAAATTTAATAGTAAATTTTTTATAAGATTTTTAATATATTTTTAATTTTTTAAAAATTTTTTTAAATGAATTGTTTGTTATAATTTTTTCTAGAATTTTCTCGCGATTTTTTCGGTTTTTTGGGTCAGAGGTCACCGGGGTCAAGGTCAAGGTCACGAGTAAAAGGTCCATATCAACTACATCCAAGATGGCGGATTGTGACGTAACAAGATGGGGAGCTGGCGGGTCCGACTCCAATTCCCCAATCCCTTGTGCCTCAACCACCATATCTATACTACTTATGGAGGCTAATATAAATAATTCCCTGCGACGCCACTTTGCATAATATTCGAAACAGACGTCAACAAACATTGATACGTAAAATAGAGTTTTTAAAAATATTTTCAGGCGTTGTGTATTATCTACGGTATAAATACACCGGAACGCGATATATTCAACTCCTTTTAACACTTTTCAAAACAATAACAAATATTGTAGAAGAACATTTTCACAGTTAACAGAATAGGCATTACTGTCTGAAATATTGGTGATTTCACTTTTATGGTAGTCACTTCGAAAAAATTATTATTTATATAGGCAGGAAAATATTTTATTTAACATCAAATACGTGCTTACATTCTCGAAAGTTCTGTCGTGGATTAACATTTCTAACGTGATAATTCTAGTATGGCGGTTTTTCTTTTTTCAGTTTGGAACTGTTCACTGTAACTTCTGTAAGCACTTGACTGTTTCGTTTCTTAAAATAATAAAACTGTAAATGTTAACTGTAATATGCTATACATCTCGGTGAGCATAGAAGGCAACTGTTGGATTCCTGAAACATCCATCACCTAGTCATACACCGCAGTAAAAACTATGATCACATTTCTGACGTTTACTCCAACCGTTTCCACACGAAAATCACATTTTGCACATTGTTAATTTTTTCTAGCTTTTAATATAAAGTCTCCCTTAACCAAAACGCGCGCGTGTGTGTGTATATATATATATATATATATATATATATATATATATATATATATATGTGTGTGTGTGTGTGTGGTGTGTGTGTGTGTGTGTGTGTGTGTGTGTGTGTGTGTGTGTGTGTTGACTTTACCAAAGACGCTGGCCGTGGAAAATATTATTGTACGAAATATTTTTTAGCTTGTAGACTTTGTTTACAAGTAATATTTCCTTGCACAATGGCGTGTCAACTATAGTGCTTGTGGGGCCTACAAGTAGTAAACTAATGCACTTACTGAAAGGAGATTATCCACATTAAAAAATATACGTTGAGTTACTTTCAAGAGACCTTAAAAAGCATGCCATGAAATGTTTTCGCTATTTAAAAAAAAACACGCTCAAATTAAAGACATTTTTATTTGAAGCAGTCCACAATTTTTTGTAAAATACATTTTGCTAAGAATACGTTAAAATGAATTGCAACATGATCTTTATGTTACCTATGTTACATGTCCTGCAAATGTTGTCTTTTCTATTTTGACAATACAGTTGCGATTTTGGTACGTGATGATGCAAAATCTATGAGCTGTAATTAATTTATACGACGAAAGCGTGCACTCTCAAGTAATGTCCACTAGTTAAACTGTAAAGGTGTCAGAAACACATATGTGTCTCTAATGTTCTAAATTAGAGTTATGTTCACGTGTTTGAGGAGTGTGTCTCACTACTCCTGGCTTACGGGCTGCTGGAAACACACTCTGCCTGAGTCATACAACGCTCTTGTACAATAGTGGAGGAGTATGATGCGTGATCGAAAACCAACAGTACGTCATTCTGCCTGAGAACATATGTTGAAGTATTAAAACGGTGCTCTTCACTTCATTGTGGTACAAGTCAGTGCTTACGTATCCAATGTAGCCTAACATATTGGTGATTTTTCTAGGTGCGATTTTTTTTATTTCAAGGAATATATGCCTTGGACGACTGTAATGCATATAGTTAACGGTCGCAATTAAACATACTAATGTTTAGACTTGGAGTTGTTAGTCTCTATCACGATGAATTTGCAGCAGTACTAAAGAAGTACATGAGAAAGAAAGCATGGAGCACGTACAACTGGAGCACAGCATCCATGTTCTCGCATGCATACTACGAACAAAAAATAAATAAAGTGAACGCAGTGCTTGTAAAATCTACACGTCACATCTGATATGATGTTTAGATGCAGAGGTATTCTCTTACGTGCGGTCGCTTCGCCTCTGTGATTTCCCCCTCTCCCCCTCTCCTAGACGTCAGCGGTGACCGGGGGAGGGGAAGGCAGGGCCTGAACAGCTGCCTGGTTATCGCTAAAGGAACTGGCGTCACAGTAGCTTAGTGCAGGAGTGAACGACTTGAAGTCTTTGCGCGAAGATTCCCAGCATCACCTCTAGTGACGAGTCTTGAGGTTCGAAGAACCTTCTGGGCCAGCTCACCTCAGCTATATAAGCCTCGGGTGGCAAGTGTGTGTGTGTGTGTCGAGCCGGTATTGCCGAGTGTATAAGACGTGTGAGAGATGGATCACAATACGCAAGGTGCAACGGTGCAGCGACCAGCTGGTACAGTGTAGGGAGAGCAGCAACAGATATACACTGCTTGAACGAGAAGAAAGTGGGGTTTGTTTCATGAGTCGTGTACATTTTGATGGTGTATGTTTAACGAACGAGTGAAGGTGTGTTTAATGGTAATACTATTCTATTATCGCGATTATAAATACGCAGAATAAAAGGAAGTCCCTGGAGCGCGTCTGTCTTTATGACTGCGCTAATCTCGAGAACCATTGAACGAATTTGGATGCGGTTTTTACTATTATGATCTGCATTTAACGAGGAAGGTTTGTGTGTATTAAAATTGCCTAACGCTTATAGGAGCTGAGAATTAACGGTATTAATGAATGAAATTGGAATTTTTTTTGCCGGCAGCATGCTCTCGTGGAATACGCTGTCTAATCCTTTAGAAATATAAAAAAAATAAAAAAAATAAAATAAAAAAATTGTACCCGGGAGGAGCCGGCCGGATCGCTAGTAAGTAATGAAAAGACAATGGTCAGGAGTTAAATTATAATTGATATAAAAGAATGACTTCACTGACTTAAGACCTCCGCCACATCCGTGCTATCTCGAGGTTTTGCCAGGGGATGCAGTTCGTGAGCAGGTAAGGAGTAGTTAGTGCAGAGGAGGAGGAAGGGGATAGGTAGGCTAGTGCAGGATGAAGTAGTAGGCTGTGCATCGAGGGAAGGAAGGTAGGCTAGTGCAGAGGGAGGGAAGGTAGGTAGGCTAGTGCATGGGAGGGAAGGTAGGCTATGTGCAGATGGAGGGAGGTAGGGTAGGCTAGTGCAGAGGGAGGGAAGGTAGTAAGCTAGTGCAGAGGGAGGGAAGGTAGGTAGGCTAGTGCAGGGAGGGAAGGTAGGTAGGCTAGTGCAGGGAGGGAAGGTAGGTGGTAGTGCAGGGAGGGAAGGTAGGTAGGCTAGTGCAGGGAGGGAAGGTAGGTGGGCTAGTGCAGGGAGGGAAGGTAGGTAGGCTAGTGCAGGGAGGGAAGGTAGGTGGCTAGTCAGGGAGGGAAGGTAGGTAGGCTAGTGCAGAGGAGGGAAGGTAGGTAGGCTAGTGCAGGGAGGGAAGGTAGGTAGGGTAGTGCAGAGGGAGGAAGGTAGGTAGGCTAGTGGCAGGGAGGGAAGGTAGGTAGGCTAGTAGGCAGGGAGGGATGTAGGTAGCTAGTGCAGAGGAGGGAAGGTAGGTAGGCTAGTGCAGGGAGGGAAGGTAGGTAGGCTAGTGCAGGGAGGGAAGGTAGGTAGGCTAGAGCAGGGGAGGAAGGTAAGGTATGGCTAGTGCAGGGAGGGAAGGTAGGTAGGCTAGAGCAGGGAGGGAAGGTATAGGTATGCTAGTGCAGGGAGGGAAGGTAGGTAGGCTAGTGCAGGGAGGAAGGGTAGGTAGCTAGTGCAAGGGAGGCAGGTACAGAGCCGACTCACTCGCAGGCGACCTGCAGGTTGACAGTCTCCCCGGTGTCAGCTACGTGACCCAGCACGCCGACGCCCCACGGGAGCTGTACCTCGTTGTCGCCATCACCTGCTCCTGGTAACAGGAATCTGCTCACGCCACTGTGTACATCGAACACCTGTACAATACAGCACACACTCAGGCGAGAACGACGTGCACTCTGCAATCGAATCACACACCACACTACTGTTGCATCATGCTCGAATTACAATAGCGCGACACATGGGACGCGACAACACTTCGCGTTAAGCGGTGTTCACAATAGAGCGTCGAGTTGTGGCTCGTAGCGCCCGCGTCTTCACAATAGAGCGTCGCGTTGTGGCTCGTAGCGCCCGCGTCTTCACAATAGAGCGTCGCGTTGTGGCTCGTAGCGCCCGCGTCTTCACAATAGAGCGTCGAGTTGTGGCTCGTAGCGCCCGCGTCTTCACAATAGAGCGTCGAGTTGTGGCTCGTAGCGCCCGCGTCTTCACAATAGAGCGTCGAGTTGTGGCTCGTAGCGCCCGCGTCTTCACAATAGAGCGTCGCGTTGTGGCTCGTAGCGCCCGCGTCTTCACAATAGAGCGATGTTCTGACGTCGGCCGCTGGCGACACAGACCGTGCTGTCATTTGTTACCACGCAAGAAAGCTTGTAGTGAAATGCTAAATACGAACGAAATACAGTGAAGTTAGTAAAATTGTTATTTTTTTTTTAGCAATATACGCTTTTCTTTAATAAAAGTATTATATAAAAATTCAAAATGATGTTGTATATCATAACGATTCTTCAGGCATCTGCAAACCGTTTATATGTGTTTCCAGTTCGTTGTCTCAGCTTCTCGCCAGTTTATTACGAAGTACAGAAATGTTATTTTTATTATTCCCCGACGCTGGCGACGAGCGTCAAAACCAATGTCCGTCTCTTATGCAATGTTCTCGACGCTCAACGCTAGCATCAAGACTCTGATTGGCTGACACTCGATGCGTCGCGTCCCAACGCTCTATTGTGAATACCGTTTTAATGTGAACACTAGATTTTACATTTTTGAATATTTTTTTTATTAATGGTTTCTTGCTACTACATTCGAACTTCTTTTACGAAGATCATTTGTTTCCATTATATTCTTACTTTGTAATCCTTTTAAAAAATCCTTTCCATGTCCGCTGGTACTTTGAGAGTGAAAATATGACTAATATCATCTAGGCATTAAAATGCGTTGCTTCGCTTATTAATACGGTAAATATAATGCAAGTATAGATTTAGCACCAAAAATATGGCGGTTACAACAGAAATATAGACCTGTCGCACCAGCGACGCGAATAAATTAGAAATATTTTATATTCGAAAATCTTGTCGCGCGGGCGATTTTCGTCTCGTTGGCTTCACAGAAGTCTCGATCGTGATTGGCTGGAAAATCATTTTATTCGCGTCTCGTCTGTTGCGCTATTGTGATCCCAGCATTACAATTGCGTTTACAATTCCCTCCGACCCTACAATACACTGCAGTGAGATGAGACTATGTAACATAAGATCGCTGCCTGTGCTATCTCAGTTGAGGAATTATCCCGGCATTCACCTGGAGACACTTTGGGAAATGTCGGCGAGCAGAAATATTGAACTTGTGTTCTCATGAACGCGAGTTCAGTGTCGTAGCACTGCGCCATCTCACTCACTTATCTGCGTAATAGCTGAAATAGCCAGCGTTGCCAAGGTAGGAGAGGCAATGAGAGATCTGCAACCTCGTTTTAGGGGTTTCAAGCACAAAATGGGCCCGGAGATTCACGAACCGGCTTCATGGGTTTCCATTCCAACTGGTGCCATTTTGACCTGCATAGTATTTTAAGTTAGGCGCTGAAGGTACACATTTCGTGTAGATCCGTCAAACATTATAGTGTTGTGTAGAGAACGAACATACGTACGTATATACACACTTTGATAAATACATACTAAAGTTAAAGTTTAAATTTAAATATGTTCCTTTTTTTCTATATCGAATTCAATATAAGTTAGTATGACGAATTTGAACCAAATTTGGCAGGGATGCCCGACCAAGTGGTTCACTAATATTCATAATGAAATAATAATGATTATTATTGTAAAACATAAATACTTAACACTTATTTAGGTACAAATACTTTAGGCACGCACTGTCAGACACTTCAATGAATAAATTCAGGATCTTTTTCTAATCATTGCCAAAATGTGTGTCAGAGAACCTTCTTCCTGAGAAGCCAATATTTTAATTTGAAAGGCCGGCGTGTTGGTGGTATTGAGTCTTTTTGGTGGGGAGGGAGGGAGGGGGGAAGCGGAAGATAAGTAATGTATTATTCGTGTACTTAAGTTACAAAAATCTGTCACTAGATCAAACCTGAATTAGGCTACATTTTGACAGTCAGTTGTACTCATTCGGCTACAAGATATATTCCCAAAAATTACTTCACACTTTCCTGAAGCCACGATAAAGTTATTCTTTTAGGAGATTCCTCGCCTTGTGCAAACAAATATTAACCGAGTTTATAAAAATTACACCAGAAAAATAACTCACATCATTCGTGTGCACTCAGTGTAAAACATTTCGCATAGGGAACTACTTCTTGCTAAGCATTATCAATACATCTATTTCATTTCTATTAAATTATTATAAATGAAATATTATATTTAATATAAATAAAATGTTAATAAACATTCAATTTAATGTATAACAAGGTTGTTTTATGTTAACACAAGTAAGCATGCGTAGGAAACAATCGAGTACGTCATACACAAGGTGATTTTTCATAGCTTCAAATTAAAAACTATAATACAACGCGAATAGACTATAAATACAGCAGAATTCAGCTATGGTTGGCCGCACTGTGCTAGTGTTTAAATAGTTGCTCGTCATTTACACAGTATTTACCATAATATATCTGCATGAATACCCAAACTAAAATCTTTAACTTTTTCGTAGAACCATGGCATTGATTATTATTGTCTTCGAACACCCGAAGTAATGTTATAATGCTGTGGGTTGGACTGCAACTTATAAACATAGAAAAATAAAAAATAAAAAAATTCCTTTCAAGTTCCTCGTTTTTCGAAATTCCATTTACCAAAAATGTTTCACATATAAGGCAAGCAAAATAAGGAATGTTCTGCCGGGAGATTTGAAAACCACCTCACTGGACTCGTTGACGGTGACGTATAAGTCCTTTCGGTTCCAGAGCCAGTTTGAATAGAGCTATTGTACGTAAGTTATATTTTTGTCAACATAGACTAAGATTTAAATTAAAGTTAAATTAAAATTAAAGTTATAATTACGGTTAAAATTAAAATTATTATAAAGGATTCCGCCCTATGCATAATGTGTATTACTTATAAAAAAGTTTATAACATATGTAGATTATACTGAGTTGTAAAAAGTACCAATTGTTAATCAGCCTTGGGCTGAATTTGGACTTAAATAAAATAAAAAATTAAAGTAAATACGAAAAAACTTTAAAATTATAACGTCGGTTCTCCAAAACCGGTCATTCAAACCGTTCAATATTTCCAGGATGATGCACAGTTGTTTCTTGCTATCACTGACTGATTACTTTTTAGAAATAACGTCAGCAAATTCAAGAAATTATATTTACTTCAAGTATGTGCACAATTCCAGAAAAATACTGGTGTAGAAAAGTAGGTGCTTTAAAGATTTTTGTTTGAAGTGAGGGATTAAAGCGTATGGAATGTAGAGAAAGGAACGAAACTTTACGTGGTGGTTGCGGAATTGGTTTGAGTGGCCTGGCTTTCACATGATACATTGGAAACCTTAGAGGATTGTAACGTTAACATGAAGTTTCAACAATAGGCCTATTCTAAAGAAAATAAATAATCCACCCCTCTCACAGTTCTTAAATCACCAGCTTAACAACACAGTACACTATCGCTATCAGTTGATGTGAATTCGATTCTCTGCAGGAATATGGATTTAAAAAATCGCCCAATGACTAGAGAGTAACGAATAACTGTAACGTAAGTTCGCAAGCATACATTCTGAGAGCTGCAATGTTTTCAGTGATTACATGTAACATAGTGACTAATTCATTTATCCTGTTGACTAATTTTTTTACAAATAACAGTAATACAATTTATATAAAAACTGCAATATAATGGATACATACACGAATACATACGTGAAATTTACAGTCGACTTATACAGCGAAGGAAATAATTGAAAGATAAAATAAATTATAATTAAATAATATTAAACGACATTTCATCATAAATAAAAGAATATATTTCTTAAAAATTCAGTTAAAAAAAAACAACGGTACAGCTGAGCGGAAAATAATTACTCAGTTAACTAATAATCGTGTAGATAAATTTCACAGAATAATTTGTGGCACGTTTAATTGATAATGTAATTAAAACCATAACATAATATTAATGGAAAGTAATAAAATACAGAGTAATTAATGAGTACAAAATGATTATAGAGATGAAAAATGAGAGGTTTAGAAATATTCAGTAACGTTAAAGAAAATCTTATAACTTATATTTAAAAAAATACAGGGCAACAGTCTCAATATTTCTTTATATGCAGATATGAAATACCGTTTTTTTAAAGAGTGGTGATTTTTTTCCGCCACAAAATGTGTTTACGTCTGTTTCGATAAGAATTTAATATGTGACTACAAGCAGCGAAGTAGCTTTTAATGGAATTTAATTTTCCAATGGAATTTCGCATTTCTTTATCCCAGTGATTACTGCAGTCGTAACATTATTGTAAGAAATCGTTAGGCTTTCAGAGAATTTGGTGTAAATCACTTCCTCTTGGCTAATGCGTTATCCACTCTTCCTCTTTCAACCTTGTTCTTCCCCGAAATTGTTTTGATCCCACCCTGAATAGGGCCTATCCAGATGTTCCCAGGCTGTAGACTTTGTCAGTTAAATATTTAATATTTGAATACCTAAACACACAATAAATTTTGTAAATAAATGTCTTTAGATTGTTTGGAAATATTGCGAAAGGCTTTAGAATCAAATATCATTGTACATAATATTGTGGCATTCAAAAGGTGTAAAAATGGTTTATTTTTTAGAAAAGGTAATAACATAATGGTATATATTGTATTTTTAATTGTGTAGAAAAGAGGCAAGCATCATAAACTAATTGTGTTTGTGATAACCACTTCTACAGTGTTAGATAACACTGTTTAAACTGTGAATTGGATTTAGAAGAATTTTGTATTCGCACGTTGGATGCTACCAGGTTTAACGGCCCGAAGGCTAGCACACTCTCCATACTCCCGCACTACAACTGTACTCTGGTGAGTAAGACAGTGCACTGCACTTTCTCCTCTTCTGTCTTAGTGCCTCGTGCCTTATTTCTTGGTCTCACACGGCTTTCTGCCGGTTTGCTCAGTGAAACCTGCCTCCTCGCCAGTCGGTTTTGCCCTGACTTTAAACATTAAATCCTTTACCCGAGCCACTCTCCTCATGAGTCTTCGGAATGCTCCAGTTACCGCCGGTTTAACTATTCAAGACTTTTCCCAACTCTTGTTGCAAATCTGTTCCACAACTTGTGGAGTTCCTGATCTTCCATAACTCTTCTCATTTCCAACTGCAATCCTCTTTGTTCTGCCCCTCCTTGCAACCAGTCTCTTAGATCTTCAATTTTAGGGCAGTCCATCAATACATGTTGTACCGTATCATCCACACCACATACCTCACATAGTGAGGATGTTACTAGCCCGAGACTGAGCAGCTTCGCTTTAAAGTTGCTATGACCAGCGTACAACTGAGCACTTTAATGGTTCATCGTGATCCATGTATTGTTCATCCTCTGCTCCACACTTGGGAGGATCTCATAGGTGGTCGTCGTCTTGGTTGACTGATCCCATCTTCTTCGCCACATCTCCAGGGTGTCCTGCCTGACCAAACTTCGATCTTGAGAATTCAGCCTTCTAATCCTTGATTGTTCCAAGATCCGTCCTCGCTCTCTCACAAGGAGATCTACAGGCAGGACACCCGCCAATACAGGGAGGCCGTTGGATATTACCAACATTAGAACCGCCAACACTTATATATTCCTCTCCACTCCATTACTTATCTACTCAGTGGCTGTGGTGCGAGACTAGAATAGTCGGCCGTGGCGTGACACGAGTACAAACATGCGTCTAACATCCGGTGTGCACTTTACGGCCTCGTTTACGAAGGCCGCGAGTTGTAAAGCCAGTGTAGGGTGTGTGTGGGGGTGCGTATGGGGGGGGGGGGGTAGCAGAGACGCTACTCTGACGAGATACAAGGAATATTTACGATGGGCGCGGCTGGGTGATTCACGAGCAGACGCTTCCAACCCTTCACATTGGCATCCATCAACGTAGCGCCGGCAGAGAGCGATTTGCACAAGCCTTTACGGCTCACTTTCAGCGCTGCGCTCGTAAACAGCAACCCTAAACGAACATATCGAGCTTCGTCGCCTAGAGCGGTCTGCCAGTCTCCCTTCTCGTCGCCGCTATTGCAACCTACGCTGCAGTCTCTACATTTACTACAAATATTATGTTTTTTGTTAACCCAACTTTATATCTTACTATGGAATATACACGGTAAAATGAGCACTTTTGAAAGCCCTGTACAATATCTACTTGTATACACGTTGTGTATTCCTCCGGCTTACATAAAATTAACATTTGACATGGGACTCATCACTTTATTCATTCATGTGTTGGTCAAATGAAACTGTGAAGTGATTAAGAAAGGAAAAAATTTCAAATCTCCTAATTTTTACACTTCTATGCATTAAAAATGCAGAAAGGGATAGAAATAATTTAAGTTTTAAGAAATGGTTAGCTAACACTTTTTATTCGACGTTAAGATATGGAACTATTTTCCATCCTTCGTTCCAACTTTACTGGGCTAATGTCACTCAGTACGCACGTTAAAATATACGCAGACAGCGCAAGTGACTTTTATCTAAGGTTAATTTCAAAAGTGCTCACTCTACCGTGAACAGCCTTCTGCAGCACTACTTGGCATTGCCGGGGTATAAAAAGGGAATGAACGAGACATGACCAAGTTTTAGGGGTTCCAGCTACGCGAGATAAGACAACAAATTCGTGAATAGTATTACCCTAATGTGATACTTCCTACCTGTGAAAATTCAACAGGCAATAACATCGCCCATCATTAGGAAAATATTGGACGCCATGTTATTGACTAACAAAAGTATTTAACCCGCGTGAAACAACACACGCTGAGAGTTGTTCAGTGTATTTCATAATTGAAGGGGTTCCTTAGAAGAAGGTGTTATGTAACAATTTGGCGAAAACATGGAACAATATTTATTTCATACTTAATGTACCACCAAAATCGCATTTAAAGACAACACTTTCGTCCCCCGACCCCTTCAATCCTAGGTAAATCTTTAGATCCCCAGCGCCGAGCCCAGTTATAGTACGACACCCCAGAGCTGACCTTGGATACGAGTGTCTGGCGGCTGCCACGAGGTCCCTCCACCAGGAAGAGGGAGGCGCCGTCAGCGTCCAGCAGTACAGCCAGGTTGTCCACGGTCTTGTGCGACAGCGACTTGAGGTCAAGGTCAGTGGCTACGTCACGTACAACTCCTAGGAAGAAGTCCCTCTCGCCCTGTGCTCGCAGCAGCTCCCGCTTGGCAGCGCGGTTAGGCGCAGGCACGCTCTGCGGCAGCCGGATCTTCGACTCTATCAGCAGCGACAGCATGTTCACCGAGCTGGGGGGTAATGACGTGTACCTGGCCACACACACAACAAACTACACTTCTCCCCGCCCGTAACACTCTGCCCTCTTCATTAACTCCTCCCACTGCCCTTCAGTACACACCACACTGCCCACCTGTACTCTCTACTGTCTTCATTACCTACTCCCACTGCCCTTCAGTACACACCACACTGCCCACCTGTACTCTCTACTGTCTTCATTACCTACTCCCACTTCCCTTCAGTACACACCACACTGCCCACCTGTACTCTCTACTGTCATCATTACCTACTCCCACTGCCCTTCAGTACACACCACACTGCCCACCTGTACTCTCTACTGTCATCATTACCTACTCCCACTGCCCTTCAGTACACACCACACTGCCCACCTGTACTCTCTACTGTCTTCATTACCTACTCCCACTGCCCTTCAGTACACACCACACTGCCCACCTGTACTCTCTACTGTCTTCATTGACTTCTCCCACTGCCCTTCAGTACACACCACACTGCCCACCTGTACTCTCTACTGTCTTCATTGACTTCTCCCACTGCCCTTCAGTACACACCACGCTGCCCACCAGTACTCTCTACTGTCTTCATTACCTTCTCCCACTGCCCTCCAGTACACACCACACTGCCCACCTGTACTATCTACTGTCTTCATTACCTTCTCCCACTGCCCTTCAGTACACACCACACTGCCCACCTGTACTCTCTACTGTCTTCATTACCTACTCCCATTGCCCTTCAGTACACACCACACTGCCCACCTGTACTCTCTACTGTCTTCATTACCTACTCCCGCTGCCCTTCAGTACACACCACACTGCCCACCTGTACTCTCTACTGTCTTCATTACCTACTCCCGCTGCCCTTCAGTACACACCACACTGCCCACCTGTACTCTCTACTGTCTTCATTACCTTCTCCCACTGCCCTTCAGTACACACCACACTGCCTACCGGTACTCTCTACTGTCTTCATTACCTACTCCCATTGCCCTTCAGTACACACCACACTGCCAACCTGTACTCTCTACTGTCTTCATTACCTACTCCCGCTGCCCTTCAGTACACACCACACTGCCCACCTGTACTCTCTACTGTCTTCATTACCTACTCCCGCTGCCCTTCAGTACACACCACACTGCCCACCTGTACTCCTACTGTCTTCATTACCTTCTCCCACTGCCCTTCAGTACACACCACACTGCCCACCTGTACTCTCTACTGTCTTCATTACATACTCCCGCTGCACTTCAGTACACACCACACTGCCCACCTGTACTCTCCACTGTCTTCATTACCTACTCCCACTGCCCTTCAGTACACACCACGCTGCCCACCTGTACTCTCTACTGTCTTCATTACCTACTCCCACTGCCCTTCAGTACACACCACACTGCCCACCTGTACTCTCTACTGTCTTCATTACCTTCTCCCACTGCCCTTCAGTACACACCACACTGCCCACCTGTAATCTCTACTGTCTTCATTACCTACTCCCACTGCCCTTCAGTACACACCACACTGCCCACCTGTACTCCTACTGTCTTCATTACCTTCTCCCACTGCCCTTCAGTACACACCACACTGCCCACCTGTACTCTCCACTGTCTTCATTACCTACTCCCACTGCCCTTCAGTACACACCACACTGCCCACCTGTACTCTCCACTGTCTTCATTACCTACTCCCACTGCCCTTCAGTACACACCACACTGCCCACCTGTACTCTCTACTGTCTTCATTACCTTCTCCCACTGCCCTTCAGTACACACCACACTGCCCACCTGTACTCCTACTGTCTTCATTACCTACTACCACTGCCCTTCAGTACACACCACACTGCCCACTGTACTCTCTACTGTCTTCGTCATATACTTCATAGATATACTAGCGGCAGCCTGGCGGGAGCGATGTGTACCTGCAACCAATGGCGTAGCGCCTGACAGTGGAGTTACCTCTTTTAATTTGACCATCGTGAACTTGAGTGTGTCTCCCCAGGCAAATACGAATATTTTGTTTATACAACGTATAAAATTGCGAATTTTAACACCGGGGTTGCTTAGGAAAGGGAAAACTGCGAAAAAATGTATACGGGTAATTTTGTATTATGGTGAATCGTCTGGTCGTAATGGTCGCATGGATCTAGTCAAATGACGTTGCAGATAACCTTCATGCCACGATCACTACAGTGGATGAGGAGATATTGTCACCCCGCCTGTCTAATAAAGTGCTGTGAACTGCTATTGTGGACCGCTAGTTCAGCTATTATGCTTGTATTGCAGTATGTTGTGTACTTATGTCTACTGTCATTACATAATGTTAGACACTTGTAACTTTACAATGCACAGCTCACCGTCTTTATCACAATACTACTGTGTAGCTGGCGCGGTGAACCCCATATATCATTGACTAGATTCATGCAGTTACTCAGACCATAGGGTAAAAACTGACGTGTATATTTCCTTATCAGTTTTTGTTTCATAACGCAATCCTGGTGTTACAATCCAACATTTTGTTACGCGTCCAATAAGATAATTGGTGTCAGAAACACTTTTCGTGTAGTCTCTGTATTAAATCACGGGGGAGCGGGGGGTAATGAAGATCAGTGTGTGGAATGGCGATCACCCTGTTTTCTCTGTCACTATGGATGATGGGAGCGTGCCGACGTGTGGTGCCATCTCTACTATCGTAATGGAACTACGTCCTCTTCCTACGCCATTGTCGCTTTGTTCTCCGCTGTGTAAAGCTGAATGTAATGTTTTGAACATTTTTTCTTGTCATTTCAAGCATTTCGTTTTTAAAATGTAAGTACCTACATTTAACGGATCGTCACTAAATACTGTTATTTATGAATTGCTAGATATATAGACTGTATTTTAACGCCGCAGTGATTTAAACAAAGTTAGTAGTAACGTTTCTGTAGCGATCAATATGATGGCGCGCATGTTGGGACAATGCAGATCAGGGTGATCGCCATTCCCCGCATGTGATCACAATTCTTTTATGCGAGTGATCGCGAGTGCCCCATTATATTTATTTTTAATTTTGTTTCAGATGGTTCGTATGTATGACCGTAAGAATCAGAAGGCAAAGTCGTCTCAGAATGATTTGGAGAATGCATCGAAATGTATTGAAAATAGAGAGAGCATTCAAAGCATTTCCAAGAGGAAAGGGATCCCATATACGGTGTTACAAGGTCGTGTTAAAACAGGAATTGCCACATCACCTTCTTTGGGTAGAACGTCTACATTTACGCCCGAGGATGAAAGTGAAATAGCTGACTGTGTGAAGAAGTTAACTAATATGTTTTTCGGCTTGACCCTGTCGATTTAAGAAAAGCGACATTCGCGTTTGCAGAGAAGAAAGGACTTCCTCATAATTGTAATAAAGTAAGCAGAATGGCAGAGCGGGACTGGCTTGACGGATTCCTGCAATGGAACTCATCACTTTCCCGTCGAAAGCGTAAAGCAACTAGCGTGGAGCGAATAAAGGGTTTCTACAGAGAAGAATTGCCGGAGTTTTTCAACAAATTTGAAGAGGTAGTGTCCAAGCACAAGTTTTCCCCTTCACAAGTATATAACATGGATGAAACAGGGATGGGAACTGTTCAAGAACGTGGTAATACAATCGCACCAAAGGGACAAAAAAGAATTGGTTCCGTTACAAGCTGGGAAAGAGGGAAAAATATTACTGTCATATGTTCAGTGAATGCTGCTGATAGTTGTGTACCGCCGTTGTTTGTGTTCCCTCGAAAAAGAATGAGCCCTACTCTGGAAAAAGACGAACCTCCTGGAGCAATGTACACATTGGTGTGATCACCAGCCGCTGGGACTGTCAGGAGACATACTAGCGGGCGGGGCTGCGTGATCTCGATAGGCCAGCCCAGCTGTTTCGACAACATTCTCCCGGGGGAAAGGTTACGAGGTCGGGCCGCGACTATATAAAACTGGTACAATGGCGGCTCGCGGCCGTCTTTATCCAGCCGCCCGAACGACACCAGTAGTCCGGGATCGACGCCATCAGCAGCCGCCCTCGAGGAGGTCTTCCCGTTACCAACTACGAGATAGTCCAGGGTAATTATAACTCCCGTTAGGGCGCACTAGGTTACGGAGATGCAGGGATAGGCACAGGCATAATTGGACTCCTGAGTCAGAGCACGGAAATCAGTCTTAAGCTAGCTTCACTAGCTCTTGCCACACTGAGTCTCGTTGTACGAATATTGGTTTCTTGGAGTAACGCCCCTAGACGATCTTTGTATTCATAGTATAAGAGTTGTGACTTGAATAAAAGAAGTATTTCATATAACTGAGTGCTCTTTCCTCTAGCTACTGCCATCCCCTTAATAAGAGTGTGACCTGATCCCCTCAGGATAGGCCACAGCAACATGCTCTAATAATGGTTGTTCAAACGAAAAAATACTCATGGACTGGCTTCGACACTTTCAAGACCATGTGAAATCAACTCCAGAGCAATCTGTTCTTTTAATCCTTGACAACCATTACAGTCATGTGATGCTTGAGGCAAATGAATTTTCCAAACTCCATGGAATTGTCATGGTTTCAACTCCACCACATTCCCCCCACCACTTCCAACCACTGGACGTAACATTTCTTGGACCACTGAAGAAGGCGTACCATAATGAATGTGATATTTCCATGAAGGTGAACGTACAGAGAATCATTAGGCCTGAAGATTTTGCAGCTCTGATCGTGCGTATTCACATGTGGCCACAATTTCCAAGAGCGTATCAGGATTTAAAGCCACAGGGATTATGCCTCTGGATGCTAATATATTTACAAATGAGGATTTTGCTTTTGAGATAGAAACTGGAAACCTGACCACAGTGCCACAGGCTTCTTTCTCAAAACAGGTTGAAACTAACATTGAAAAAGCTACTGTGTCCACTCCTCCAACGAACGATACAGCAGATTTTATGGCCAATACATGCACTTCTATACAGAATAGTCCGACGGTCTCTTTCGAGAGCATTTAGCCTCTGCCTGCAAAAGTAAAATCAGTGAACGCTATTATCAAAGGTAGAAGAAAACAACATTCAGATATTTTAACTGCAATGGCACAGAAAAAGAATTTGGAAATAAAGATGCAGAAATAAGTGGCAAAAAGGAAAACAAATGTGGACACCACGTCAAGAACAACACAAGCAAGAAGATCCCGAAGGAACTTGAAAACAAATGTGGACACCACGTCAAGAACAGCACAAGCAAGAAGATCCCGAAGGAACTTGAAAACAAATGTGGACACCACGTCAAGAACAGCACAAGCAAGAAGATCCCGAAGGAACTTGAAAACAAATGTGGACACCACGTCAAGAACAACACAAGCAAGAAGATCCCGAAGGAACTTGAAAACAAATGTGGACACCACGTCAAGAACAACACAAGCAAGAAGATCCCGAAGGAACTTGAAAACAAATGTGGACACCACGTCAAGAACAGCACAAGCAAGAAGATCCCGAAGGAACTTGAAAACAAATGTGGACACCAGGTCAAGAACAACACAAGCAAGAAGATCCCGAAGGAACTTGAAAACAAATGTGGACACACGTCAAGAACAGCACAAGCAAGAAGATCCCGAAGGAACTTGAAAACAAATGTGGACACCACGTCAAGAACAGCACAAGCAAGAAGATCCCGAAGGAACTTGAAAACAAATGTGGACACCACGTCAAGAACAACACAAGCAAGAAGATCCCGAAGGAACTTGAAAACAAATGTGGACACACGTCAAGAACAGCACAAGCAAGAAGATCCCGAAGGAACTTGAAAACAAATGTGGACACACGTCAAGAACAGCACAAGCAAGAAGATCCCGAAGGAACTTGAAAACAAATGTGGACACCACGTCAAGAACAGCACAAGCAAGAAGATCCCGAAGGAACTTGAAAACAAATGTGGACACCACGTCAAGAACAACACAAGCAAGAAGATCCCGAAGGAACTTGAAAACAAATGTGGACACCACGTCAAGAACAACACAAGCAAGAAGATCCCGAATGAACTTGTAAACGGAGCTTACTTCAAGTGATACATTTCAGGATGCCACAATAGTGATGAAAAAGATATTTGTAACGATGCTGTAGGTGACGTCATTTCTGTGTTTGACGAGGAAAAATGCTCAGTGTGTGGTGAATTTGGTATGGAAAATTAAATGTGATGTAGGTGTACAGTTTGTGGGCTTTGGGCTCATTCTCTCTGCACTGGATGGGAGAGTCCTGAAGGATATACTTGTGACCTATGTTTTCGTAGCAATAGAAAAGGACCGTTAAGAATTAGTTAACTATTCTTAATTCAAAACTTCCTATTTTTGAATTACCATTTGTAGGTATTAGCTACGCCCAACAAATAAACATTTTTTCCTATTATTGTACCATGTAAATGCTGTTGCCCTGTACATTATTAATTAATTTTATATAAGTATAGCCAAGGTTGCTATCAGAATGGCTGTAAAATGGTTATTCTATTCTAGTATTAAAACTAGAGTACATGACATAATGTTATCGTAATTGCCCCATATTGTGATCGCAATTGCCCCACACTGTGGATAATAGCGATCAATTCAGTGCATTTAGTTTTTAATTGTTTTATTTTAATGTTATTTTCAGAAAAATGGGCGACTGTAAAATAAACTCGTTTAATGAATGACAACTAAAAATATATTTTATCGACTTTCAAAATACGTGAATTTATGTCTGAATAATTGATTTCTGCTTAAGTGGTCGCCATCCCCCCCTCCCACCTCGCTCATCTGGTTTTCGATTACAAGAATTATATAATTGTTTACACCTTCTGTTATTATCATGAAATCTCTCCTAAGTACACCAAACTTCAAAATTATCGGCTATTTGCAAATGTATTGATATTTTTGGGATTTGGTGTCCCAGCTAAACTTTTACAAAATCATTGTATTTAAATGCAAGAAGGTATACAATTTATACTAAAGCCAATAATAATACCTTGATAATTAATTAGAACACA
Source organism: Dryococelus australis (assembly GCA_029891345.1). Taxonomy (NCBI): domain Eukaryota; kingdom Metazoa; phylum Arthropoda; class Insecta; order Phasmatodea; family Phasmatidae; genus Dryococelus; species Dryococelus australis. Next base: position 154,711,581 of record CM057000.1, on the reverse strand, counting down.
CTTCGTTCACTGTAAAATTCTTAGCTTACTTTTTTGTGGGTATTTGCTTATTTAAATAATGAAGAATACAAACCGAAGTGAATCAAAATTTAATCATAATATTATTTCTTATCTGGCTATGTTTTTGGGAAATAGATTTTCACATTTAATTTTGAAAATTTTAGAATCTTTACGGCATAAAACATTCATTGAAAGACTTCAGAAAATTAAGTATTTGACTGTTGAAACCGACTTCACTACTTCAAATATAATTTATAATTAATCAACAACATAATTTCTTGTGTTCTAAACAGAAATTAATCTGTCAAACAAATATTCTAATAAAATGTATGACAAGGAAATTATTTATATTATATAATCAGGCATTGGATAACACGAACAAATTTAGTGTTTTGCGTGTATTCCGTGCTTATTATTTCCGAGGGATTGTGCTTTCATTAGAATAACAAACTTTGGAATTGTAAAAATATAATTATTTTATTTTAGTATGAAATATTGTATAGTTAACTGCAAATAGTTACTAAGAATTTAGAAATAGTTATCAAGAGTTGGGTTTGTGATAAGGTCTTGAACACACCAAGATCACAAGGGTTGTTTCCACGTCAAATTAGAGTATTTTCACGTTACTTTGTTTCTTTACTCGGGACAGTAATTGAAGAAGTCGTGTGGGGAACTGCTGCCGGATGTTGGTATCTCTGTAACACCAGACTCAACCTTGACCGTGGACGGACTTCTGTTGACAGAAGTGTTAGGAGGATGGTTGGTGGTTGGGGGGTGGAGGGAGAGCTGCGAAACACGAGGCGGCAAGGGAAGATCCCTATTGACGTAAGACTTGTGGCGTCATGCACACGGTGATGTGCAGCACTGTTTGTCTACCATTGAAGGAAGGCCGGGTAAACCTACTTCTTCAATCCTAGCGGACGAAACTACTTCTGACAGTGTAGTGAGAATGAGAAAATTTGCTCCTTACAATCGCTGCATATCCCGAACTATTCCTCGTGTGTGGCAAACGAAACGGAAATGATTTTATTTCCAGCGGTTGTAAGAATTACAGAGTGCTGTTATTAACAATTTTTTTTTTACCAAAAATATATTTTTTACCTGATGTTGCACAAATGAAAATGCAGGTTTTGTCCCTATGTAGTTTAAGTGAAGCTTCATAGTTTTTCACGCTGGAACTTTGCATGTCGATTCGGGACAGCTCAGCACTCAATGTCGTTTCAGCAGGTGGCGTGTTGTGTGTGTGTGTGTGTGTGTGTGTGTGTATATATATATATATACATAATATGGTGTGCCTGCAACCTTAAGACCTTAAGGTCAAAATTATATGCAGATGGTAGAGGACTTTAAAATGAGTATTTTGAGGTAGGGAACCAATGGTTGGAAATGCATAATTCAGGTGCCACGAAACCTTGCATGAGTAATACTTGTGAGGAAAGTGTGTGTGTAAATTGCTTTAGTATCCCTCGCACTACGACCTGCTGCACCATACACGTCTGCAAGTTCATGTGGTCAGTAGTGTTCCATATTCGGCAACCAGCCACGAAACTGTAAACAGTGACAATCAATGCCGTGAACACATCACAGCTGGCGAGTCCGCATTGTGTTACACGCTAACGGTAACAACCGTCGACGTGGCAGACATATTTTTGTTTGTTATGGAAACTAAAGCAGTTCACACACATGTTGCTCGTGGGGACTGAAATATGCATTTCCGAACATTGGGTCCCTGTATCAAAGTACTCAGTTTAAAGTCCTCTACCACCTGTACTACCCTCCCTTAGGATTCAGGCAATTCTGGCACATGGTCCAGGGTCTGGTGCCCCGGTGCCAGCATACGCCATCTTGTCGGCCAATTTGTTACCAGCCACCATCTTATTTCCGAGCACTATGTGGTTTCTGGCCGCCATATTGTTTTGTCCACGATCCTGTGCAGGGCCGCAATTTTGTTTTTGATTGCCATCTTGTTACCAGTCACCATTACGTTTCACAATTTCTCAAATTCAATCGACCCCGAAATCTTGTTTTGTCCGCCATTATGTTACCAGCAGCCCTATTATAGCTGGTCCACCATCTCAGATTCCATTTTTTCATGCTCTATCACTCCATCATTATTTTCTCATGTGCTATCATTCCATCCATATTTTCACATGCTCTATCATTCCGCCTCACTATAAGACGTCTTGGATCGCATTTTCATTTATTCTGTAATTATACCTTGACATGTGCCATCTTGTATTTTATTTATAATGCTCTATCATTCCACCTAGACATATGCCATTTTGACATCATGCTCTATCATTACATTTATATTTTCCTGTGCTCTTGCAACCCATATCTATCATATTTGTTGAACATAGAAAATTGTTGATGCTATGTAGGGCTAAGAATAATTTTCACTCATGTATGACTTAGAATATATTTCTGCTTGTGTAGGACTTAACCACTCATGTAGGGCTTGTAGTAATCTTTGTTCCACCACTTATACACACTCATACAACATGCTGGGGCTCTAAATATTTTCCGGCCCCACTCGTGTAGGACTTATAATATATTACAAACAAGTAGGAACTTACAATCCCCCCCCCCAACTCACATAGGACTTCTACAATTTTTTCCACGGATGTAGGACTTCGTGGATTTGTCATGCTGTGTAGGATTTAATCACTGCATATAGGACTTAGAAAATTTTTCGTGTGATGTAGGTATTAGAATAGTTCATTTATTTACCTTCATTCCACACTTGTGTAGGACATCGAATTTTTTACACCTCGCATAAGATTCGGAATAATTTTTTTTTTCAGTTAGGCACTGATTTATAATTTTTACTTGAGTTCCACTTCACTTAACCTAACTTCATTTCCATATCAACCTAACCTAACTTCACCTAACTTCACCTAAACTAACCTAACTTCACCTAACTCATCCTAACCTAACGTCATATAACTCAACTTAAACTAACTTCAATATCAACCTAACCTAACTTCGCTTAACCTAACCTAACCTCCACATTCCTTTCACTTTGGTCATCGCCAGACAAAGTCATGTATTTTACATGTATGTAAAGGTAAAAAAAACCCACTTCTGTAGACTTTGAATATTTTACCACTTACATTGAATGTAGAAAACTGTATACCTCTTGTAGAACATAGAAAAAAAATCATGTATGTCAGCCTAACTTGTCCTAAAATAACCACACTCGACCTAATATAACCTAACCTAACATAACCTAGCCTAAATTAACCTAAAGTGAAATAACATAACCTAACCCGACATAACTTAGCCTGACATAACCTAACCTAACCATCTTGTAAGAACTCATTTAGTCACTTCGTGTAGAAATGCTGTTACATACATACCCACCAGTTTTAAATAGTTCTCCTTCGTCGGCAGCAGGACAGCGATGACCTCATCGCCAACATTGAAGTTACACATCGCTTCCTCGTCACAATATCATCCAAACCAAATGTATCATCTGATCAAAACCAAACATACCTCACTCGTGCTATTAACGATACAGACCATATCAAACATACTGATCGGTCATAAGTAGAGATGGTGGTTTGTCGCGGGAAAAGTAGACTACTTACTAGGATTCTATGTACTGTACATATTACTACTGACAGCTTTATTTCCTTATTAGCCGTATTGCATGTATGAAGCTACTGCCCCATTTAATTGGGCCAATGAGGATTCTAATTCTTTAAAGCCAAAAGTTTGTGATTGACCGGAAAAGAACTCAGCCGAGTCAAATCTTGATCACCCAATCGTAAAAAGATAAACCCGCTATAGCGTTATCGAAAATATGTTGGCTCAAAGAAATTTTCGCGATTTTCCATCATACCTAGTCATAAGTCAAATATATTGACTCATTTTCCATGTAAAGTCACCATTTTTACTTGTGTAAACGCTATGCCATCAGTTCAGTCCGCCAAATATTCCAATCATAAATTATAACCATGCTATCATAAAACCCATACCATCCATTTAACCATCCGTGACACCCATACAGACTTGATTCTTGAAGACCATACCGACATGTTATTATATCATCTAATCCTACTAACCAACCATATCAGTCAATGATTCTCTTGCCTCTCATACTAGCTAAACCTACCATCAAACATTCTGCTCATACAAACTAATCATAGAGTTAAACAATTCTGGCCACGCTATCGAAGTTACACTCTTGCCATTCCATCAAACCAATCGAACGTGTGATCAGGTCATACCATATCAACATAACAAGTATGCCTGCCATTCAATCAAATTAGCTATAGATCAACCATGCAATCATCCATGAAGTAGTAAAATCATTCACCGAACCAAGCATAATATAATTTAATACTGGTAGAACACTCTAACAAGTCGTAACAGGTATACAAGCAAAACCCACTGTACAACCAAGTCATACCATTAGGTCATACCATTAAGATGTAAGAGCTATAAAATCAATCCATCCATACAGACAATTCATACCAATCATTCTGATTAACTGTACAGACAGACCATTCTAAGGTACAGTCAAGGAGACAGGCGTCCCGAGACCATACCAAAAAATGGCATATAATAATACTACTCAGCTCTACCAACCAAACATATCATCAAACCATTATGTCTATAACAACAATAAATATACCATCCAGTCGTAATATAAAGCCAATTAAAACATGTATATAGTAACCACACAAATGTGTATCACCAAAACGAACTACTTATGACAAGAGTGCAGAGACTCCTTACAGTATAATTCATATTGTCATGTTAACCTAATATTCAAACCATACATTTCACCATTTACATTTCACCCACCATTCCTACCATCATACAGCCTGCTCCTTCTGCTTAAAAGCTAACTATATTATACTAGTTTATTTATGAATAACCAGAACCCAGGAATACAGCCTGACCATATAGAATGCCACACCTATAGAAAATATCGTAAATTATTCAGTCAAAAAAAGAACTTCCCCATAACACGAGCCCAACCTATTAAATATCTCAGACACACATTTGGAAACATTGTTACTCTCATAATGATAGACCAAGCAAGTCAGGGATACCACCAAAACCACTCTACCAAAGAATGAAGTAATATATTTCAACCATAGTAATTTATATGTCATACAAGCAAGACATGCCTTCAGACCAGCAAAACAATTATTCGAGGCAAATGTTCCAATCATTAATACCCATAGATCATACATCACACCATCCATTTGCACAGACCCTGTCATCAGGCAATACCAGCAAAACCAACTTACCACATAGAGATATCAAATCTTCCAATCAATCTTCAAGTCTTTAAACAAAATTTTCATTCTGTAAAACAAACTCTCATTCTTTCAATCAATATTTTATTCAATCGTTCAATCAATCTGCCAATTTTTCAATCAGTTCAGAGCAAAGCAGCACATTTTGGTACAGCGTAGTGTGGTTGTGGCTGTGCAGCTGTGGCTGCAGTTGCAGTGGCCTTTGTGGATGCAGTGGTGGTTGCAGTTGTGCAGTCACTGTTGCTGTGGTTACAGTGCATGCAGTGCTAATTGCAGTGCATGAGGCCATTACATTGGTATAGAACAGATGCTATACATTTTTACAATGTCTCGTTAAAATAATAATCCAAGTAAATTGGCAGCTACAAGGATATTTGTACTCTCGTATGTGTACAAAGTTTCAGTACTTTTATACTTCAGAGCGATGCGAAAAGCATTGCTAATTGGAAATAATTTATTTTGTTTCTGTAACTTGTTAAGAAAATGCTTGATTTACTATAAAGAGAACTATCGCTCATGTCGATATAATTTTTTAAAATTAAATATGACGACCAGAATTTCCACCAACCATAAATAAAACACTATCATCCAACCATATGGCTAGATCTTACCAACCACTCAACCAGATATTTTAAACATCAATCAATATCCACTGCCTCGACATAACCTCTCACGAGACACAAACCAAGCAGCTATTCCTACGAAATATTCCGATAACATATTCCATCACGCTAACCTCAACTACATGAACCGATCACATCAGTCGTTACCCACAGTCCATATCATTAGAAAGAACCAATAACACAAAAAAACATATTAATACGTCATATCTACAAGCCATACCAGCCATGCCATTAAACCAGCAATACATATGGCCATATTGTCAGAACATTCCAAACAACCATTCTTACGAAATATTCTAATTAAATACTTGACAGCAATACCACCATATCACACTTGTGAGGTAGGTCATACCATCCAGGCGATGTAATATTATCTTTACATGTCTTGTAAAGTATATTCAAATTAGTGCTTCTAGTAAATAGCATATCACCCTCAACACATCGTAGCAGTTTGGAGGTCAGTCCTTTCTAATATTTGCTTTTTTATACACCATCAGCTAATATCAAATGTTTTGTCATAAAAGGAACACAGTTTTATTTCATCTAATGATAGGATAATCGATAAAGCTATGTGTTTAGACATATTTTCCGCACTCTACTTCGTACAATCGGTTACTTACTTCGTTTCCAAGCCGATGAGAACTCATACAGCCAGACCCAGATGAGTGAAAATTATTCTAAATACTACACAGCATGAAAAATATTGCACCAGATGGACAATACCCTAATTCCTGCATGAGGTTAAAATTTTCTAAGTCCTTAACAACACGAAAATTTTCCTAAGTTCTACAAATATGGCGAATATGGAATGTGAGAGTATGAGAAAATGGGGATGGAATGATAGAGCATGATGTCAAAATTGCAGACATCTAGGTGGAATTATAGAGCATGGTACGATAAAATAACAGATAATGTATATCAAGGTAGAATGACAGAGCAAATGGAAATGAAATCCAAGATGGTGTATGGGAAGGTGGAATAATTGAGCATGGGGAAAATAAGGGTGGAATAATAGCACAAGAGAAAATAATGATGGAATTATAGAGCATGAAAGTATGGAATTCATGATGGTTTGCCAGAAATAAGATGGCGGACAAAATGATGGATACTGACACTGGGGCACTGGGTCATCGACCATTTGCCTCTTTATATACTTTGTGTATATATGTGTGTGTATATATATATATACACACATATATACACAAAGTATATATATATATAGGGATGGGCATTCAATGGTGGGGGGAGGGAAATGTCCAATAGTTCCTCCTCCACCAGAGTGATGTGTTTTGCCATCACTTTGGTCAAGCCGTACGCCACCTGAATGATGAATGAGAGGGGAAAAAATTGGTTACGAACATCCGAAATGTTCGCCGCCCATATGGAATACGCGAGTATGAGCACTTCCATTTCCAACATGTCCCGAATAAACTAATTATACTACTGTTCAATGTAGAAGAACGGCTTTCGGAACTCATTACCGAAAAAAGCTGGGAAGTTAAAAGTCCCTGGCGGCGTATTCGAGTTCGTGAGGAACGAAGGTCTTACTAAAAAGATAAGAGCTAAATTTAATCCGCTGACGTATTTACAAAGTTATAAAAATATACACAGATTATATTTACAACATTAACCTAACTATCAATATTATTAACTCATATTATCCCTATCAGCAGTCAGATTATTTCATACAAATTGCAGTTATAGTTAAGGTCCTTATAATTGTTTTGTACTAGTTACAGTCACTTAACCATTACTCATTATTTACACATACATGTTCATAATGTCCATATGCGTACATTAACAACATTCCAAATGTATGTCACTCACGAATCCAGCGAGGCAGGCTCACGCTCTACTGGCCCAATACTCGCAAACCATACTCGCTTGTCTAATGCCCGATTGCACCATCGTTGTTCGAGATTCGATCCGAGATCGGATCTAAGATCGACATAGAAAACTTTTGCACAATTCGAGTTCAGAGCTGAACTGGACATCGAGATTAAGTTCACTTCGAACAGCCGAAATTGTTAGTTCGAAATCTTGATCCGAAATCAACAGCCATCGTCAACAAATGTTTGAAAATACGCCAACAGATAGAACTACGTTCGATTGTTTTCTTGGGAAATTAAAACAACCATATACACACTTGAATATTATTCAGTAAAATGCGTACAACAATAATTCACTTAAAACAGATAAAAGATCACACATTTAGTTCTATCTAAAGTGAAAAATACGCCTACTTCCATGACGTCATATATTACGAACCAATAGTAAAATATGTCTCATACTTAATATCGATCTCTCACTTTGGAACGAAGATCGACGAATCGGAGATCCAGAATAATGAAATTTCCTTTCTTCAACACTTATACATTGGAACCAAAATGAAACTGGATCCTGGTTCGGAACTAGGATCATTCGAGGTCGGATCGGGGAAGATGTTGGTGCAACAGGGCAACAGTCGTCGGTCGTGCCTCCGATGGTTCCACGGCCTAAGGCCGTACAAGACTCCAGAGGCATACCGGCGCTTGCCTATATACAGGCTGCTCCAACATGGCCGAGAACGTTCTTCGCTCCACGAGACACACTGTGGGGGAAGATGGTGTCGACCAGAAGATTCATGCAGCAACAATTCAAGACTTTTCAATCTTCTAAGGATGGGGGACCTCCACGGCCTAAGGCCGTACAAGACTCCAGAGGCATACCGGCGCTTGCCTATATACAGGCTGCTCCAACATGGCCGAGAACGTTCTTCGCTCCACGAGACACACTGTGGGGGAAGATGGTGTCGACCAGAAGATTCATGCAGCAACAATTCAAGACTTTTCAATCTTCTAAGGATGGGGGACCTCCACGGCCTAAGGCCGTACAAGACTCCAGAGGCATACCGGCGCTTGCCTATATACAGGCTGCTCCAACATGGCCGAGAACGTTCTTCGTTCCACGAGACACACTGTGGGGGAAGATGGTGTCGACCAGAAGATTCATGCAGCAACAATTCAAGACTTTTCAATCTTCTAAGGATGGGGGACCTCCACGGCCTAAGGCCGTACAAGACTCCAGAGGCATACCGGCGCTTGCCTATATACAGGCTGCTCCAACATGGCCGAGAACGTTCTTCGCTCCACGAGACACACTGTGGGGGAAGATGGTGTCGACCAGAAGATTCATGCAGCAACAATTCAAGACTTTTCAATCTTCTAAGGATGGGGGACCTCCACGGCCTAAGGCCGTACAAGACTCCAGAGGCATACCGGCGCTTGCCTATATACAGGCTGCTCCAACATGGCCCAGAATGTTCTTCCCTCCACGAGACACACTGTGGGGGAAGATGGTGTCGACCAGAAGATTCATGCAGCAACAATTCAAGACTTTTCAATCTTCTAAGGATGGAGGAACGCTGTGATGTAGCGGGCCGTGTACTCACCTATCACCTCGGAGAACCGGGTTCGATTCCTGGTGGAGTCGCCCCCGGTTTTTGGCATGTGAGAGTCGTGCCGGACGCTGCCGCTGGTCGGCGGATTTTCTCGGGGATCTCCTGTTTCCACCGCCCTTGCATTCCGGCGCTGCTCCATGCTCATCCGACTTCACCCTCATTGACTGTCGAGACCTCGATGTTAAGAGGACTATGTACTGAAACGTTTTCTGTGAAATCGTTGTTTGTGCGTAAACGCATATCTCAGTAAATAATAGTTCTGGAAATATGAATTTTTGGCAGAAAGGATAAAAAAGAATTATCTATGCCCTGTTTTTTACTTTTGTCATTTTAAGTGTCTTATTGGGAAAAGAAATCTTGAAAATGGTCAAATATCGCATTTTTAAAGCTTGTCTACGCAGTTTCCTTAAACAGCAAGAGACAAGTACAAAGATACGGGCTTACTTTAATCTGTGGTATTTCATCGCGTGTAATAAAACCCCTATGTTACAGATCTAATTTGCACAGTAAAGCATTAGGACGGAAACACTGGACGCGTAGGAGCGATGAGGCGCTAGGCGTGCGTGTTACTGTGGCCCGTATCGCTCCCTCACTTCGTGACCTCGGACGCGCAGCTACATTGTCTCTCCACGTTGTGTGGTACTGACCTGCGCATGTCCTTGAGCGAGGATCTGCGGCTGGAGGAACAAGCCTGGAGCTCGCCGCTGGAGGACCCTGCCACCTCGTGAGTACGGAACATACTCCGGCTCTTGGCACGGGCAAAATCGTGCCGCAGGCAGCGCTTAGAGCTGGCGCGTCGTGTTGCCGACGTCAGGGGCAGCTGTGCGGCAGGCGGGGGCGGCGCCACCGTCGTGGGGCTCGTGTTGCCGCCACTGGAGCCCGAGCCGCGCCGGCTGCCACCCCCATCGACCCCGCACGTCTCGTAGTCGTTGATGGAGAGGAAGCCATGAGCCACCAGCCACGCGTTGATGGCCGGTAGCTCCGCCTTGCGCAGGAAGTAGTCGTGGAAGAGGCCCGGGTTCGAGTCCAGCCACTCCTCCACCTGGCCGTAGGTGAGCTGCGTCATGGCGCCTCACCCTACACGCTCGCCGCCATGCCACCGGCCGCCTGCAACACAATAGCAGCCAGCTGTGGACGCATGCCCCCAACAACAAGGTCACACACCCCACAACTCAGCCAAGATCATACTCTACCATACTACTGAATATAACACAGTTTAGGAATGAATATTTATGTTCGAGCCCGTAGTGTCATCGTGTGGCGAGCCAACAAACTTGAGGTATTCACCACTCAGGCCCTAGCGCTCCCACCTGGCTCAGAACTGTAGTGTGTGCTGACTCTCAGAAAGAGAGGTGTTGCATAGTTACATAGCTTCTCACACTGTGACATTACAAGTAAACGAAAACAATTATCGACAGGGACACCCGACACCCGAATTTCGCGAAAAGATTTCGGCAAATGCTAGATTTCAATACCCTTCGGGCGCACCAGTAGTTTTTCTTTGCTTATTGGCCGCGATTACCTATGAGAAGACTTTTTTTTACCTGAAGGGCTAATCAGAATTAGTTACCTCTGACACTGCACGTCTGTGATTCATACACCTAAATCGTGCAACAAGTACATTATCCAATCATGAAAGTGCATCTGAGCTAAAGTGTTATGACATACAACTGGTGGTGAAATATTTTCGCGAAATTCGGGTGAGTTAGGGGAAAATACCCAGTTATTGGCACTTTAACTGGCGGGGTAGGGGAGGTGGCAACTGCCCTTATTTCTTCCCCGCCTATTCTAACACCCATAACTAGGCGAACTGGGTTCGATTGCAGGCGGGGTCGCTCCCGGATTTTCGCATGTTCGAAACTGGCATCAGACTGCGGGTTTTCCCGGGGATCTCCCGTTTTCCCCACCCCACCATACTCACCTCGCTTCACCCTCAACAGGTCTCTAACCGGACTACGAAGCACGATCGCTCTCATGGCAGTCATCTGTGATCGCCAGAGTCACTTCACAAGAGTGGCGCGCTAGTGTGAAGTGCAGGAAACATGGCGTGACGCTAAGTGCCCGTGAACTGGCCAGCCTCACTGCGCACCAGCCACGCTGAACCACATGAAAGTACGTGGAATCTTAGGGCGTCTTCCTTTTGTTGTTGACAGTGCTCCACATATGTTTGGGATATGTCATTGTTACTATTATCGCGTCAACAAGTTATTTCATTTAAAAGTAAATAATATATTTAAAGTTTATCTATTAGAAATATGAGGATTTTCGTATCAATCAATAAAACTATAGGTATAGGCTATCCACGGTAAAATGAGCACTTTTGAAAGCCCTGCTTAAGATCTACTTGTATACACGTTGTGTATTCTTCCGCTTTATGCAAGATTACCATTGCCGTGGGTCTCGTCGCTTTATTCATGCGTTGGTCAAGTCAAACTGTGAAATTAATAAAAAAAAGTAAATATTTAACAAATCTGCTCATTTTTATACTTCGATGCATTAAAAGAAAAAACAGAAAGCGAAAGAGACAATTGAAGATATCAGAAATGTTTTATACGACGTTAAGATATGGAACTACTTCCCATCCATCGTTACCAACCTTACTGGGGGCATGTCACTCAGGGCGCCCGTTAAAATATATGCAGGTAGAGGCAGCGACTTTTCTCTAAGGTTGATTTTAAAAGTGTTAACTTTATCGTGAATAGCCTCTATAAGAAAAATTTTAATCTCACATCTTATGTTACCAAACCACACAAAGAAATTTTACCTATCTAAATATACTGTTCACTTATATTTTAATTTTTTTTTCGCTAAAATAGAAAATATATTTTTTATAATTTAAAACGACCGAGAGGCAAAATAATTACTGCATTTCGTAGCAAGTTATTGCAGCCAGTTGAAGATTCAAATAATAATAAAAAATGTGTAACAGTGAAAAATATTTCAAATCGATAAGAAGCCCATTACGTACTGATTTAGACAAATAGTTTTACTGAAGTATCGTCTGTGCGTCCAACTACAAACAAAACACAACATTACGTACTGATTTAGACAAATAGTTTTATTGAAGTCTCGTCTGTGCGTCCAACTACAAACAAAACACAACATTAAGCAATTATGATACCAATCTCCTGCGAAATGAGCTTGAAAGCATTGTAGGACAGATGGCAACATTATCAATATAGTGGCTCCAAACCGCAAGTGCTATTTTATATATTTTGCGGACGTGTCTTAACGTAATACGTAAACCACTGTATCATAAGATACCAAAATTAAAACTTATGCTTGATATTTGGAATATATCAGCGTTTTGAGCGTGTTTTCGACAACTGCAGCCAACGAAATTACAGAAAGTAAAGGGCCGCGGTGGCGTAGCGGCTAAAGCGCTTTACGATTTAGATTCCCGGCTGTGTAGCTATTGGATTTGCGCGCTTGGGAATCGTACTGGACGATGCCGCTGGTGGCGGGTATTCTCGAGGTTCTCCCGCTTGCCTCGCCCTTGTATTCCGACACTGCTCCGAATTGACCTCGCTTAACCATCATCGGCTATCAAGACCCCGATGTCAACAGCCGCTCAAACTTCTCCACTACTGAAACTAACAAAAGGGTTTTGGAGGAACGAGCATAAGTAACATTTCATGAACTTTGATACAGCCTAGAACACTGTGATAGCATGTTGCCAGTAGTTTCTGGGCTGCATCATGTCCCTGTCAGACTCGCTAACGTATAAGTTCGCAAGAGTGAGTTTCAAAAACACAATGCTCGTCGCGTTCTGCAAAATTTGAAATCTTATCTAAAAAGGCCACTTCTTTTACCGTTCACTAATTAAAAAAAGTTTAAGCATTGGATCCAGCAGTCAAAGTTCGGTGAATTTTCAAGTTGCACGAGACCAATTGCATTACATCGTTCTCCCCCCCTCACCACCCGCCCCCCTCCTCCCGCGTGCTTCTGGAACCACTCATAATGTGCCAAACTCTCGACTATATATTACATTTCAGAGAAGGAATAATTTTTGTTGTGATTATTCTGTGACATATTATTAAAGTTGTTTAACAATGTTTTTGACGTGAACACGTCTTTGAATTTGCAACCATAATGGGAGGCAATCCAGAAAACTCGATGATAACCAAATCAGGGGATACAGTTTGACATTGCAGCTCTGAATTTCTACATTCAAAATTCAATTACACCACTCGATTTCCAAAGTATTAATGAATATGTTACGTTGAGTGAGGACTGCAAAGCTTCGCGCACGTGGCCTTGATGATAATATGTAAGAAGGGGGGGGGGGGAATTTGAGTTCATTTCGCCGCGTCGCATAACTTCGGCGTAGTATAACTTTTGACTATGAGAACTTACGACTCTCGTTTAAGTTTCAACCGACAGATCTCGTCAAGATCAATCGATTGCGTGTATAAAAGCATTCGTGTGGCGTGGAAATGGTGAAATTGTATTTGTTTAATACAAAAAATTAAGAAAACCTGACACAATTTCGCCTATACTAGTCAAAAAAGCCAAGTCTAAATACAGAAATCGTATACGGTTGGAAAGAGCATCTCAAAAGCAATCCAGTGATACCCATATACAACTCCATATGGTCGAGTGAAGCGGTGCCGGGAACGTAAAATAAACATCAAGGCGTCCGAGCGCGTCAATGTAGACGTATTCACACAAAACAAACAGCCGTGTCCCTAACACAGCCAAACCCAATTATTTTTTTTTTTTTCATATCTTCGATTATTAATTTAATGAGTTTACATTTCAAACTGTTTTCCTAACGTAAAAATGAAATATTCTAATCAAAGGATAAATATTGCTGTTGATGTGGCAATTGCAATATTGAAAGTAAGAGTAGAATCAGCTTGTCACAAATAGCCTGAAGGTTGTCTTCATGGACCAAGTAGCCAATCCTGCCACGGATACATCTCACTGATGTATACAGCAGGTTTGAAAACAAGTTTTATAACGAGAAGTATTGGGTAACCTCTCACACATGTAATCAGAAACATGGGCCTGCTATTTTCTGCTATATGGTCCCTCGCCCACGTTATAACACCGATCAGCTGCTACGTACTAATCAACCCGAATTATTGAGGTGACGTTATTTTAACGCTACCAGCGCCTCTAACTACACTCTAATTCTGAATTATTGAGAATTTAACTGTTTCAATCAGTCAACAGCACCCGACTGATTCAACAGTCACTTCAGCAAAGTTAACTGATGAATCGATGGAAAAATATCAGATTTCTTTCACTTATTGATTCAGTGACATTTTCCACTAACACGTCAGTAACTTTTTTTACTGTATACTCAGTGATTTATTTTTTACTGATGGATCAGTTACACAGCGTGTAAAAATGGCCGTTAAACAAAGTGTACCAAGTGAAATAACAACGAATAAACTAATAAGACCCATACAAAATACTTTCTAAAATGTGTTTCGTCTTTTAAAACGCCATTCTACGAGGTAATATGAACACACAGCCTTTCATTACGGTTTTACGTCTTTCACTTCGTTTTCATGTAATCGTCACAGCGGGCTATTTGAAGGTTTAAACTGCATAGGATGTGGTGAAGAGAGGGCACTCATATATAGTATTCGATTTAACAATCCTAACGGTACCAATTAAACCAGAAACGAAAAGTAAGAGCATAAAATTTATATCTTCACGGTTTCGCGGCAAAACTATAGGACATATATTTTCCTCGCTATATTTCAAATTAGAGTGGTAGCTCAGGTTGTGGGGTATGTGAGTTCAATCCCGGCCTCCTCCGAGGTTTTTTTGACTTTTTTAAATTACGGTAAACTTCGCAATATAAATATCAATATATCGTACATATGTTTATTTCACGCAATTATTTGGCAAAATAAAAAAAATTAATATTTATTTCGCCACTGTAGTCGGCCGTCACTTATTCAAGCAGTGAAATAATTTATCTTCACTAATTCAATCAGTGAAATTTCTCCACTGAAACAATCATTTCACTGATTCTAAGTCGAGCCATTTCACTGATTCAAATTTAGAGTGTAAACACATATCTTCCAAGTAGCGGGAGAATGTTATAGAAAAATATCAAAACGTCAATGTAAAACCGTGGGTTGCCAGTATATTTTACCGGAGCTGCGGGTGGCGTTGATGATCTTGCAGGGGCAGCAAACATTGCAGACGTTCCTGCTAGCAGAAAAAAAAAAATCTAACCACTTCATACATTCCGTGAAAATCATGGTTCAAAATCTGTGATATTTTAACATTTCCATTGTAATGTAGAGGTTTATTGCGTTCAAAACGTCAAACAATAATTGATTATAAAACTCCCAAAATATTCGAGGTTTAAAAATTGTGCGCTTTATATTGGTACTGTCAGCTTTTAAATAATAAAACAAGTTTCATATATACGAGGCAGGTATTCGAGCTTTTCGATATATAAGTCGTTTACGGTAAAAAAATATAAAACACTTTTGAGAGTCCTTATTAATATTTATTTGTATGCACATTGTGAATTCTTCCGCAATATGTAAAATTAACATTGCCATGGTACTACTAAGTTTTGTACACATGTCTATTAAAAAAACAGAAAGAAAATGAACTCATTTGAGTACATATTAAGAATGTTTACCTTAAAACATTGAGACACAAAACTGCCCTCCATCCGACGATACCAAATTTACTGTGCCCTTGCGGTCTGTATGTCCGTTAAAATATACGCAGTTAGGGGCTGTGACATTTATCAGAGGTTGATTTCAAAAATGTTCTAATAAACATTAACATCCTAAAAAGGCAGTTTTTAAATGAACATATATTTCATCGCCACCTCTTAAAATAACACCTTACGATGCACAATCAAAGAACTGTGTGATGTAAAAATTATTTTTGGTAAGTTTCCTACAATGTAATAAAAGTTTGTAACCCATTGATATAATGTCGCAAACATAGAATTGCGGATCTAGAAAGTTGGAATTTTCTCTAAGCTAATGACAAAGGCGAGGACGAATACTTTGGATGTATTCACGGATCATATCAATTCATAGTACCTTCTCAAATTTTGTATCATGCCTATCAAAAATCACACCCTATATGATATTTGTAGTTGTTTCCCTTAATTTATAATGTACCGCTGTAATTTTTGTACTTCTGTTAACTTAAAAGTATCTCATTTCTGGTTAAAGTAATTTTTTTACTTATCTGCAAATTATATTAAATTTCTAATAAATATGAATTCAACAGATATAAAGTAGGTGTGTTGATAATGCCTATTAAAAAAATTGGGTGTGGCTGTGTTGGGGACACGGCCGTTTGTTTTGCGTGAATACGTCTACGTTGACGCGCTCGGACGCCTTGTTTATTTTACGTTCCCGGCATCGCTTCACTCGATCATATGGAGTTGTATATGGGTATCACTGGACTTGGCTTTTTGACGAGTATAGGCCGACATTGTGTCAGGTTTTCTTCATGTTTTGTACTAAACGCATACAATTCCACCGTAACCAGACCACGCCACACAAATGTTTTTATACACACAATCGATTGATATTGACGGGAACTGTCCGTCGTAGCTTCTAGTAATCAAAAGTTATACTACGCGGAAGTTATGAGATGCTGCGAAACAAACTCAAAATTGCGCCGCCCCCCCCCCCCCAGATGTTTTATTGATCCTTTGGCAATCGAGTGGTGTAACTGACAATTGAATGTAGACGATAGATTTTGAGATGTAATCCCAAACTGTATCCCTCGATTTTATCATCGGATTTTCTGGATTGCCTCCTGCTATGATCGCAAATTTCAAGACGTATTCGCGTCGAACGTTCTCATGCAAATATTTTGTAAGTGAGTGCGCATGAATGAGGCGCGTTGTTTGTGTGGTATAATTTCCTAGACTTAGTATAGGCGGAGGACTATCCTAGAGGGAAGAACTTCAGCAGGGCTTCAGGAAACTTGGAGCCGGGCTCGCTCAGTCGCCGTAGACGCTGCTGCGGTGAACTTGCTAACTTTCATAGCATAGTTGTCGGCAAACTCGTGGTTCGTCCGTTACTAGTTTCACAATCACACGAAACGTCCGTATTGTTTTCTACTTTCTTGAAGTGAAATACGGGCCCGGCGGGTCTACTTGTGAGAGAACCACATCGCTATGGTCGCTTGATTGCTCCGTTTCATAAAATCATGACAACCAAATTTCAACATTTGTGACTTTCAATGTAAGGGAGAAGATTGTTGCAGTCAAAGTGTACAGCTATACTCACGTATAAAAAGCTCCCAAAATCTTCGAGAGAGAAAAATAGCTATATATATATATATTGGCATTATCAGAAAAAAAATTGTAATAAATATATGACTGCTATATATGAAAGGCACGTATTAGCGCCTCTCGAATGAAACACACAGGTCCTTGACACCTCTTGAAATCAATGCAGTTTTGTTGTATTGGTGTACGATCGTACGACCACCGGGGTTCCATGATATTAAAATAAAGCGGAAAGCTCAGTGAGCAGAAACATAATTCCGTCTCTATGAAATTATAACTTTGTTGTGAGAGGATTTTCTGATGATATTGGTATTCCCTGTATTTGCACACTTTATTCCATTGTCGTCGCATTGAATAACGAATTTAGAATAATATTACCTCCCAACCATAATCTCTCCCTCCCTCCCCCCCCCTGACCCATTTTTACGAGATGGTGTTTGACAAAAAGAAGCCTCGCTGAATATTTATAGACTGTGTTATTGAACAACTGTATTAAGACATGCGATATTTAAATATCGCCAGGACACTTTACGAATATATTTCTTGTTATTGCGTTACGCTTCATTTGTTTTGCAAGAATTCCAATATCGTGAAGTAAGAATTCGTTATTAATGTTTGCGTGTACATCAACTTCCAAGATTGTTTGTGTATTGCGACTTATTTCAAACGCTTTATTTTAACCTTCGAAATTGTCTTCATACCGTTAAGTGCTAGAAAATTCACAGATGTTTCATACTTAATACTTTTTGAAGTAATGTTTTTAGCATCTCTTTACGTATAGGTTGTTTACGGTAAAGTGAGCACTTGAGGTAGTAGTTATTTTTTCCTTTCAACCATTTTTTTAATTCTTTAACCACTTTTTAAATAAATATTGTCATGTTAGTAATAAACACAGTGTGAATATTGTCATGTTAGTAATAAACACAGTGTGAATATTGTCATGTTAGTAATAAACACAGTGTGAATATTGTCATGTTAGTAATAAACACAGTGTGAATATTGTCATGTTAGTAATAAACACAGTGTGAGTATTGTCATGTTAGTAATGAACAACAGTGTGAATATTATCATGTTAGTAATGAACACAGTGTGAATATTGTCATGTTAGTAATAAACACAGTGTGAGTATTGTCATGTTAGTAATGAACACAGTGTGAATATTATCATGTTAGTAATGAACACAGTGTGAATATTGTCATGTTAGTAATAAACACAGTGTGAATATTGTCATGTTAGTAATAAACACAGTGTGAATATTGTCATGTTAGTAATAAACACAGTGTGAGTATTGTCATGTTAGTAATGAACACAGTGTGAATATTATCATGTTAGTAATGAACACAGTGTGAATATTGTCATGTTAGTAATAAACACAGTGTGAGTATTGTCATGTTAGTAATGAACACAGTGTGAATATTATCATGTTAGTAATGAACACAGTGTGAATATTGTCATGTTAGTAATAAACACAGTGTGAGTATTCCACGACACTCGGAAGTTAACGTCTAAGGCTAAAACGTAATATATTTATCGACTATTTCTTCGAATGAGGAGGCGTTTAAAAGTGCTCACTTTACCGCGAATAACCTATACCTGCATATATATACACACACACAAAGAAAAAGGAAGGAAATATGTATACGACCTAGGGGGAATTTGAGACACGTTCTGTGAATTTACAAATGTACATCTCCGGTATTTTGGACTATTCCCTGCAGATTGGTAAGTTACCTTGAATCGCAATGCAACGTTATTGTGCGTTAGAAAGCTATGCATTAATTTCTCGAAAACGGCAGCGCTTAGAGTAAACTCAAACGGCGACCGTTTCGTTTACCACGTACGGTAGATTATGAAGCCGTAGAAACGAGCTCAAATATGCTGGAGATAAACATTTTCCCAATGTACAAATTTGGTTCCAATCCAACGTTCTTTATGTAAGAGGCTTGGTATCGACACCCAGTTGTCATGTGGTTTGCACTTAGTTGTTCATTAGTGCATTACCCAGAAACACAGAATATTATCCTTCACTCTGGCTGTTATTACACTGTAAAATATAATGGGTAAATTACACTACAAATGTACGGTAATTTTTGCAAACTTGTGTGGGAAAAATAGTTTTCTTTACGTGTAAGGTAAATTTACCACACTAGGAGTAAAACTTGCGTACGTAATAAAGGAAAATACCATACAAGGATGGTAAAAATACCTTACGATGCGTGCATCTCTTCAGTATTTTCTCGAGGACGGGCGTCAAACAAAATGAGGCGCCATGTTGGATAGCATATAACTAAGAAATAAAAATTAATTTTTAGGTAGAGGAAATCTGTAAAATGTAATCTTATGCTCGTATAACTTCTATGTCAGGAGTATTATTAGAACACTTGGTACGCATTGACTTCAAAACACAAATAAAGCCACTAGAGGAATTCTACACAAACTTTACTATGTACCGCACAAATGTAACTAAGCCACCCGTTAAAAAAATCATTATTATAACCAGTTCCTGAAATAAATACTTTGTCAAGTTGATCTTAGGATAGTGGGAATGTTCAGCTAATAATGAGAAATATTTTAGGTGAATCGTGTACAATTATTTAATTTAAAAATTTTGCTGATAACTTAAATTATTATTTTTTTAAATCGTACAATGTAAATATATTCTACATTTAAGTGGTAATTTTACCCTACATGTAGAAGTAATTAGCTTCCCTTACGTGTACAAGAATTTTAACTGGAATTTTTTTTACAGTGGACCAGTAAACGTGTGTCCTTCAGCTACATTATAAAGTGTGGTTACACACTTCCGGAATCGACATAGGCTATAAATTAGATCCTCTAAATATATATTCTACCTGCTTTCTACGTGCAATCAAATACCGAAGTTTGTCAGTATGTTACGTTCCATTCTGTATAGTTGGTTTAAAGTTCAGTTTTGAATCATGCGTTATTATTTGATTGTCATTGATGGTGATTACCTTAATTTACGTAGTCTAAAAATAACACTTCATAGAACAATATTGTGACTTTACATCTAATGCCAAATAACTCTCTTTTCTAACTGTGTTACAAGTTCCAAACAAACTACTCCACGACGGGATACCAGCGCACGAAGGCCTAGTTTACAAAGATAGAGAGAAAGGCCAGCTAATGTACAAACAAACTACTCTACGAAGGGATACCAGCGCACGAAGGCCTAGTTTACAAAGATAGAGAGAAAGGCCAACTAATGTACAAACAAACTACTCCACGACGGGATACCAGCGCACGAAGGCCTAGTTTACAAAGATAGAGAGAAAGGCCAGCTAATATACAAACAAACTACTCCACGACGGGATACCAGCGCACGAAGGCCTAGTTTACAAAGATAGAGAGAAAGGCCAGCTAATGTACAAACAAACTACTCCACGGCGGGATACCAGCGCACGAAGGCCTAGTTTACAAAGATAGAGAGAAAGGCCAGCTAATGTACAAACAAACTCAACTCAATCATAACAGTGACTTCATTCGATAACTGTGTTCAGTATCGCGACTGTTATGTTTTTACAGTTATTATTTCAACCTTCGCTGTCACATCACCGCGCTTATAAGCGCACAAACCATGTCGTTGTTTCAATATAGGTTCTGTCGTCGAAACTCGTATCGCGTGTGTTTGATGGAGCAATTTAATTTCCCTCATGTGACCGAGCATCTCGTTTCCTCATTACGTTTGCTGATTCCATTCCGCGATACGACGGCGAGGCAATAACAACACTTGGGATGGCTGTGTTGTTCGCGGAGCCTGCATCGCTGAACGTCCTATGTTTCCCAACAAAAAAAAATCGCCGAAATACTTTTCGGAGTAAAAGTATCTCAGTTATGCAATCGTAACATACAAATCTAATAAGTACTCCTTTCTAACGTTACCCAAATTAGCGTAAAATGATTTAGTTGCCATATGCTATGAAACTGCCAGTAAAGGTGTAGCTATATATATTTTTTCACTTTAAAAAGTTAATAAAACAATAGTATATGAAGCTTAGTGTGTGATTACTGAATCTGCGACGAATACAGTATTTAATGTCTGGTGTATGAAAAATTCCTATTTATGACCATTTATAGAGAATAAATTCGGGTTTGAGTTAGAAACAAAACCTAAATCAAAATAAATATTCATTGCGCATGTGTATGTTTGGTTCGATATTCCCAACCGCCCTCTTTATATTTTTTACTATTAAAGGGTTTAAAAGGAAATATTGACTGTAAACAAATTTAATATATGTGAGAGCAGTGCAAAGTGGCCACTCCAAAGTAAAATTATTATTTTAAATTGTATACTGTAAGAAAAACCAAAAAATAAACCATACAACATAGTTATTGTAGAGACAATTAAACTTATTATTTTTAAAATTATTGCAAATTATTATTTTGCTATTGAATTTTAAGTATGTGTTTACCAAATGGCTACTTTACAATGCTATGTCAGTTAAAGTGGCAACTTACATTCTTCGCATTTTAACAGTTTTTCACCTATGATAAATAATGTACAGCAATCAGCTGAGGACCGAATTAAACATCAGTAAGTCACGCTGGCCAAAAGAAACACTCTACAGCCATTTCTGAACGTTTGGAAAATACGTTAAGTCTATTACTCCGGCTGTCTGCTAGAAGAGGCTGCGCTGTTCCTAAAGTTACTTTTCATGTCGAATAGTGTCGCGTCCCTTCTTTCGTTACATATCACGAGATGTTTAACATTTGTGTGCGTGATTTTAATTGCATGTTATCTGCTTTGTGTAGAGTGTTTCTATTTTATCAAGACATTCCTGCCTTCATGCAAGCAGGGAATAACACACAGTCAAAATTAGATACTAAAGTATCTAACAATTAGTAAATTGTAAATTCCCTGTAGTTAAACATGTCCAGTAATACCTTTGAAACTTAAATTATGATACTAAACGAAGAATTTATGTTTAACATGTCAAGTCGAGCCTTAAAGACATTTCGATACGTTATTAATTTAGTATGTTTAATATAGCTCAGTTTTGTAAACAAAGATTAATTTGCTAATAAGGGTGCAAACAATTTTGACTACTATTTTTTAAGGAATTTTATTTGTAAAACTGACAAAAAAATTTGACAGCGTATTATAAGAACGAGGAGGATTCGCCAACTGCTTGTGCGAGCTATAAGGTCGAATTTATCGGGAGATCGGTATCACGTCCACGTTTACAGCAGTCGTAAAAGACATTTCAAAATTACTGCCTTCCCAGAGTAACAGCTAATAAGAGCGAGACACGAGTGCTGGGCTTTCAGCCTGCGTTCCATTAAGTCGGAATAACATAGCCCCGACGGCCAACAGCCAATGAAATACAAGATAGATCGTCGTAAGCCCGGCCGATTTTGTCGTACGACCAGCAGTTTTGGATTGGAAATGATTTCTATTCTTCGTCGTGTCGTGCGGTACGGCGCACAGAATGTACAACATTGCAAAACGAAAATTTTACGCAAGCTTTCCCTACAATGGTAAATACGCAGCTTAAAAGAAAAATTAATTGAAAAGTACTGTACCCAAATCTTAAAAATAATAATTTTACCTTTGTATGCATTAGCGATACCAATTTGTCACCATTATGTATTACAAATTTCCCTCTTGTTCACAGCCTTTGAGACTAACGTGGCCTATCAGCGCCTTCTAAATAGTTAGGTTAAATGCCGAAAGAGGGTTGTCAGTCGAGCTGTGTTGGTCGGGGCTATGTGATTCCAGCATTACAGTCAAACACGCAAGTAGTAATGAACAACACTTTACACATGTTTATATTGGAAGTTTACTAAACTGATAGGAAGTACCTAACGTGATTCGTCTTAACTTCTTCAATAACAGATAAATATATAACTGTCGGCGTCGCAGAGAAGGAAAATATCCGTTTCGTACTTGAAAACTCTCGTTATATCGATCTGTCATATATCGTAGACAGTAAATATCAGTGCTTCATGCTGTTGGCCGCAGCTGTTAACGAGTCAACAGAATGTAATCTCAACAACAAATGATACTTGTCAGAAGTGAGGGACCTTTATTATTGCATACTGATTTTTCTTCTGTACATAGCAAAAACAAACAAAGAGACGCTCTGCTCTACATCTCAGATACAAAACACAGTGACTGAAATATTTCCATAAATTTTGCACCAGCTGTCCTCAGCGGCAAACTAAATCTAAATCACTAACTTTCACTCTCTGCCGTACCATTTTAACCCATTCACACCTAGTGTACATAATTGTGTACATTACGCACGTGTAGGTAATGTTTGGTCCATGCTGCACACTGCACGGCGCAGTGACTAATGTTTGTGAATACATCATTCACAAACCGTCTTACTGGTCTAGGACATTATTGGTTCATATTACTGTGGCCGAACATACAGTTTACAGCTCATTGGCAGAGAAAGCGGGACAAGCGTTGTGTAGAGTCAGGTGCAGCACGCATCATAAAATGTTTTGTTTACAACAGCTGAAATCGCAAATTCAAGTGGGTCTGAAAGAGTTAACAGTAATACTAACTTAGCACTGTATGAGCCACAAATTGCATTTGAACTACTTAACAGCATAAAATACTGTTCAGTATGATATAAATTTCTTCCACTCCCTCCTGAACTATTAATTCAAACAGATCGCTTACGGAATATCTAAATAAATATTCCCCAGCAAGATTTTCTTAACAACCATTTATTTTTTTACAGCAGATAACATAAATGAGTAGCTGTTCTCTTCGTGTAGCAGATCGCCATCACAAAGTACCTACTAGCGAACCCAGTGCCTTCGTGTAGCAGATCGCCATCACAAAGTACCTACTAGCGAACCCAGTGCCTTCGTGTAGCAGATCGCCATCACAAAGTACCTACTAGCGAACCCAGTGCCTTCGTGTAGCAGATCGCCATCACAAAGTACCTACTAGCGAACCCAGTGCCTTCGTGTAGCAGATCGCCATCACAAAGTACCTACTAGCGAACCCAGTGCCTTCGTGTAGCAGATCGCCATCACAAAGTACCTACTAGCGAACCCAGTGCCTTCGTGTAGCAGATCGCCATCACAAAGTACCTACTAGCGAACCCAGTGCCTTCGTGTAGCAGATCGCCATCACAAAGTACCTACTAGCGAACCCAGTGCCTTCGTGTAGCAGATCGCCATCACAAAGTACCTACTAGCGAACCCAGTGCCTTCGTGTAGCAGATCGCCATCACAAAGTACCTACTAGCGAACCCAGTGCCTTCGTGTAGCAGATCGCCATCACAAAGTACCTACTAGCGAACCCAGTGCCTGCGTGTAGCAGATCGCCATCACAAAGTACCTACTAGCGAACCCAGTGCCTTCGTGTAGCAGATCGCCATCACAAAGTACCTACTAGCGAACCCAGTGCCTTCGTGTAGCAGATCGCCATCACAAAGTACCTACTAGCGAACCCAGTGCCTTCGTGTAACAGATCGCCATCACAAAGTACCTACTAGCGAACCCAGTGCCTTCGTGTAGCAGATCGCCATCACAAAGTACCTACTAGCGAACCCAGTGCCTTCGTGTAGCAGATCGCCATCACAAAGTACCAACTAGCGAACCCAGTGCCTGGGTGTATTTGAACGAGCGCTCACTGTGACTGACTGTCCGACATGTGACCAATCAGGTTGGTCATGACAATGGCAATGCAGGAGGTCCATGTCGTAATGTTCAATTGAAAGTTATGATAAACATTTTTCAATATTGAAATTATTTATTTTTCTTTCAGTTTGGTTAATTATTGTAAGTATCAGAACTAGCACAGTTGCAAAATATTTACAACTTTTCAAATAACCGCAGTTCCGCTTGAGCCACGCATGATAAGGTGACAAGGCCCACTAAAATGTTAACTTTAACATACGTCGCAAGAGTTCACAATATGCATACGAGTATATCCTAAGCAGGGCTTTCAAAAGTGCTCATTTTACCGTATACAGCATATAAAATACGATACCTGTTGACTCTTTCTAATCGCGTGACGTGCGAAATAGTTAATTCATGAAGGAAACATTCATTACAGGCAATCAATACGAAAAGTTTCCATTTGCGACTCTAAGGAAACGGAATACTCTATTTTTATGTTAGTATTACTTTCATTTGTAATCGAAACAACTGTTTCTCGGGCATAATCGGTAATTTTATACATGAATTGATGTTTGACATTTCCTGAATTTCAAAATTAATTCTGGGAAACATAATAACCTGTAGCGATATAAAAACTCCGCTAATATGGAGGAATCAACAAACAAAATCCCTTTAAGCTTACTTTCCTTAATGTTATGCCTCCTTCCCGATAGAAAATGATACATCCGGTAAGTTAAATACGTGAGCAGACGACAACGTGAAAATAAAAACCAAAACATGAAACGCATACATGACACAACTTTGTCCTTATTGTATGTAATTGGTTTGCAAGATCTCATAGTGCAGAGTGCAAAGTGCAAAGTGCAAAGTGCAAAGCTTGAGTTTGAAAGTGACAAGCTTCCCTTTACGTGAACGTACGTGCTACGTTACGTAAAACGATTATGATAGGTCTCATTGAAAGCACAAGTCAAGGTATATACACCTTTCTTCAACTCGGTACGCAGGTATCCGTAACTCCGCAGTCTGCATAAACAGATGTAAGCACAGGTGCTCCTTAAATTGTTTTTCCATGAAAGTACTTGGTTTTGTGTGGTTTTCTGTATTATTTTTGTATTTATGTATTCCTGCTCCAATGTGTTTGATGTTGTTCATCGTGTCCGCTAATGTGTTATTTTGCATGAAAATTAATTAGAGTGCTAAAGAATTGCAGAGAATTTCTTTACTATCTTCCTCTGGCATGTTGTGGTTGACTTTATTTGCCAGAAAGAATATTTCCTGGACGTGTACAGCGAGTGACTCAGTAGGTTCCTGTCGCTTGCTGTAACGTTGTCTTATGTATTATATGACGTTTTCCTCTGTGATAAACATGTTGATTAATTCCTGTGATCCTTTGCCATGTGGGTAGGCCAGGTTCTGTTTTCATTAACTCTTATAGCTGGACCTGTTAGTTGCACATGTAATCTTTTCATTTTCGTCTCTTCATTCCGCTGATTGATTTCCGCTCCTGTATATATTTCTTTTGTAAATTATAATATGTATTATTCCTGACTGCCATTAAATATATCTAAGGCCACTGGTTGCTGAATTACTGTATCAAATAGGGGTATTTATTCCATTTTTGTTTGCGTATGTGATATGTCAGTAATTTGATGTAGTATTGTATTTTCTTTTTCACTAAGCTGTTTCGGTGCTCACACTGTTGTCTACATTTTGATAACTTAACCCTTCTGTACTTTGGATAGGTATTTCATAGTCTGCAGTTTCAGAATAAAATTTAACTCTACGTGTGTCTGATTGTGGGGACTGCGAAGTTTGCAAATATTTTCTCGTGCAAGGTCTATATATTTCTTATGTGTTTTCTCTTTAAGTTACTGATTCACTGGATAAATTTTCCTATGAATTTTCCTCTGTATTACTTGGTATTGGGTTAGCAGTTATGGCGTCTGAAAATCTTTTCAAATGAGATTGCTTGTTAGGGGTACGAGCCATTCAATTGTCTTATCAAACTGTATTAATTGTGTGTAACAGCACATTGCATTACTAATCAACTCATACAATACTAAGAAAAAGAGGCACAAAAAGCACACGCAGTTATTATACCCTTATATATTATATTAGCTTCTATACTTATTGGAAATACGTAATGCATTCTGATTGGCTTCCGTTGCGCACTGGAGGCGGAGTCTGCTCATGGTTTGTTGCCATTATACAGGAATGTCCTGAAGTCTGCTGGACCCACATTTTCTCTACCTCTTTACGCATTGCTACGGTAGTAGATACACTCCACTTCGGCTCGCTGTTATGATTTCTTGGTAGAGAGAACTCGCCTGTGGCCTCCTGCACAGGTATTGTTTACACGGTGGTGTGGTGTTCAACTGGGCCGTGTATACAGTGTAAACGGCAGCTGTTTCACACGTGGTAACAACAATCTCGTGTGTATAGTCGCAGTGAGATCGACTAAAGGCTGTTCACCATAAAGTGAGCTCTTTTGAAATCAACCTTAGAAAAAAGTCAAGCAGACTTGCGCCCAGTCAAGTTGGTAACAATTGATGGAAAGTAGCCATGTCTTAACGTCAAACAAAACGTGTTAGGTAACGATTCGAGAATAATTTAAATTATTTCTTTCGCTTATGGTTTTCAAATGCATCGAAGTGTAAAAATGAGAAGATTTGTACAGTATTTACTTTTCTAATAACTCTACAGCATGAATAAAGTGATGAGGTCCATGTCAATGGTAATTTTACATAAGGCGGAAGAATACGAAAAGTGCATAGAAGTAGATCTTAAGCAGGACTTTCAAAAGAGGTCATTTTACCGTTAACCGCTTGCGGGACCACGGTGCTAAGCGGTTAGCACGCTCACCTCCCACCAAGGCGAACCGGGTTCAATTCCCGGCCGGGTCACCGGATGTTCGCAAGTCGGAATTGATCTTTGGCCGGCGGGTTTTCTCGGGGATCTTCCGTTTCCCCCGCCCCTTCATTCCAGCGCCGCTCCATATTCACTTTAATCACCCTCATCGGCTCTGAAGAGCTCGTGTTAAAATCTCTTCGCTCAGCCCATATGCTGCGATGGCTCCGGTTTCGGAAAGCACCCACAGACGAGTGTAAGGGGAGAGCAGGTTCTAACTGCAGTGTCCACAGCGAGTGAAGAGGCTCGCATTGAGGCAGTTTCCTCTTGATGCACTCTGCCTACGTGTGTTTGCTTCTCCCACGTGTCGGCGACTGCGCGCGAGGAGATTGGACGCCGCCGGGTCAACACGCGGCAATAAAGGATTCGGAACACACAACAGAGCGCCTGCGCTGTTGATGTCCCAGTCAGGCGAGAGAACAACCTGCAAACAGCTGCGACCACTTGCGAACTGCAGTAGCATAGCACCGTACGAATTAAAAAAAAAAAAAAACTGAACAAAGGGATACACAGTATTTTTTGTATTTGTACAGAGGATTTCTTGCAAACTATACGCAGGAGATATTTTTATAACACTACGAATAAATGAGAATCAACTCAACAAAATTTTAGTAATGCGTGAAACAAATGTTGGATTTTAACAAGCAAGTGTTGTGGAATTCGAGTTTATTATAAACATCGATATTCAAAATAACCTTGTGTGTTTTCTGCAATAATGTTTTGTAAATACACGATATTTCGGTAGCAAGTTACAAGAAAATCTTTGCCAACAATTGGTTCCTAGACATCGATGTTAACAAACACGGGATATTTTGACCGTGTAATCCTCCAAGGAGGTGATGGGAATACTAAACAAAAGAAAATGAAAAATATAAAAGAGAGTGCCTGTAACCTGGCAGAATAAAGTTACGACGTCCCAAAAGCAAGCCAAAGAGCAAATTAAATAAAGAGGAGAGTAAAGGAAAGTAAATATAAGTTCCTGGATGTAGCGTGGGTGAGAGGGCGACAAATAAACCTCATTGCCTTCGGCTCGACACGTCTAAATATAGCTAAATGACGAATATGTTCTAACGATATAGCTTTTCGAATTTAATCCACATACTACAGAGTCACGAGATTTTCATTCATTTCTAATTAGTAACAACAGACGAAATAATTTATTTTCCCTCGCTGGATAAGACTATATAAAACTAATTACAGTAGTTGAGGTTCAACTAAAGTAACTGCCTATGGAGCACTGCACCCGACTATACGACGTGGGGGTCTCATAAAAAAGTTATATAGTCACCATCAAAATTGTCAGAAAAGTGTGATTTATGCTGCATATGAACGAAGAATGTATATATTTTGCAATATTATAATTTTTTTTTACTAAAATGCACTTTTTAAATGTAAAAAATATAATCGATCGATAGAGTCCCCATTTTTAACAAAATTTAAGTGCATTTCCGTTTTGGAGGCTTCGGAAAGCAGAATTTACAAGACAATCTTCTTCAAGAAAGATCGTCATAATATTTACAGAAATCATTTGTAATAAAATAATAGTAATAATGTATCATATCAACTTTATAATTAACTTTATTTAGGTCAGTTTCAGCCATAAATGTTTGTGACAAATGGACGCGCATAAAATCAAATATTAAAAATAATTTCCTACATTATTATTACAATTTTCTTACATACAATCATTGTAAACGTTACGACGATATTCCATGACGGAGATTTTCTTGCAAATTATGCTTTCTGAAGCATCCAAAATGGAATATGCTTAAATTTTGTTTAAAAAAATACAGATTATGTAATCGATTATATTTTTTACATTTAAAAAGTATATTTTAGTAAAATATTTTATAATGTTGCAAAATATATATATTCTTCTTTCATATGCAGCATAAATCACACTTTTCTGACAATTCTTATGGTATCTGTGCTACTTTTTTTTTAGGAGTTCTTCACATTGTATAGTCGAGTGCAGTGCTCCATAGGCAGTTGCTTTCCTTCAACCATAAACAATACCTACTTCAGGAAATGGAAAGAAAATTATTACCCTATGTCATATCGATAAATAAAACATAATATAAAATATGTAATGCTCCTTGTTGTGAACATTCTATAGCGATAAGCTGGCGGGGGTGGAGCCGCCCTTACAAGGAATTCCTAGAAAACAATATAAAACCCTTGAAGGTCACATCTAGCAGTAAGTAATGTTGCGAGGGCGGTGTAAACAAGCCCCGTGTGTTGTGTTTCCTGTCGGTGACTGTACAGGATTTCTGTCCAGAAAATGCACACCATTGTCGCTATACTTTAGAAACCTGTTTTAAAGAAGAGTAAATGTCGTAGAGAAGTGGCGACGTACAGCGAGTTTACTGTACTCAACACTTTCCAAGGACCACATTTATGTTTCAATAACCGAATTTGTGAATGGGCGACGAAGAATCGACTATCATATCTGCAGTGAAAAAAATGTTTCCTTTGAAACGTTTCCGCAGTCTTACAAAAATTGCAATACACACGACTGCTTCCAATGAGAGCAATATGGCAAGTAGGAATGCGTCTTACGCTTAGGTAAACATTACGAATTAATGCGGTCGCCAACCTGCCACTTGAACTTCTCTGCGTCGTGTACTGGGTTCTCCACAAGATTATTAAACGTCCTCCTGACTATGTCTCTCTTCGAAAAAAAAGCATACCTTCAACGAGAACGTAATATCACTTTCAATATATCGCGCAAACTATAAGTATTATTTCGATGTTCTCAAACCTCGGTGCATACGTTTACCTCAGACAAATGTATCTTAAAACACACTACGCTAGCCCGAGCAAGATAACGACAAAAGCGAGTATTGAACTATGGTACTAACTTACCACCAATGGAATGACAGGGTCTCTTACAGGCGTCGGGAACTTACCACCAATGGAATGACAGGGTCTCTTACAGGCGTCGGGAACTTACCACCAATGGAATGACAGGGTCTCTTACAGGCGTCGGGAACTTACCACCAATGGAATGACAGGGTCTCTTACAGGCGTCGGGAACTTACCACCAATGGAATGACAGGGTCTCTTACAGGCGTCGGGAACTTACCACCAATAGAATGACAGGGTCTCTTACAGGCGTCGGGAACTTACCACCAATGGAATGACAGGGTCTCTTACAGGCGTCGGGAACTTACCACCAATAGAATGACAGGGTCTCTTACAGGCGTCGGGAACTTACCACCAATAGAATGACAGGGTCTCTTACAGGCGTCGGGAACTTACCACCAATGGAATGACAGGGTCTCTTACAGGCGTCGGGAACTTACCACCAATGGAATGACAGGATCTCTTACAGGCGTCGGGAACTTACCACCAATGGAATGACAGGGTCTCTTACAGGCGTCGGGAACTTACCACCAATGGAATGACAGGGTCTCTTACAGGCGTCGGGAACTTACCACCAATAGAATGACAGGGTCTCTTACAGGCGTCGGGAACTTACCACCAATAGAATGACAGGGTCTCTTACAGGCGTCGGGAACTTACCACCAATGGAATGACAGGGTCTCTTACAGGCGTCGGGAACTTACCACCAATAGAATGACAGGGTCTCTTACAGGCGTCGGGAACTTACCACCAATAGAATGACAGGGTCTCTTACAGGCGTCGGGAACTTTCAAGGTTGAAAGTTGAGTTTGGAAACGTGTTGCTTCTGATACTTGGAAAAACGCCTCTTGAAATAATAACATTAGTATTTACACACAAAATTGTCCCCTATCAACATAATTTTACATAAAATGTTCACCATACTAGTATAAAAAATTCTATAGAAGTA
This sequence comes from Dryococelus australis, assembly GCA_029891345.1. Taxonomy (NCBI): domain Eukaryota; kingdom Metazoa; phylum Arthropoda; class Insecta; order Phasmatodea; family Phasmatidae; genus Dryococelus; species Dryococelus australis. The sequence continues at coordinate 154,679,681 of CM057000.1, read as the reverse complement.
CATTTGAAAGCCCTGTTTAAGATCTACTTGCATGCACATTGTGTATTCTTCCGCCTTACTTAAAATTAACATAGTCATGGACCCCATCACTTTATTCATACGTCGGTCAAGTGAAACTGTGAAATTATTTGAAAAGTAAACAGTTTATAAATCGGCTGAGAAAGAGAAATAAATAATTTAAATTATTACAAATGGTTACGAAACACTTTTAATTCGACGTTAAGATACGGTACTACTTTACATCTATCGTTTCCAACTTTACCGGGCGCATGTCACTTAGTGCGCCCATTGAAGTATACGCAGGTAGTGGCAGTGACTTTTTTCTAAGGTCGATTTCCAAAGTGCCCACTTTATTGTGAACAGTCTTTACTTAACAATATTATTGACCACCATTTTTCGTAAATGTAGCTATATTAAATATGACAATTATCTACATTATTTTCTTCTGGCGGCCTCGGTAGCACGACGAGGACAATTCAGTGCCTGGTGCTTAGAGGTGATAGCGCACCTGATGTGCATAGTAGTGTCATCCTTATCGCTCCCACGCTCCTCGACCTCAAACGCAGGAAATGGATGCGGTTAAGCGGGTGGCTTACGTCAGGAAGCCAGTTGCAAAGAGTTCTGTTAAGTATCTCATTAAACAGAAGTTAATTGAGAAGTGTTCACTAAAAATGCGGCAAAATTTGTGTGTGGCTGTGTTGGAGACACGGCCGTTTGTTTTGCGTGAATACTACATTGCCGCGCTCGGACGCCTTGATGTTTATTGTACGTTCCCGGCACAGCTTCACTCGATCTATGGAGTTGTATATGGGTATCACTGGACTTGGCTTTTTGACGAGTATAAGCCGACATTGTGTCAAGTTTTCTTCATGTTTTGTACTAAACGCATACAATTCCACCGTAACCACGCCACACAAATGTTTTTATACACGCAATCGATTGATCTCGACGAGAACTGTCCGTCGTAGCTTCTCTTAGTCAAAAGTTGTACTACGCGGAAGTTATGAGACGCGGCGAAAATAACTCACAATTGGACGCTCCCCCCCCCCCCCAAGCCTATGCGATGTTTCGCAGTCCTCACTCAACGTAACATATTCTTTGATCCTTTGGCAATCGAGTGGTGTAATTGAATCTAGAATGTTGACGATAGGATGGCCTCCGGCTATATAATTATTTCCTATTTCACATCCACCCTATAGCACTACATACTAGTCGCATGAAACTGTATAACAATATGCCACTGTACTTGTTCTTATCACCTGTACGTACTCTTGTGCATATATTGTTGGGAGTACTCAACGAATATAACCCACAAATGCATTCGTTAAAGAAACTAAACATTCCGGGAAATTAGTATGTCTTCATCTTCACACTAAAGGCTTAGTGTTATGTGCAAAGGAACATGAATTGTTGTGAATAAAATTAATAATGAATTCTAATTGCGAAATTAATTTTCACAATGACATGTAAAGGTTTTGCGATTAAAGACTGTTCTCGATAAAGTGAGCACTTTAGAAACGAACCTCGGAAAAAAGTCACTGCCCCTACCTGCATATGTTTTAACGGGCGCAATGAGTGACATTCGCCCAGTAAAGTTGGTAACGACGGATGGAAAGTAGTTGCATATATTAACATCGAATGTTAGGTAACCATTTGTAATAACTTGAATTGTTTCTCTCTATTGCTGTGTTTCTCTCTATTGCTGTGTTTCTCTCTATTGCTGTGTTTCTCTCTATTACTGTGTTTCTCTCTATTGTTGTGTTTCTCTCTATTGCTGTGTTTCTCTCTATTGCTGTGTTTCTCTCTATTGCTGTGTTTCTCTCTATTGCTGTGTTTCTCTCTATTGTTGTGTTTCTCTCTATTGCTGTGTTTCTCTCTATTGCTGTGTTTCTCTCTATTGCTGTGTTTCTCTCTATTACTGTGTTTCTCTCTATTACTGTGTTTCTCTCTATTGCTGTGTTTCTCTCTATTGTTGTGTTTCTCTCTATTGCTGTGTTTCTCTCTATTACTGTGTTTCTCTCTATTGTTGTGTTTTCTCTCTATTACTGTGTTCCCCCCATTTGCTGTGTTTCTCTCTATTACTGTGTTTCTCTCTATTGCTGTGTTTCTCTCTATTACTGTGTTCCCCCCATTTGCTGTGTTTCTCTCTATTACTGTGTTTCTCTCTATTGCTGTGTTTCTCTCTATTGCTGTGTTTCTCTCTACTGCTGTGTTTCTCTCTATTACTGTGTTTCTCTCTATTGCTGTGTTTCTCTCTATTGCTGTGTTTCTCTCTATTGCTGTGTTTCTCTCTATTGCTGTGTTTCTCTCTATTGCTGTGTTTCTCTCTATTACTGTGTTCCCCCATTTGCTGTGTTTCTCTCTATTACTGTGTTTCTCTCTATTGCTGTGTTTCTCTCTATTGCTGTGTTTCTCTCTACTTGCTGTGTTTCTCTCTATTGCTGTGTTTCTCTCTATTGTTGTGTTTCTCTCTATTGCTGTGTTTCTCTCTATTGCTGTGTTTCTCTCTATTACTGTGCTCCCCCCATTTGCTGTGTTCCCCCCCATTTGCTGTGTTTCTCTCTTTACTGTGTTTCTCTCTCTATTACTGTGTTTCTCTCTATTGTTGTGTTTCTCTCTATTGCTGTGTTTCTCTCTATTGCTGTGTTTCTCTCTATTGTTGTGTTTCTCTCTATTGCTGTGTTTCTCTCTATTGCTGTGTTTCTCTCTATTGCTGTGTTTCTCTCTATTGCTGTGTTTCTCTCTATTACTGTGTTTCTCTCTATTGTTGTGTTTCTCTCTATTGCTGTGTTTCTCTCTATTGCTGTGTTTCTCTCTATTACTGTGTTCCCCCCATTTGCTGTGTTTCTCTCTATTACTGTGTTTCTCTCTATTGCTGTGTTTCTCTCTATTGCTGTGTCTCTCTCTATTGCTGTGTTTTCTAATGCACCGAAATGTAAAAATGAGCAGCTTTGTACAATATTGACTTTTTAAATAATTTCACAGTTTAATTTGACCGACTAAAGTGATGAGACCCATGTCAGTGTTAATTATACATCAAGTGGAAGAATACACAACGTGTATACAAGTATATCCTAAGCAGGGCTTTCAAAATTGCTAATTTTACCGTGAACAGCCTATAATCAATTGACTTTGAACTTAACCACTGGAAAATTGTGAACAGTACCTCCTTATATGAAATTGATATCACTGATATGTATGTTGTACTAAGAATATGAAACGTAGCTGTATGTGTCAAAATACTATTATTAAAAGTATAATATCTGAATTGATGGACGCGGCAATGGTTCTCTTTTCGTTTCTCACACATTACAGCGATGACAGGGTTATGAAAGACATATGAACGTCATCCACTTGACATATACATAGGACAAGCAGTGTGATCCTACTGTTTTATGTTATAATAATTGTGCCGTTGTTGTGGCATTTGATTTGTAATCAATATTTGGTAGTATTTTTTATTAATTTTGGGGATAATTTTGGTATCTCTGAGTTTTTGCAGCAATCTGTCCTAATCTTGGCTGATTTATATATGTTTTGTCTCAATTATAATATGAAGTGAAAAATAGTTATCTAATGAACCTTCAACTCGTCTATGTTTTGTTGTATCGATCATGTTGACAATGCCATATTTCAAGAATATGTGTGTTTTTTTATTTAATGTGCTTAAAATATTGAACGTTTGTTATTAATGAATGAAATCGCAAGAGGGGCGTTTAATTGGTAGAATTTTTGCCAAGATTATTGTAAATTGTGTTTGGTATATGTCTTTCCAGTTACTTGCAATCGCGTTCGACATTCTCTCCTTCTCAATCTCTGCATTTTTCTTCAACCATGTATTTGTATTATTCCCACGAAGTTTTATATCGCCTTTCGTTGTAACATGCTGTGGTTTTTCCGCCGTTTTGAGTAAGCGTTTTGCCAAAAAAAAAAAAAAATTATTTTGCGCTCTGGCGATTCAAATTTTCTTTTCGGGCTGCATTTGTTGCAGATTTTTATTTTTTTTTGTGTAGCGGTTCCAGCGGGCAAGCCATGTGGCCTTGAGTGAGATCACGCTTCGCCATATTGGTTTTTCACTGTTTTTGTCATAAGTTCCATTTTAGAATGTTCAACGAAGTTTTCCGCACGACATGGCATAAATAACAGTTTTAAGGCTTTATCAAACTATTAAAAACTCGACCGCTTAGTTAATTTTAACTAGTATAGCAATTCATATATTAGAACACGTGGAAAGCAATGCCCTATGCTTTGGCTGCGCCCAAAATAAATTATAAAATCCGAGTTGCAAGTTACGGCGAAAATTCCGTAAATACAATATGGTAGGGACTCTTTAACGGTCTGAGTATGGCCGTGTTCCAAATAGGCAGGATATTTACAGTCGAGCTCTCTTACTCGGAAGTGACGCCAGAGAGCGAGTGCACGAGAGTGTGTTGCAAGTGAGAGTTGTTTGCAAGTGAGAGTGTGTTGCAAGTGAGAGTGTGTTGCAAGTGAGAGTTGGATGCATGCTCTCTGAATATTGTTTGTTTATTTGGATCTCCCTTGTCTACAATGGCTACGAAAAAAAAAGGTGTTTTGTTGCATCAGGTAGGCTAAAACACAATTGAACATCTTTCAAATAAACAACACAGGATAGTAACACTAGTATATTTCGAGAGCTAGTGTGAGTGTGGATGCGTTCCAAACCGAGAGTATGCAGGTAATTGTGGGAGGGAGTGAGAGAGGAAGAGTGTGAGTGCATATATTACATAATAAATACAAAGTTGTGCTGCATGTCTGATAACTAAAAACAATTGTAAAAGAATCGTGTCAGTTCTTTCTCACTTTAAAAAAGTACGGTTTAGAGACCGGAATGGAAAATTGGAACTAGTGTTCTGACATTAATATGTCTTAAATACTGTCCGTGAGCAGACAACTCTCAGATGTATAAAACAATTTTTAAATGACAACCCTACGACAGTGGTCGGGATAGGCGGCGCCCTTGAGATAATGAGAGACAATAATTGACGCTATAAATATTAATGTAACTACACATTTATGACAATCAATACAGAAAACAAAAGAAAGAGCAATCGCAAAAAATAAATTTTAATATCTTTGTTGGGCATTATTTTAGCAGACATGTTACTTACGCCTATAAATTACACATGTCAGTACATCGTAAGAAAATTAGGCAAAATGAATACATCCAGCTATAGGCTATTCATGGTAAAATGAGCACTTTTGAAAACCCTGCTTTAGATCTACTTGTATGCACGTTGTGTATTCATCCGCCTTATGTAAACTTAACATAGCCATGTGCCTCATCACTTTATTCATGCGTCGGTCAAGTGAAACTGTTGAATTATTAGAAAAGTAAATACTTTACCGATCTGCTAATTTTTACTGGCCGATGCATTAAAAAAACAACAGAAAGGGAAATAAATAATTTAAGTTGTCACAAATGGTTACCTAATACGTTTTGTTCAACGTTAGGATATGGAACTACTTTCCACCCCGTGTTACCAACTTTACTGGGCGCATGTCACTCAGTACGCGCGTTAAAAAATTATAGGCATAGACGGTGACTTTTTTCTAAGGTTCATTTCAAAAGTGCTCATTTTGTACTGAACAGCCTTTAGCAAAATATTAACTCTGATAGTTAGCAGAGAGCACTTTATAGGATAGTCTTTACGTGGATGTTCAAGTCTGACTTCTAAAAACTAGTAGACTATAGTTCACTTATTTGGCGTTAATTTATGCACCGCGTCATTTTAACACTTCTACGCTTGCTCAATCCATTCGAGTTACTTCCAGCATTTCTGAAGCCGCACTAAAGATTACTTTCATTGTATTCCTCCGCCTCGTAGGGACAAGGCACCGCATTCGTGCGCACTCAGTTAAGGCCATATTTCACGATAGTCTTTTATTTCATTATCTGAAATAGATTTATATTACGACCACATAAATGTAAATATGTGTAGTCAAATAATTATTGTTTTCAAAATATTGCACAGAAAAGCGGAAAATTTCGGAATATTGCTGCCCAAGTTTCTATGCTCGTAATTAACTTTGCCAACTAAATCACAAGTGATGTGATCTATATCATATACAGGACATAATAATTAAGTATCAAGGATATTTAACAATCGGTACTAGGTTACCAGTATCATGAATACATTTTAAAATAGGTACTGATGTTTTTGGGAACACATTTTTATTCATCTGAGGGAAAATAATATTAATATTTTTTATATTTTTTTCTTGGACGAATAAAAATAGGTTGGCAAAAACATCAGTACCTATTTTAAAATGTATTCATGATGCCAGCACTCGAGTACCGATTGTTAGAGACCTGAAAAATTCGCGAGTTCAATGACCTGTAGACTAGACTCTACAGTCGTATGAACAAATATGCCGATATCAACATATTGGTTGTCTGCTGTCACAGTGGAAGGCGACCAATGGGCCAGCCTTCTCCAGGAGGTCTCAAACACCAAGTGGGCCAAATATATAAACATACGTGTTTTGCAGTCTAGCTTGTCCCAAAATGAATCCGCGAATTCTTCAGGTCTCTAACGATTTTTAAATAGCCTTGATACTTAATTAATATGTTGTGTATCTGATATAGAAGACATGACATGTAATTTAGTTGGCAAAGTTAAGTAGGAGCATAAAATCGTGTGCTGCCATATTCTGAAATGTTCGAATTTTTGGTGCTGTATTTTGAAAACATTAATAATTTGATTACAATATTTACATTTATGTGTTCTGTATATTAATCTCTTTCAGATAATGAAACAATACTTATCGTGAAATATGGCTTTAATAATATTTTGCATGAGAAGTATTTCTTATTCTAGGCAATAAAAAACACATATTTTACTCTCTTCATTTTATTTACATTAATTACATGTAAAATAATATAATTTTAAATAGAATATAAATATAAGAAAATGTTCTATTTCATATGTAATATAATATACTTTTATGTTAACACAAATATAAAAGTTTAGTGCTAAGGGACAAATTTTTTAAAAACGACCAAGTACGTCATATATGGGGTGATTATTGAAACATTTTATTCTACAAGAGCAAAGTAACCGCGGATGTACTATAGGCTAGTTTGGACTTTGAAACAGGTAGTGTGTGTTATTGTGAGCATTGCATAGTGTATAGCAGACAACACCGTCCAATAAGGGAATTTCCTTATGTGTAACATATCGCATTCGTAGTCTCATAGCTACTGTCTATTACACCAGACACATATTTGTATTTCTATGTCGGCATATGATAGAGCTGAGGTATTGACGTGGTGATATAGTACACTTTCCAACAGAAAAATTGTGCGACGCATCGCCTAAGAATGTAATTTTACATATGCCTGGAAGACAACAATATCATGACAGTCCGACCAAATATCACCGACACCGACGACAATTTTTTATCAGCCAATAAGGAGCAAGATCACCCCGACAAAAGCAGCCCCGACCAAAGTAGATTCTATTTCTACTTTCGTCGGGCGTCAAACCGGTCGGCATAGTTTGGCAGTAGAAAAAAAACATTAACATAACCTTACAAAACAAAATGTCGGACGGATTTCACTACTGTGGTAAATTTCACATTAAACATACGTTTTTCACGTGTACATCCTGGTTATCTTGTAACAAAAAGCTAATGAATTGACGAAAATAAATATTCGTGGAAAAATTACATGCAAAAATACTTCTTTTACAAAGTTATCGAAAGAAAATAGTGTTCAATGATTTGTGATTTCTTCACACTCCATAGCAAGTTACTGGCCATTATAGGATTTGACGAAAGCCACGCAACACTCGTCGGAAGGAAACTGTCGGGGTATTGCAAACATTGAGCTAATTCTGGTGGCGGAAATGGTCGGGCTGTATCGTCGTGTATGAATGCCGGAATCACATAGCCTCTACGCGCACGACACGACTGCCAACAGCCAATGAAATACAAGATATATCGTCGTAAGCCCGACCGATTCTGTCGTGCGACCAGCAGTTTTGGATTAGAAATTATTTCTATTCTTCATCGTGTCATGAGGCACGACGCACGGAATTGTGAATATTCATAGACCGTCACCTAGTAAAATGTATGGGTTTTAGTAATTTTGCACCACAGTTGGTAGCACTGCGTATTTATCGTTTTTTATGTGTCTTGGTTATATACCGGCCGGTACATTTATTCTCATTGCCATTTATTAATCTTGTGCGTATTTTATTGTACTATTCATAGTTTTTACGGAAAAATTATTCTTATTGCTTAGTGTTAATCTATTATGGATTTTATTGCACGTATATTTTATATGGTTGTGTGATATTTGTAAAAGATATTATTTGTGAAAATCGCTTTGTAAAGAGTCGCGACCGTGGCGCTTGGGGTGGCGGGAGACCGCGACGTCACCTGGCCATGAAAGCGCGCCCTAGCCAGTGTGTGAGAGTCCGCCACGGTGTTTAGACGACCGAGGTAGTGTGTGATCGACAGCGGAGCTGGACTGTATCGGGAAGTCGGGCGTACGGTTAGCAGTATGGAACTGCTACGTAATTTTTCCCTGGTTGTGATGTGCAGTGTGTTACACGAGCAAGTGAATGTCGCTGTAACGTTTTCAGGAGCAAACATATTAACTATTTAAAGAATATTGTAAGAACATGCCTGACGTTAACATAGAGACGATGTTTCTATGTTTGCCGTAGCGTGCAGCTCCTGCTAGTGAAATATGAGCCAAGTATCACAGAGACATAAACTTAATGCGGACATACGATGTGTGAAAACGCTGCGTGTACGAGTAATATTCACTTTAATATGAGCGTTACTGAAAATCGCGGAAATAACTGTGAGACCGCGACTTGTGACTGATGGCTCGTGAAATTAAATTTCGCCACGCTGGTTAAACTGCCCGTTTTACGAGGCTCGATGACGAGCATATTAAATTGTACGTGGAGTAACAGTGACGTTCGCCAGTGGCCCGTGTTTTTTGCAATATTTCCCTGGAGCCTAAAAAAATAACTTTAAGCATTTCGCTGTAACTTGTCTTACACAGGCTTTATTGAGAACGGTGTTTCATGTGATTTGAGTGCTGGAAGAATGCCCGTACTTTTGCGTAACGACTAAACACGCAGAATATCCCCGAGTGTGACAGTGATATTTTACATGTTAGCGAGTGCAAGAAATCCGCGCATTCTTGCGTGGAGGCTTCCAGGTGAACGACCCGTCAGCTGCTCTCCTTTTGACGGCGTCGAGAAGGCCGGAGTCTACAGCGAGCTGGCACTGGGCAGCAAGGACGTTCCCCGACGTGGCCAGGTGGTCGGCTGTACGGTATTCAGTACGAATGTCAAATTTTAAGGTATGAGTTATGCGTAAGTGCCGTCGTCAGCTTGTACCTGCGGAGTCCGTCGTCCCTTTTTTGAAACAATTTTCAAGCACGTCAAGCGTCGCGGAAAAGATTTTTGTTCGTGGCTTTAATATTAAATTTTATGAGTACCAGTTATTGAAAGTTACTTCGTAGGGCAAAATACGTTGAACTTAGTTAAGGGGTCTGCCCACGCAATATGTAAACTGAGTGCAAAACATTTTAATAATTTTAATTGTGTGCATTTACGAGTAGAATCAGTACCTGTAAACAGTCGTTTTAGTGCAAAATAAATAGTGAACCAAAGACCTTGGAACGTAAGAGTAGAGGGACTTTATTAGCAAATGATTCCCCGATTTACGAAAGACTTTTATTGCTGTAACATGAACAATAGTATTTCGATTTGTAGATGTTTGTAAGGGAAATAGTTTGGGACGCGACATTTAGGTTTTTCAAGTCGAGGTCGCTTTCTGCTCCGTAAGGGTAGTGTATGTAATATTAGTGTGTCGTGGAAAGAGGTAGAGATTGACATACCTGACACCCCTGCGGGGTAGAAGGGCGTCTCAGAATGTACGTACGACATTGCAAAACGAAATTGTATTGCGAACTTACCCTACAATGGTAAATTCGCAGCTTAAAAGAAAAATAAATTGACAATTATTGTATCTAACTACTAAAAATAAATGATTTTACCTTTGTATGCATTAGCGATACCAAATTGTCGCCATTATGTATTACAAATTTCCCTCTTGTTCACCGCCTTTGAAGCTAAATTAGCCGATCAACGCCTTCTAAATAGTTAGGTTAAATGCTGAGAGCGTGGTGTCGGTCGTGCTGTGTTGGTCGGGGCTATGTGATTCCAGCATCAGAGTTTGCAGTGAAGGCAGTGTGCAGACAACTGCGGTGTGGCAGCATGCATGCACACGTGGCAGCATGCAGATCACGTGTCCCGGGCTGCGGGTACCTAGCCCTGCTGCCTCCATGTGTCACGGTTCACAGCAGACCATGTGATGTTGCCACCATACACTAGAGACGAGGGAGACTAATCTCCATGTCCTAACAGTGAATTGCTTCTCTGCCAGTGCGTCTACAGGCTATTCACGGTTAAATGGTCACTTTCTAAAGCCCTGCTTAAGATCTACTTGTATGCACATTATGTATTCGGAAAATTAACATTGTCATGGGCCTCCTCACTTTATTCATGCGTCGGTCAAGTGAAACTGTGGAATTATTAGAAAAGTAAATATTTTACAAATCTGCTCGTTTTTTACTCTTCCGTGCATCCATCGTTACCAAATTTACTGTGCGCATGTCACTCAGTGAGCCCGTTAAAGTATACGGAGGAAGGGGCAATGACCATTTTCTAAGGTTGAGTTCGAAAGTGCTCACTTTATCGTGAACACTCTTTATATTTTTTTTACAGCTAAAAGGCGTGGATTGAATTTGAGGTTCGAACTCAGGCTAGTAAACAAATGCTTTGAGATGTATATTTTTCTAACTGATATTGAATGCAGTTTGTTTAAATTAAAATTGGTGAAAATATTTTATTAGTACAATAGTGCTTGTTATGTAAAGATTAAGATATAAACAAACACTTTCATCGCTATTGACCATGTGACTTTGACAGTTGTGTTCCTTTGAGGTAGGTCTATGTTGGGTAACTGAGAAAAAATAGAACAAAATATTTGTTTTGCGGGGCCAAATATATATTTAGTAGCCCTAACAAAATATATTCTTGAGCAAACAAAATTTTAAAAGCAATATAATTACTTTTGTTGGTATAGCAAAATATATGTTTGAATAAACAAAATCTCTGCGTTGGGCCAAAAAAATTAGACTTTCAAATATATATTTTGTTGAATCAACTGTATATATTTGTTTGACCACTCATTTGACTGCCTTCATTCGAAAATACAGCTCGAGAGTTTGTTTGTGTTTTTTATGACAATTATAATAGTAACTGTGTTTGTTAGTGCATATATTGATGCTTAACAATAATATAAACACATTAATAAAAAATGCAACAATAAACTGACAGTTAAAGCTGTAAAACTTGAAATATTTGTTTTGCACACGTTGCCCAACATTTGCTGTATATCTATTAAAAAGCTTTCAGGTTTTATCAGTTGTCACATTAGCTGAGATTACAAAGGCTCGGACGCAGGTGATCTAGGTTCGAAACTAGGTCGAACTTGTGAAATTTACTTATATCATTCCAGACTGTTTAATGTACGTGTAACCAAACAATTCTCTAGTTACACCAACCAAATCTTGCAGTTTGGGGCAACCAGATGAGAACAACAAAATAATTTGGTTACAGCAACAAAATATTCCATTGCCCCTATACAAACAAATAATTTCGTTGCTCCAAACAAATCTTAATTGATTCAACAAAACCTTTTTCTTAGTGTGCATGAGCAGAAGACGAATAAGCGGTTTGCCTCATCTGTAGTCCATCTTCAGCTCCATCAGTCTCTCCACACATACACGCCACTTTACAAGACGACCGTCTGTGGACACACGTGCTTCTCTAAACAACACCTACTACAACTATAGTTTTGCTTATACTGCAAAAACACCCATTCGCCAAATATTATACGTTGGTCCACGTTAGGTTAGATCACTCTTTACAAAAACATTGGGTTTGGCTGTGTTGGTCCTCACCCACCGTAACATATTCTTTGATATTTTGGCAATTGAGTGGTAGAATTTAACTTTGAATGCAGACGGTAGATTCGGAGCTGCAATGTCAAACTGTATCCCCCGATTTTGTTATTATCGGATTTTCTGGATTGCTTCCCACTATGGTTGCAAATTTAAAGATGTATTCACGTCAGAAACAAGTTCGCCTTCTGTACTGCTTAATTTAACCTGCAGAAACACTCACATAACTTTTATCATAGGTTAGTCGCCCACGCTAGGTTAGGTGAAACTCTTAAAAATAGTCGCCTACTATTATTGTTTAGTTCAGAATGCAGAAGTACTCATTCCACTAGTATTATAAGTTAGTCTAAGTTAGGTGAGGGTTACTCGTCCACTTCCCTTGGTTAGCTACAGAAATACTCATACAACTATTAATATAAGTTAGTTTAGGTTATGCTAGGTTAGTGTAAATAATACAATCTCTTATCCACCTACAACCTTTGGCTAATTCAAACTACAAAACCATTCACTCAACTTATGTTGTAGGTTAATTTCGGATATGTATGTTAGTTAAACTGTAATGGCACCTATTCACTTATTGTGCTGGGTTATTTTAAACTGCAGAAACATTCATTCAACTTATATGTATCATAGATTAATTTACGTTAAGTTATGTTAGTCGAAACTAAAATAGCTCATTCACTTACAAACCTCAGGTTAGTTTATGTGAGCCTTATAATTTGGGATATAATGACACGGCTACGATTGATTTAGCAAACGCGTAGCATGTGTAACAGCACAGAACACACGCACACACACAGACCAAAATATGTAATCTACAAAAATAGCACACACATAGAAACAGCCCAAGTTTACACAAAACAGTCCTGGAAATGAAAGGAAACGATGCTCGTAAATCGGGTATGCGTGTGTTTGTAACATAGCTAATGAACAGACAAAAAAATACTGCGGATAGCTCGTGAATTCTATAAATATTTATCAAAATGAATTACTATTAAACTCCATACAATTCATCTGAACCTATACGTCGTAAAGTAACTATCTCGGTCAAATCAAACTGCCTTGTATATAGGCGTCAAACTCTCCATGCACGAGTCAAAAACATTACTTTTCCAACCATTCAGAGCTTCTCTTGAACTCGGTGGTACCATCGCTCTGAGCACGGCGCTCAAGGCACACGCACATAAATTATCAATTTAGCTAATTATTCTGAGCGTATGTCCTGTGCGTGTGCTGTGCGTGATTGAGGCGAGTCTCCATTCTATAGCGGTGTTTTCATGCCTTTTGAATGAAACCTTTAAAAAATCAGCCTATATATGAAGTGTTTGGTTGTCTGCTACACATGCCTGCATGTATCACTTCCGTTTTATACTTCTGATAAAATAACAGTACCTTATTTTTTGTTAAATTCAACTGTTAATTATATTTTATCTATAAATTATAGTATTTCATTTATGTTTAATAAAAATGAAAACAGTGAAAAATAATTTATGTTAGTAATTCATATAGACTATTCACGGTAAAGTAAGCAGTTTTGGAAACCGTTTCATTAGGAATAATAGTCAATAAATGTATTTTATTTTACCCTTAGACGTTGATTTCCGAGTGTGGTAGAATATACACACTGTGTTTACTACTCACTTGGCAATATTTATTTAAAAGGGCGTTTAATGGTTAAAAAATGGTTGAAAGTGAAAAGTAAGTAGGGCCTCTGAATTACTCACTTTAATGTGAACAGCCTATAGTAAGAAATAGTTCTTACGCGAAATTTTATTTAAGCGATTGCGCACGAATCATATTCATAGTCCCTGTCGTCTAGTTTTATGTATTCGGTTAATCTTTGTTTGCATGAGGCGGAGGAATATCAGAGAACTTTAAAGGAAACACCATGCAGTTTAAATTCAGTTCTTGATATCACATTTTGGAATTCCACGCACAGCGAGACATGTCCATAGCCTTTGCTCCACGTGGTCGTTAACAACACAGTACAAGCTGCCATGTCCACTGTAATATAAACAATGCCACCCGTATATTTTAATATCGCGCTGCAAATGATTTCTCTGGGAAATGAAGATTTTTTTTCCGAGGTACCTATTGAAGCATGAAGCCCGAGATGTCCACATTGTAGGCTTCATTGATGTAAAGTGGCCAGAGCTCTAGCATGTTGGTACTTGGTAAGGACGACCTTATTGCCACAAGTACACAATCTGAACTCTAGGAACAATCTTTCTGGCATGGCCTTTTATGGAATCGGCCATGGCCTCCAGTGATTTCGCGAAATCAATGGAAATGGAGTTCAATTCAGGGAATCAAAAAATCGGTGTATAATTATACGAATCTGCAACCTGCGCAGCGTATCTGTTTGGCAGGTTGCCTGAACCCTAAATAGTACAAGGGCAGTGCAAGAATTTAAATTAAAAAACCTCTGTTGCACCTCATAAGCGAAGTAATGAACGTTTTAAAGAGGAAAGTCAATTGAAACGTATAAACAACGGTTACCTCATATTAGATAACAAATCTTAAATGGAGATTAAAACATTCAAGCATCGGCAACTCAATGTTCATGTGAAGTATATATAGGTTATCTGAATACATATTAACCCAGTCGTTCACACATTGATTTCTGATTTGCGTTTCGCAAGCTCGTAACTGAGGTAGTAAACTTAATACGACATATGACTTAACGTCATTATTAAGGGAGAGGCAACCTTGAAAACCGGAAATTGAAGTTAGTTATTTGCAAAATGTCAGAAGTTATGTGGGATGAATAAAAAACAATTTGGTGAATAGCACGGGCCTGATATATTAATATCTGGAATATGTAAACACACACGGATAACACACACGGATAAACACACACGGATAAACACACACAGATAACACACACGGATAAACACACACGGATAACACACACGGATAAACACACACGGATAACACACACGGATAAACACACACGGATAACACACACACGGATAACACACTGTTGTCACACCTAATTTCCTACTGACTTTCGATGTTATCACCCACCAAATATTCACAAATGGCAGATATCAAATAGGCTTACACTTTTCCCGAATTTGTTTTTTTTTCCCCGTCTCACATAGCTTCTGACATTTTGCAAATAACTTATTTCAATGACCAGTTTTCAAGGTTGCTTTTCCAATAATAATCACGTTAGATCATATGTCGTATTGTGTTTGCGACCTTATTTTCCAAAATAAACCATGTCACAAACTTTGTCCACGAATGTCAGAATAATCCTGTATAGCGACAGAATGTAAATGACGTTATTAACCCTAATTTTAAATAACTATATGAAACACTATTAAAACCCGATATTTCACAATTATGGTAAAATGTATAATGTTCGAGTAAAGTAGGGCCTCATTTACTTGGCCATACTAGGAAGGAATGTTTTCATAATCGATAAAAACCTACATTTCCCCAAAAAAAGTAATTTGTTAAACTAAAGTACAGTGCTGTCACAAAGGCTGTAAAAATGACGAGCAAGAATTTACTTTCAGATAAATTATAAGAACTCTCCAGCCGCAAAGTTAGCAATGGAGGTCTTTGTTTTTCGACGTGAATAAGTCTTTAAATGTACAACCACAATGGAAGGCAGTCCAGAAAAACCGATAATAACAAACTCAAGGGATACAGTTTGGCATTACAGCTCCGAACCTATCGTCAACATTCTAAATTCAATTACACCAATCGATTGCCAAAGGATCAAAGAATATGTTATGTTGAGTGAGGACTGCGAAGCAGGCGCGGAGGGTAATTGGAAAGGGGGGGGGGGGGTTGAAATTTTGAGTTCATTTCGCCGCGTCTCATAACTTTCGCGTAGTATAACTTTTTACTAGGAGAAGCTACGACGCTCGTTTAGATTTCAATCGACAAAACTCGTCAAAAGCAATCGATTGCGCGTATAAAAGCATTTGCGCGACATGGTTATGGCGAAACTGTATGCTTTTAATGTAAAAAATTGATAAAACTTAACACACTGTCGACCTATACTCGTCTAAAAGCCAAGTATAAACACAGAAATCGTATACGGTTGGAAAGAGCATCTCAAAATCAATCTAGCGATACCCATAAAACCCCATATGACCGAGTGAAGCGGTGCCGGGAACGTAAAATAAACATCAAGGCGTCCGAGCGCGTCAACGCAGACGTATTAACGCATACAAACGGCCGTGTCCCCAATACAACCACATCCCATTTTTTTATAGAGAAAGGGAGAGAGTGAGAGGGAGAGAGAGAGAGAGGGGGGGAAGGAAGAGAATCGTATGACGCCTACATGCAGCAAGCAAGCATGCGTTTCCATACCATTGTTTGTGTAGGCCTATGCATTTTCAGAAGAGATATAAATCTTCAGAGTGCAAGTTTATTTTATAATAAAGTAATTATTAAAGCATCGTATGTGCTGCACTATGATTGTCAATAGGAATAAATCATAAATAGATATGATGGAAAATCGCGAAAATGTCTAGAGCCAACATAATCTTCCACAACACTCTAACTAGTTTATTCTTTCATGACAGGGTGAACAAGGTTTTGGCTCGGCTAGGTTGTTTGCAGACCAATCACGAACGTTCTGCCTTATAGTATCAGGGTCCTCATTGGTCCAGTGAAGTAGGTTGGTATATTCATACATGCGTGACAGCCAATAAGGAAAGATAACTGTCGGGCATATGTACGGTAGGTTATGGATCCTAGTAAACAGTCAACTTTTCCCGTTATTAACCACAATCTCTAATTATAAAGCTATATTAACGAAGCTAGGGTTAGCGACAATCCATGGCACTCGTCACACAGATCCAAGCACGAAGCGACTCAAATCCCATCAGTTCGAGCTTCTTGTGCTAACGAGCTAGTTTCCGAAGTGGACTTGCATCGACTGAGGGTTGACACGAGTGCGGGCGGGGGCTCTCCGTGAATGAGAAACTTGACGAGTTTCTCTCCACTATCCCTTGGCTTACCCCGCCGAGTCGAGTTTCCGCCGTTATTGAATTCCCTTACCTCCCCCGTCAACCCTCTGCCTTAGTTCACCTCATTAGTCTTTGACGTGCCCGCTTTTCATCTTGCCCCCACTCTCGTGCAACAGCGACGCGAGTTTTTGCACTGTGTTAACTGCAACTGCACGCATTTTCTCTCGCTATGTAGTGCAGAGTGAAGTAAGAAAAATATATGGATCATGGAAAGATTTCACAGTTTGCGAGACGTTTGACAGCTGGTAATTACAGTAATAGTTGTGTAAGTTCGATTTAAAAATTACTAATTATTTGCGAAAAAATAACGGATATATCAATAAAATTAGTAAACATAAGCAAAATCATAATCTTAAAAATAAAAATTGTGGTATCGAAAACTATTTCATTTTTAATTTTATATATCGCAAAAATATTTTAACTGTTTTAACTATCTTTTTAAAATACCTTTTAAAAAATGAAATTAGGTTAAAAGTAAGTTATTTTTAATTTTTTTCATAAATATTTACACACAATAAAATTTTAATTACCTTTACAATCGTACTAATTCCGTAGTTTCTATAAGTTTTTTTTTTTTTTTGGAACAGAGTAAACTGCTCTTGTTCTTAAACAAAACAAGCATTGAAATACGTGATTGTGTTATGTTATTAATTTAAATACACAACTGATTAAACAAATTCCATCGAAATATATTAAGTACATGCACTATTCCGTGATTTTTAAATTTCAGAAAATCACGCACAGAAAATATTTCAGTAGCGCTTAAGAGCAGAAGCACTGTTCATTTAAGGGGCCACAGTGGCTGAGCGGTTAGCCTGCTCGCCTCACACCCAGGCAATCCGGGTTCAATCCCCGGCCGGGTCACTCCGGATTTTCGTATGTGGGATTCGTTCCGGACGATGCCGTTGGTCAGCAGGTTTTCTCGGGGATCTTCCATTTCCAGCGCCCTTTCATTCCGGGGTTGATACATACTCACCTCGTTTCACCATGTCAAGACCCTGACATTAACTAACCTCTTCGCTCCATTCTACGGTTCTACTTATATGGCGTATCAAGAAAGTGACGAGGCCCATGACAATGTTAATGTTACATACGGCGGAACGATACAAAATGAGAAGTGAAAGTAGATCCTACGCAGGGATGTCAAAAGTGATCAGTATAACCGCGAAGTTTCAATTATTGCTGTTCCTTCCCTCGAGAACAGAGAGGGCGGTATCGGTATCCGAGATTTGTTTACGATGCACATGTGGACCGTCTGTTGGATGGGAAATGTGGCTGGGCTTGCAGTTCACAAACATCAAGTCTGTTTACGATGCACATGTGGACCGTCTGTTGGATGGGAAATGTGGCTGGGCTTGCAGTTCACACACGTGAAGTCTGTTTACGATGCACATGTGGACCGGCTGTTGGATGGGAAATGTGGCTGGGCTTGCAGTTCACACACATCAAGTCTGTTTACGATGCGCATGTGGACCGTCTGTCAGATGGGAAATGTGGCTGGGCTTGCAGTTCACACACGTGAAGTCTGTTTACGATGCACATGTGGACCGTCTGTTGGATGGGAAATGTGGCTGGGCTTGCAGTTCACACACGTGAAGTCTGTTTACGATGCACATGTGGACCGGCTGTTGGATGGGAAATGTGGCTGGGCTTGCAGTTCACACACATCAAGTCTGTTTACGATGCGCATGTGGACCGTCTGTTGGATGGGAAATGTGGCTGGGCTTGCAGTTCACACACATCAAGTCTGTTTACGATGCTCATGTGGACCGTCTGTCAGATGGGAAATGTGGCTGGGCTTGCAGTTCACACACGTGAAGTCTGTTTACGATGCACATGTGGACCGGCTGTTGGATGGGAAATGTGGCTGGGCTTGCAGTTCACACACGTGAAGTCTGTTTACGATGCACATGTGGACCGGCTGTTGGATGGGAAATGTGGCTGGGCTTGCAGTTCACACACACAAGTCTGTTTACGATGCGCATGTGGACCGTCTGTTGGATGGGAAATGTGGCTGGGCTTGCAGTTCACACACATCAAGTCTGTTTACGATGCGCATGTGGACCGTCTGTTGGATGGGAAATGTGGCTGGGCTTGCAGTTCACACACGTGAAGTCTGTTTACGATGCACATGTGGACCGTCTGTTGGATGGGAAATGTGGCTGGGCTTGCAGTTCACACACACAAGTCTGTTTACGATGCGCATGTGGACCGTCTGTTGGATGGGAAATGTGGCTGGGCTTGCAGTTCACACACGTGAAGTCTGTTTACGATGCACATGTGGACCGGCTGTTGGATGGGAAATGTGGCTGGGCTTGCAGTTCACACACATCAAGTCTGTTTACGGTCAACTGAGCACTTTTGCAAACCGCACTTCACATCTACTTGTATGTATACTATGCATTCTACCGTTCACGGTAAAATGAGCACTTTTGGAAGCCCTACTTAATATCTACTTGTATGCACGTTGCGTATTCCTCCGCTTTATGTAAAATTATCATTGCCATGAGCCTCGTCCCTTTATTCATGCGTCGGTTAAGTGAAACTGTGGAATTATTAGAAAATTAAATATGTTACAAATCTGCTCATTCTTATACTTATACGCATTAAAAAAACATAGAAGGAAAGAAATAATTTCAGTTTGCACAAATGGTTACCTAAGACTATTAATTTGACTTGAAAATATGGAACAATTTCCCATCCATCATTGCCATCTTTATTGGGTGCATGTTGATTAGAGTACACGTTAATATATCTGCAGTCAGGGGCAATTAGATTTTTCTAAAGTTTATTTCAAAAGTGCTCACTTTTTGTGAATAGCCTTTATAAATATTTTCACGTGCTATATTCTAAGTGCAGAATTATCTGTGATATACAATATTCTCCTGAATGAAATGCAGCTAGAGACGGAATGTTTACTTGGCATCAAGCGCCACCTCACTTCCCTATTCCTACCTCAGCTAGCTGAGTGCATGATTTCATTTGCCACTGACAACTATACAGTGTCATTGACCTGCCTTACCGAGTTGTTGGAGACTGGTTACTCAATCTTCGGACTTTTACTATTGGATATAAGTGTTTTTTCAGAATAGTGGCTCGAGGCAAGCGAGAATAACGTCTTTGAGTTTAGTCTGCAGACATAAAACACCTCCAATTTTGCAGGTCCCTATTTATAACTTTTCATTTCTGATTCGTTTGTGTCAACTATTTACGTAGGTTTGTTTTCATTCCCTTTACGTTAAATATTGTATATTATTATTGTTTTCAGCTGTAATTGCACATACAATATTCAGTAGACTAATCAACTAACCATTGCATTCATTTGTAAGTGTAAAAATCATTCAGCTGTTGAAATGAGAAAAAGTATTTGAGGATAATGTGAAAAAAAAATGTTCAGTTAACTTCCTGAACAGAAATGTAATTTGATAACATTTATGTAGAGTGTGAGACAATATTATAATGTATTAATCTTCAAATATATATATATATATATATATATATATATATATATATATATATATATATATCTTATGCCAAACAAAGTTAGGAACTTCACTTGGCATTAGACTTTTCCTTGAACATATTTAGGATAAATACCATGACGTTATGGAAAGTAAATGTTCGCCATTCCTGCTTTCTCAATGTGTGTATACGCTGAAGTGATGGATTTTATAACACTATCGTAGAGCGCAGACAAAGTTGGGAAGCTGCAGCAAATTAGTTCGTAGGTAGGAGAGTCATGCCTAAAGGTTGTTCACGATAAAGTGAGCACTTTTGAAGTCAGCCTTAGAAAAAAGTCACTGCCCCTGCCTGCATATATTTTCATGGGCGCACTGTGTGACATTCGCCCAGTCAAGTTGGCAACGATGGGTGGAAAATAATTCCATATCTCAACGTTGAATAAAAATTGTTATGTAACCATTTCTGAAAAGTTAAATCGTTTCCTTCGATTTCTCTTTTATGGTGCACCGACGTATTAAGATGAACCGGCTTGTAAAATATTTATTTTTATAATAATTTCACAGTTTCGCTTGACCGACGCATGAATAAAGGGTTGAGGCCTATGACAATGTTAATTTTACATAAGGCGGAAGAATACACAACGTGAACACAAGTAGATCTTAAGCAGGACTTTCGAAAGTGCTAATTTTACCGTGAAGAGCTTGTAAGTGTTTACACAGCATACGCATCCCGTGTGTATCGTAAGTGGGAAGTTAATACGTAGATTTTCAGGAAACGTAGGTGGTTATAAGCGTGTTTCGGATGTGAAACGCCATACACTTTGGTCTACTGAGAGAGTCAAGATTCCTTGATTTGTATTCAAATACGTTCACGGAATCTAGCAGGTTCAGCTGCAACTGTTTATGTTCCGAACAATTTCAAAAAACGTTCATCTTTCTGCCCAGCATGAATCTTCTGCCACGTGTAGGAACTGATATTTTTATATGCGTAATTATTAGCATCTTCTTCAATTAACGTTACCATGCCATTATTATTAAACATAAAAATGTCACAAGTTATCACTTGCTTTCTCTAATGTTTATACATAAAAAAGGGAACAGTTTTACATTGATTAATTTAAATATCAAGTTTTAATGGCGCTGTTTGTCCAGCTCCTCAAACGGCACGAAGCTTCAGTCGCAACAAAAAAAAAGTCAGGTTTTTTAGCGGTGTCTGCTTACGTATAGCAGTTAGGAAAAGTTTCATTTTCAAACACCAGTTTCCATTTTATATTTCCGTCTCTAATGTGTATTCTTTCAAAAGTTCAGAAGGAGCCAAAACGAGTGTTATATCTATGTATGAAGATTCCGGCGAACTTAACCTAGGGAAAAGGAGGAGCACGATTTTGTGTTTATTATTGCGAGGTAAAACGATAGTGACGCACTAAAAGTCCTGTAGCGCGAGTTGACGAAGGAAAGACTGCACGTCAGTTCTGTGCCTTGCGCATAAAGGCGACAGGAGATTACACGCGCGCACCAAGGTCGCCCTTAGCGCTCCCAAGTTCCTAGGTCTTGGACACGCAGAATACGTCCGGACAGAATGTACGAGCCTCCCTAGTTGACATGCGGATCTCTTTTCAAACGGTTGTGTCTATTACAATTTTAAGAAAAGCTATGAACTATTTCAAAGCAAATATTTATATTTTCAGGACAGAAATGTAAGTCGATACTGTGTTGCCCAATCCATCATAAATTTGGTTACTGAAACTGAAATGTGGTCGCTGAAAGTGTCACGGTCAGCTAAATTCGCTGTAAGTAGCCCCCGCCTCGGCTTACAGTATCTGTTCTTCTGTGAAACCCTGTTTTAAATTGTAGTGACAATAATCCTGAACAGGTTGCTGTGTTAAAACGTTATAATCGCAACCTAAAATTCTGACGGAACAGAACAAACACGAAGCTTGTTTATGGCACTTTCACACTTTCGCCTTCGCAACTCACCCTTATAGTCTACCCGCGGTTACTTCCCGCGTTTTGAATCAAACCTCGGAAAAATCACCCCTTGTATGACTAGGGCGACCTTGTGTTGTCGTGAATACGTCTTGAAATTTGCAATCATAGTGGAAGGTAATCCAGAAAATCCGATGATAACAAAATTGGGGGATACAGATTGGCATTGCAGCTCCGCATCTATAGTCTACATACAAAATTGAATTACGCCACTCGATTGCCAAAGGATTAAACAATACGTTATGTTGAGTGAGGACTGCGAAGCATAGCGTGCGTGTAAGGGGGGAAAGGGGGAGGGGCGATTTTGAGTTCGTTTCGCAGCGTGTCATAACTTCCACGTACTATAACTTTTGACTAGGAGAAGCTACGACGCTCGTTTGGGTTTCAATCGATAGCTCTCGTCAAGATCAATCGATTGCGCGTATAAAAAAAATTTGTGTGGCGTGGTTATGGTGAAATTGTATGCGTTTAATGTAAAAAAAAATAAAAAGAAAATTTAACACAATTTTGGCCTATACTCGATAAAAAGCCAAGTCGAAATACAGAAATCGCATATGGTTGTAAAGAGCATCTCAAAAGCAATCCAGTGATACCCATAAAACCCCATATTATCGAGTGAAGCGGTGCCAGGAACGTAAAATAAACATCAAGTCGTCCGAGCGCGTCAACGTAGACGTATTCACGCAAAACAAACGGCTGTGTCCCCAACACAGCCACACCCAATTTTTAGCGAAAATATTTCAGGACTACTTGTCCTCCAAAATACTAGAACTCAGATCCACTTTCGTGATTTCATGATTTGAACTGTTAGGCGTTGCGTGTGTCTGCCCGCCAATCAAGTACACTCGGTTTCGGGGTTACCTAATTCTGATTGGCCCAGTCCGGTAAGTAACTGTCTCCCGACAGAAGACACGTGGCCAATAACCAAAGAACAATTGCACGCATGCCATAAGACATCGGAGTCTACACTGTTACGAATTACTGTATATTTTCGGAAATTTTTACGAAGCTGTAGAGTTTATTTACGGAAAGGAACTTTGTAATGACGAATAACGGAAATGAGCTCCATAAATATAAAATACGGTAGCTGTTCGTATTCTTATAGCTTCGATTTTGAGTTATGAACCATACAGAATAATGCCTTAAGTTTTTCTAACAGTTTAGCCTTCGCGTAGATCTTTTCGCGAAAAACAGCTGGGCCTATGTATGATGTGTTTGTTTGTTTTTCTAACTATCTCATGAATCACAAGCATTTTATACTTCTGTTAACATAAAAGTATCATAGTGTTGCATGCTTAAACTAAACGTTTACTCAAATTTTATCGCTAAATTATAACATTTCATTTATAACTAACAATAATAAAACCCGGGAGAAAATAGGTGCATTGACAATGCCTGAAGGCTTTCCACAATAAAGTGAGCACTTTTGAAAACAAACGTTAGAAAAAAATCTCTGCCCATGCCTGCATGTACTTTAAGGGCGCAATGAGGGACATGTGTCAAGCAAAGTTGGTAACAACGGAGGAGAAAGAAGTTCCATATATTAACATCGAACGACAGGTGTTAAGTAACAATTTGTGATAACTTAAATTATTTCTCTCGCATTCTTTATTTTTTAATGCATCGAAGTGGAAAAATGAGCAAATTTGTACAATATTTATTTTTCTGATAATTTCACAGTTTCATTTGACCGACGCATGAATAAAGTGATGAGGTACATGACAATGTTAATTTTACACAAGGAGGAAGAATACACATAAGTAGAGCTTTCAAAAGTTCTCATTTTACCGTGAACAGCCTATAGTAAGAAATAGTTGTCATGCAAAATATTATCAAACAGAGTGAGCACGAATGCGGCACGTGGTCTTACTGGAGTCATCTTCTAGTCTTATTTGAGCTTTGTTTGCATGACGCGGAGGGATATTCTAGAAGTAGGCCTATAACTTTAGTAAGGCCTCAGAAGCATCGGAAGTAATCTCGAATGGATTACACACCGATACTGCAGTAATCTATGCAAACTAACGTGATTCAAGTAACTCACGGACCTGTTTCCTAAATGCCGTCCCTTTTACAATTACGGCAATTGGTTAACTGAGTATACCAAAACTTTACACAGATTGCTACCGAACTTGATGTTCTGATTCCTACCTTCGTAATGCGTTTGACTGCACACTTACATGCAGTAGGAGGCGTTCTGAGATCGAGTCCGAGGTAGGTCACGTGTGTATTTGTGAATGTGTCTGGTTGCATCTCTAATATCACTCCCCAGCGAGACGGCAAGACCAACCTACCAACTAACAAACTCAACACTTTGAGGACTATACTCAACTTTGTAATTCAGCCAAAACTTATTTGAATATTTCATTCCACAATAAAAAACAAAACTGGTCCGGGTAAACTTACATCAATTCCCTATTTCATAAGGATACTAAATAGGAACTATTACAACATCAACAACGAACTCCGTAGGTGAACGACACATTTTTGTATAGTTACGGAAATCAACATGATAGGGCGTACATCCTGTTACATACGAAAGAACATTTGGTTCGAAAAACTCGGCACTCCATTGGTTGACAGCGGGCCAATACGGAGAGACTGGTGTCGTTTTGACCAGTAGAATGGTGTTAGGTGACAATAGGGACCAGGTGTCCTTGCAGCGGTGTGGATATAGGTGACTATAAGCTATTCAAGGTAAAACGAGCACTTTTGAAAGCTCTGCTTAAGATCTTCTTATATGCACGTTGTGTAATCTTCCGCCTTATGAAATATTAACATTGTCATGAGCCTCATCGCTTTATTTATGCGACGGTCAAGTGAGACTGTGGAATTATTAAAAAAGTAAATATTTTACAAATCTGATACTTTTTACACTCCGATGCACTTAAAAAAAAAAACCAGAAAGCGAAAGAAATAATTTAAGTCGTCACGTATGGTTAGGTGACACTTTTTATTCGCCGTTAAGATTTGGAACTAATTCCCCTCCATAGTTACTAACTTTACTGGACGCA
The DNA here is from genome assembly GCA_029891345.1 of Dryococelus australis. Classification (NCBI taxonomy): domain Eukaryota; kingdom Metazoa; phylum Arthropoda; class Insecta; order Phasmatodea; family Phasmatidae; genus Dryococelus; species Dryococelus australis. The sequence continues at coordinate 154,654,219 of CM057000.1, read as the reverse complement.
TGTCACTCAGTGCGCCCGTTAAAATATCATGTGGGCAAGAGCAGTGACTCTTTTCTAAGGTTAGTTTCAAAAGTTCTCACTTTATCGTGAACAGTCTTTAACGTCTAGTTTGTCTTTAAAGCTGGTCAAAGTTTCCTGACCTCAAAGTGTTAAGAACTCTGTCAAAATTATTTTCGTCCACAAAGAGGAAAGCAGACTCACTAGTTATATCGATAACTTCTTGTTTTCTCTAAGAACAAACTTCAGGTTATGTAAACAGTGTGTGGTGGTAGACCTGAGCGCAGGTGACAAGAAAAAGCAGAAGAAGCCACTGACTAACCTGGACAGTAGCCCACAGCTGCTGTGTGAACATTAGCAACTCTCTCCAGTGTCGCCCTCTGGCTGGTCGACGGCCAACTGGCTTCACCCTGCCTCCCGCTGGCTGTCTACCCCCTCCTCATTCCAATCCCCCACCCCTCCCTTCATCCATCACGGCTCGCTGTGCGCATGCGTGCCCACACCTCCCCCGCCCATGGACACGCACTCACGTATACCTGAATTATCGTACGTATACCAGGATTTCCAGTTCGCGGCCGTTCTACAGCGGCGGCACATCGATTGTCCCGTGCTCTTTACACGTCTATCTCGGCCTTGAAGATGAATCGTGGAGAAGTGACGTGCCATTTCTCTCTCTCTCTCTCTCTCTCTCTCTCTCTCTCTCCTCTCTCTCTCTCTCTCTATATATATATATATATATATATATATATATATATATATATATATATATATATATATATATATATATATATCACACACACACTCTCTCTCTCCAACTACACATTTACATCCTAGTTATCGACGGCCATACAAGCTAGTGCGTTTGAGCGAGCCCAACCTAAAGCCTAGCACAAACGGGCATCTTTCTTGTACATCCCGACTTACATCGTGTGAACGGCCGTCAAGTATGCTAGTTACCAGCACACAAGAGCTTGTATGCTAGCTAGTGCCATATAGGGACGATCCTATTTTTCACCATCTTTCTTGTAAAAGTCGAATGTAAACAATACATATATTTGGTCGATGGTGGCAATAAGATATGTTATGGTTTTTAATACGATGAATTGTTTAATAGTCCCAGTATCGTAAATAATTCTGTGTATGAATTTCAAAAAAAAGAGAGAGGTTTGCCTTTTTTCTGTGAGTGATTTTACATTTTCTACATTTGTATATATTTAGTCCTATGACTAGTAATATGTCTGATTGGACTAAATCTTTTATTCTTTTTTATGGCAGATGCTATTGATAATGCACAAATTACCCCCACAACCCCAAACTGCTTCCAAATCATACATAGTTGAAATCAACCATCTACATTCTTGCTCATCAGATAGTGTCGTGTGTATGTATCACACAATTCCGTGCATACTAGCTAGTACGCACTGAAGTGTTCACTCTCTTCTTCAAGAAAGATGCCCGTATGTACTAAGCTTAGGACTACGGAACTCTTCACATGACCCGTAAGTCATTTAACATAGGAATTATTTCGCTTAAAATTCCAGGAAAAAAATTGCATTTGACCCAAAGTCAATTTATCTTGAACTCACTTCATATAAAATTCACTTTATCTAAATCCCACTTGTTCTTAAGTCGTCTGGGCTCACAGTAACTCACTTCTCATTAGTCATTCGGTTTAGCAGTAATTTGGCCACAAATTTATTTGACATACAAATTGGACCAAAGGTAATTTTGCCCTAAAGTTACTTCGTCTAAAAATCACTCAGTATTAAGAGGAACCTTCCCCTGCCATAACGGACTCTTGCTTTTGCTAGAAGAAGTATCTATACACTCCACTACACGCTGTTCACGGTAAAATGAGCACTTTTGAAAGCCCTGCTTGTGATCTACTTGAATACACGTTGTGTATTCCTCCGCCTTATATAACATTAACATTGTTAAGGACCTCATCGCTTAATTCATGCTTCAGTCAAATGAAACTGTGAAATTATTAAGAAAGTAAATACTTTACAAATCTGTTCATTTTCACACTTCGATGCATAAATTAAACAGAAACTGAAAGGGTTAATTTTAAATTATCACAAATGGTTACCTACCACTTTTTATTCGACATTAAGATATGGAACTACTTTTACATCCATCGTTACCAAATTTACTGGGCGAATGTCACTCAGTGCGCCCATTGAATTATATGCAAGCAGCAGCAGTGACTTTTTCTAAGGTTCATTTCTAAAGTGCTCACTTTTTCGTGAACAGCCTTTAGCTATTGACGTTACACTACAGCACAGACAAGACAAAGGAAATTCAAACTCATAATTACGTCACTATTTTAATTTTGCCAACATTTCTGTAAATCAGTATTGTGACGTAAACTCGTGTTCGTAGATGCGTCGTTATGTTTGTAGTACTGTGTATTGTTAACAACTGGGTGGCTATAAACATACTTCCAGATTTTTCATTTTTAGAAACATGAACAGTCTATAACTACCAATAATTCAATATGGCGGGGAAGGTTACTCTTACTACCTCTTGGCTTAAGAGTAACATGATGTAAAAAACACTAGACCTAATAATCAATTGGCTTAAAAGTCACTTGGTCTATCTGTTACTTTGTCTAAACGTTACTGGCACTGAACTCGTTTTAAGCCAAAAGAATTTTACCCCAAATGACATGTACCTTCCGGCTTGACTAATATACATACCTTTTGCACGAGATATGACAAGTGAAAACGGAAAGGCGTTCTCTGAACACATAGCGGATCTCTCCAGAGCTTCTTCGTGCAACTTACCACTATCGATCTATCGATCCGAGTCACTTCTCTTTAATATTAATGTTGAAATTACGTAATGTCGTAGTGCATCATCGTTAGAGAGAATGAAGTACATGTATGCATGTGTACCCAAATATCAGTATTTATCCACATTATATTAATTAATAAGTATGCTTTGTCTTCTTTTCAGAGGATTTTTTTCAAATTCCAAAGAGTTGGTTTCATAGCCTGCATGAAATTCGCCCGACCGAAGAAACATACGTGTTTTCAGTAAGTCTAAGTAATTCATCCTTCCTTCACATTCAGTTACAAGTGTTTATCCGAGCGCCCCCCGCCCCCTCCCTCCTTCAGTCTTCCTCAAGCATTGTCGGGATCTGCGCTTGTGTACTCCCTTGATCTCTTAAGATGATTGTTATCAAGAGACGTCGTGTTACACGCGCAAATATTCATTCTCATGGTTCTTATTTAAAACCTGTTCAGCGCTAGTCCCGAGGATAACCACAGACGCGCCTCGCTCGTTCGCAACTAGTAACATGGAGTTAAGTAAGTCAAAATGCTTTACTTCTCGGATTGAACATGCCGTTGAAGTAATCCATGAATGAATGGAAATTCTTAAGGGTTCTTTACAATCGTTCATCGGAATATCATAGTGTACGGAAAGACGGAAAAATATAGAATAATTTAATTTTATAAGTGCATGTTGTATAAGATAAATATATAAGCTACATAAGGTATATTTACTTGTGTTATTCTGAACATGGCGTACAAATTTTAAAACATGATTCGGATTTTAAAAAGTGGTAGAACACATTAATATGGCCTGGGAACTAACGTGATTATTAATGGAGACACGCGCCTGTGAAATGGGTAATTAATATTAGTTATTTGCAAAATGTGTGAAACTACTAGTGATTTGTTGGTTTGGTATCTCCCATCTGAGAACAGTATGCGATGTGGGCCGATGCTGGAAATCAGTACGCCACATCACCGCGGCTTTTAACTGGAGTTCGAGATAAGCTTGTTATTAAACGGACTGAGTAGCTGTCAACTCTCTATCTTGAAGAAAACTGCACACGTATACTGGTGTGGATAATGTGAGTTCATGAGGAATCCACTGTAGTTGAAGATGTAATTAACGTGACAACCCGCTTCCTCAGAGAGCATCACTGCCTCTCGCTCTCTCTCTAGTGTCGGCTCGGCTTGCTTGGACTGGCAGCCGGTGATCAATAGCCGTCGTGTGAGACTCCCCACATTCTTCCCGACTAATATTTCCTTTCAACTGCTGATCGAGTTCTCTGCCGGGAAGTCGAGCTGTTGCGTTGTCAGCACTTGGCAGGTGTGGTGGTCACACTTCTCGTGCTGGGTTCGAGTCCCAGCGGAGACAACGTGGCGGCCATCACCGTCGCCCGGCGGGTTATCTCGGGGTTCTCCCGTTCCCTACGCCCTTGCATTCCGCCGCTGCACCATCCTTCACCTTCACCGGCTCTCAACGCCTCGGTGTGTAAAAGGCAGTTCCAGGTGCATCACACAAACAGCAGTAACCACATTTACTTAAAGGATATTTTCGTTTTGTCTCTAGTAGTATAAGACATGAGAAGTTTGAACTTAATATTTGCCTTATACTAAAGACGCATTCGCTCTTGTTTGAAGTGCGTTATCAGAAATAGGGCATACGGAATCTTATTATTATAACGTTTATATTCTTCTTCTACACTTTATGGATCAGGCTACTGCCTGTTCCGGCTTCATACTTCATTCCATCTTCTTCTTGGTCGACCAACATCCCTCTTGCCTCTAGTATTATAGAGTGTTATCTCCTTTGTAAGATTTCTCTCATCCATTCGTGTGATATTTCCCTTCCATTCTTGTCTATACTGATCAATTTTATCATTTAGACTATATATATTAAATTCCTGCCTTATGTCCTCATTTTTCAATTGATCCAACCTAATACATTATTTAACCCCTTCAAAAATTTCATTTCAGTGGCTTGTATTTTAGATCTCTCCTCGAGAGTTTTCACAGCCATAAGTAAGAACGGTTACCGCCATTGTTTTGTAGAATTTTAGCATAGTATCTTTCCTTGTCTTATTTTTTAATGTCCTTTGCATTGTCCTGCATATATATATATATAATTTGTTGTCAATGTCATTATCTCTATCATAGCTAATGTGATAACCTTAATAGTTGAGATGCATGGCAAGAGGCTTGAAGATGGTGGCCCCGACTTGCCTTACCTTGCAACAGGCTGGTAACCTGCTCAAAGGAAATGTTAACTACTCTTGAGAATCATATGAATGTGACGTTTATAACTTCCCTCAAGTTTCTAATGAAACCATCAACAATGGCTGATTTCGGAGAACGCCTTTCAAAATGAAGCAAGTGCATTCGTAATAACATAAAAGGTAATTTCTGACAATGTACCACTTCCGGTACTTAAACCGTGACAATATGAGCGCAGTTATAGCATGTTGCATAGTGGCTGTCGGACCACAGAACAGCGTCGATATAAACCAATCAACTCAACTCCCGCCAGCCAAGATGCAGACTATTCGCCAAAATATTTTGATTCGTTCTGATTTCGTGATTGAATTTTTTTCCTTTCAGATGCGTCTGCGAGTGAAAAAAAAAACAGACGCTGGAAATAGAACGGGCGACGCCCTGGCGGGCCTAATAAAACACAGATATGAATTTCCACACAGGCAGCGGGAAGAGATAGGCACGATTAAAACTGCAAATAGATCACATCTGACAAAAACCGACTGTGGTCACCGACAAACAGCTCTGCGCTTATCTCTGACCACGATCACTATGACATGGCTCTCGTGTGGCACAGTGGTCAGACATGCAGTGACTAGCGATCCTCACACCAATTGACTCACAGAGTTCTAGCACCGTGAGAATAGAAGTGTATTACCAATCAACTGTTAATTCCAACTTTTCTGAAGCCTTGCTAAAGTTCTAATTCCAAGATATTCCTCCGCCTTGCACTAGTAGAGCTTAACTTAAGTCTACAAAACTACACCAGTTGGACAACAGACGGCATTTGTGTATACTGAGTTTAATAATATAGCATAAGAACTATTTCTTACTAAGAATTACCAACATGTATTTTCTCTTTGTTTTTATAGATTAAATATTGTAATTCACAGAAGAAATATATAATCAAAGGTTCATTTTAATCACAAATTTCATGATTTTAATTTAAGACAAGTGTTAAACACGTGTGATACTTGACATATATATGAAACAACCATGAGACAATTGTCTCCATGTCCGCCCATGACAGTCCGCTCAACATACCGTTTGACTACGAGGCAACGGGAAAATACAGTGTTCTACGACCCAACAGAAAATACGTTCTTAAACATGAAAGGTATTTTTATTATTAAAAATTAAAACTACATTCCTACCCGCAAATGTAACACCAACCTGATGTGCGTGTCTGCTGTATGTACTCTTGTTACGACAAGGGATTTTACAACTGACAACACTTCACTCCACGACACACCATAGCCTCTGGCCGCAGCCAGCGCCAAGACTACACTGGCGAGCTCGTGGGAGGAGGTTGGCTCCAGCCAAGACTAGTATCTAGTGTTCTCTGGGGCCGTGATTGGCCACATTCAAATATTGGTGTTTTAGAATAGGGGCAACTGCCCCACCCTAAGAGTATGAAACATGGGAGGTGGTCGGTAGCTTGAGAGACCGACTTTCCTCCTGGTCTTCTCCACCAGTTATGTAATTCCAGATGATGTCACTTTGACCCTTTAGGTCTGAAAACAGGCAACATGGCGGCTATGTCCATCCATAAAGGTAGGGCGTTTATCAAGGATATAATTTCTCAGTAAGTGGCTGATAGAAAGCTTTTTATAGTTAAAGGTAACAGCCATTTTGTGACCAAACACGATTTATTGAAAATTCGAAAAATTGTTATAATAACTCTACCATTTTTGGAATAAAACTAAAGAATTTTAGATGACTGTTTTAATGCTGAAACGCAGCAATGTTTTTAAAAGATATAGTACACTTTGCTAGTGAAATAATAGGAAAGTTAGGAAAATAAAATGAGTCTGAATAAATTTTCAAGAAAGACCTATAAATTGTGGAGCACTCGTTTAGAAAATTCACTTTTGAGTGAAATCTAACATTGTGATAAAAATCGAAATGTCAAAATCTTTGTAGCTGAAACCTCTTTGTGAGAAATAAATCTGGACTGATAGAAACTTTCATGAGAAAGTTGGCTTTCTTTGTAAATGTATTTAGCCTGATGGTTTAATCACATATTAATTATATAATATATGTTTAGTACTGTTTATATTTTGGGTGACTACTTATCCCATTAACTTTGGAATGTTTATAACATTTAAAATATCTACTTTTCTTCAATATTGTAATTTATAAAATATAAAATATTTGATGCTAGGTCAATCTGTTAGCCCAAAATAATACTAATAGGCATTAATATGTCAACACCCCGAATTGTTGTATTTTCTCCTGGCTATCATTCAAAGGAATCAATTTGTATTTTATACTAAATAAAGTATGGAATGTTATGAGAGGATTCACGCGTGTTTTTGCCCTGAAATCCTTACACTACGTGGCTATGTCTTTAGAAATATTTAGTTAACTTGCATTGCTGGGCTGTGTATAAGGCCCCTGCGACGCCCTTCGGAGACCAACTGGCGGACTATCATAGTTTGCAGCAGATCGCCGAGGGAAGAGCAGCTTGTGTGCAGCGTTCGGAGATAACTATGCGCATGTGTGGATACGATGCGCAATTGTTTAACTAACTACAATATGGTACCACGTGACATTTTATTGATTTATTTATCTATTTTATTTATAATTATGTGCTGGCTTACAGCACTAGGCCTACAGGACAACGTAGTGAAGGAAAGTGGGATGGTTTTTCTGCAGAAGCTCCAATGCACTCTCCTGAAGTGGGGGTTGTATAAACACTGTGGGATAGAACCAAGCCCAGTGCAGCCGGTCGGTATCGAACCCACGACCTGTCGAACGCGAGTCCGACACACTACCGCGTCACCTAACACGCCCATGCATGATGAATTTTGGGACGATCAGTATTCTGTGGTACATACGAGAAAACACCGCTGAAGGTCGCTTGCAACACAGCGGGAGAGATGGCGCCTGCGTGATCGGCAACCCACACTGCAGTCGTGTGTGCATGCTTGCAGTCTGTATGTTGCACGGCGCAGCCACCTGCCCACCTCACAGGTAAGATCTACTGTACTTTCATCGTTAACAGGCATAGGTTGTTCACAGTAAAATGAGCACTGTTGAAAGCCCTGCTTAAGATCTACTTGTATACAGATTGTGTATTTCCCCGCCTTGTGTACAATTAACATTGCCGTGGATCTCGTCAATTTATTTATACGTCAGTCAAATGAAACAATGAAATTATTAAGAAAGTAAATACTTCAAAAATCTGCTAATTTTTACGCCTTGAGTCATTAAAAAAATATAAAGCGAAAGAAATAATTTTAAGTTATCATAAATTGTTACCTATCACTATTTATTCGACGTTAGAATGTGGAACTACTTTCCATCCATCGTTGCCAACTTTACTGGGCGAATGTCACTCAGTGCGCCCATTAAAATACACTATCTATCAAGAAGTAATTGGGCACCCGTGAAGATAGGTAATTCAGTACGTCAGCTGACTTGTGTTTCACGGCCTTCGGTGTAGGACCGCTGGTGTTTGTCCGTGGTAGCATGAACACAGAGGCCTATTGTAACATTCTGGATAGTGAAATGCTCCCAACATTCTGGCGTTTTTACGGAATGGACCCTTGTTACTTTCAGGATGACAATACCAGCTGCCATGTTTCAAGGGCTACTATGCAGTGGTACGCCGACAACAATGTTCGCCGATTGGACTGGCCCGCCCAGAGCCTCGACCTCAACCCTAGATAACATCTTTGGGACGAATTGGATCGCCGGGTGAGGGCTCGTCAGGCGCGGCCAAAATCCATTGCTCAACTCATGGAATGGTTGCAAGAGGAATGGCGACGAATCCCCGTGGATGTCCTGCAAACACTCGTAGAGAGCATGCCAGACAGGGTGGCTGCTGTTATAGCCGCAGGAGGTGGCCCTACGAGATTCTAACGAGGAGACAACCACCGAGCAAACATTGTGGACAGGTGCCCAATTACTTTTTGGTATATAGTGTATATGCATGCAGGGGCAGTGACTTTTTTCTAAGGTTAATTTAGAAAGTGCTCGCTTTATCGTGAACAGTCTTTACATGCGTGTATTTCGCAAATTATTTTGGTGCCGGTCTAAACTTCAGGTAAATATACTCTATTTTCCCTTTTAGGGTTGGAGCGAGTGAGTGAAGAGATCTGGTCTGCTCATAAAGTCGAGGACTTGATGAGGCTAAAGTGAAGTGAGAATGGAGCAGCACCGTGTTGAATGTCCCGGGGGAAAAGAGAGATCCCCGACAAAACCCGCCGATTAGTGGCATAGTACGGTACGATTCTGAATAACAGGTATTGACTGGGAACAGGAGCAAGTAAGGGATTTCTGAGAAATACTGGTTTAGCTCATCTCTACTAGGAAGTCCGCGTTGAGCGAGCGAGTGATGTGTGCAAGATAGTTAGACTGTCCACAGGTATAGGCTATCCACGGTAAAGTGAGCCCCCTCTTTTGGAATAATATTCGATAAGCATATTTTATTGTATTTGTATTAGAAAGGCCTTATTAAGATCCCCCGGTGTTATTCTTAAAGGCTTGTCAGGGGACGGCTTACAAACTAACTTAAACTACACCCATACCTTGCCTGGAATTCGAACCCAGAACCTCCCCAGCCCAGCACCAACCAACTGCGCCACGGCTATTGTATTGCAACCTTAGACGGTAACTTCAAGTCCGGAGAAATATGTACAGTGCGTTTATTGTTTACATGGCTGATGATAGGAAAAGTAACTAGGGCCCTAAAAGTAATCAGTTAACCGTCAACAGCCTGTAGTAGAGCACTTCGAAAACTGCTGTTTAAGATAAACTTTGCCCCTCATGTTGTGTCCTTCGGCCTTATGTAAGACGAATATTGCCGCGGGGCCTTACCGCCATGTGCCATTCCAAGCGAAATAGAGAGGTTGTCAGCGATGTAAATATATCAATAATATATAATATATGGGTAGAAATAAACGAAACACTGACTCCGGTGTCTTCAGTTTATTCGTGGTTTCTTCGCACTTTAGAACTTAACATTTCAAAAACACATCATGTTTGGTTGTTTTTTTAATGTCACATGTCACAAGCGTTTTATACTTGCGTTATCAAAAAAAATTTCCTTATTTTGATTAAATTGAAATTTTTCTTGTATTTTATCTAAATATTATTTTTTTCATTTATAACTAATATGAATGAATACAGTTACAAAAGCGATGTTTTGGTAATGTCTAGTAAGAAACAGTTGTAATGAAAAATATTATTAAGGGCTGTTAACGATAAAGTGAGCACTTTTGAAATCAGCTGTAATGAAAATGCCACTACCCCTACCTGCATTTATTTAAACGGCCGCACTGAGTGGCATGCACCCAGTAAAGTTGGTAACGATGGAGGGATAATAGTTTCATATATTAATGTCGAATAAAAAGGGTTAGATAACCATTTGTTATAGCTTTCATTATTTCTTCGGCTTTCCGGTTTTTTTAAAGCACCGGAGTGTAAAGAATTTGTATAATATTAACTTTCATAATAATTTGACATTTTCATTTGACCGACGCATTAATAAAGTAATGAGGTACATGGCAATGTTAATTTCACGTATGGCGTATACACAACTTGCATACAAGTAGATCTTAAGTAGGGATTTCAAAAGTGCTCATTTTACCGTGAATATCCTATGGACTGAAATCGCCAGAATTCGGGGCGCCGGTCCTCTGGTGAAATTTTATAAGCTTTGTTGGCGTGAGTGAGTGAGTGAAGATATTTGCGCGGCTCTTAACAGCGAGGTCTTGAGAGACGATTAGGGGTGAAGTGAGGAGAATATGGAGCAGCGCCGGAATAAAGGGCCTGGGGAAACGGGAGATACCCGAGAAAACCGTCCGACCAGCGACATCGCCAGGCGAAAATCCGGAGTGAACGGTCGGGATTGATCCCGGTTCGCCTCAGTGTGAGGCGAGCGGTCTAACCGCTCAGCCACCGTGGTCCCTTGTTGGCGTGTGGCGGAGGAATATCTTGGAAGTAGAATACATCACGTTCTAAAAACGCAAAGTAATGAATGTATAAATCCACTGCCGACACGCCAGTGTGCGCTACACTGAGAAACAGGTTTTCTTGAATGAAACAAGATTTGTTTGGTGCAACCAAATTATTTTTTGTATAAGGGTAATGAAATATTTTTCTGATATAACCAAAATACTTCGTTGTTCTCATTTGGTTGCCCCAAACTGTATGATTTGGTTGTTGCAACTAAAGGTTTGTTTGGCTACGCGTACATTAAATATGTTGGGCCGATATAAAAAAGTTTTGCAAGTTCGACCAAGAGTTTCGAACCTAGATCACCTGCGCCCGAGCGCTATGCTTTAGTAGTCTCAAGTAATGTGACAATTAATGACATCGGTAAGCTTTTAAATAGATACACTGCAAATATTGGGCAACGTGTGCAAACAAATATTTCAAGTATTACAGCTTTACTTGTCAGTTTCTTGTTACTTTGTTTTATTAATGTGTTTATGCGATTGTTCAGCATCAATAGATGCACTAACAAACACGGTCACTATCCTAATTGTCACAAAAAATACAAACAAACTATCCAGCTGTATTTTCAAACGAAGGCAGTCAAATGAGGAGCCAAACAAAATATATACAGTTGATTCAACAAAATATTTAGTTGGCAGTCAATTTACTTTTTGGCCCAACAGAGAGATTTCGTTTATTCAAACATATATTTTGTTTGACGAACAAAGGTAATTTTGTTGCTTTTCAAATGTTGTTTTCTCAACAATATAGTTTGCCAGGGAAACTAAATATATATTTGGCTGTGTGCAAAGAAATATTTTGTTCTTATTTCTCTGAGTGAGAGCAGATACGTAGATATAGGACGTGATTTGTTTGAAAGCTTGATGTAGAAAGTGCACACTTGACCATGAACAGCCTATACGCGGGATGTATCAGTGGTAAACGCAGGCCAGTAGTGCCACGCCCAGTTCTGTATTTACGTTTAACCCGCCAGAAACATGTCCTTAACAAGTTAAACATAGACACTGCTATACTCTCTCAGCCGCGACCTCAATAGGAAATGTGTGAGTACACGTGTTGGTGTGAGAACAAAGTGAGGCAGTCGCCTTGAACTGTGTTGCAGGCAGTATGTTTGAAACACGGCGCTTTCTGACGGAACTGTCAAGAGCGTCCCCAGTATGTCAACCTACGATTATACAAACGTTCTCCATACAAGTACTCAAATGTACCTTCAACACGACGCGCATGCTATAAAGATTATTTCGGAGCTTTGCAACATCTTCAACAAATATGTTTTTCTCACTACTTGATAATAGGATGGACCCGCGTTTTCTGTGAAAAAATTGTTCGCGCGAATACGGGTATCTCGTTAAATAGATGTTCCACAAATACAACTTTTTTTAAACAAAATATAAAAAACAATTACTTATGCCCCTTTTTCTACTTTTAACATATTAAGTGTATTCTCGGAGAGAAAAAAATCGTGAAAATGGTCAAATATCGCACTTTTAAAGCTTGTCTTAGTAGATATGAAAGGAGAGTTCTAGTGCAACTCCATTTTAATCGAAAAAATCGTGTTTTTTTTTTTTGCTCGTTTTTTCCTCCACAATAAAGGTATTTGCTTCAAAATCATGGTCGGAAATTTAAGAAATTAAGTATTCTAAAAAACTAGCACATTTACTGCAAAATCAAACATTTTTACACCAAAATCAAGTGAATTTACCACTTTTTTCAAAAATGCCGAGCAGGATTTGTGCCACCTTAAAAACATTAAATTTTAAGATAAAATCAAGCAAATTTCTCGGTTTAAAGCAAAATATCCATGTTCCCTAGAAATCGCAATTTTGCAAGATAGCAATCTAATTAAATCAAAATAAGCAAAGATAGAGTGAGAATATTGAAAAATATAATTGATAGAAGTGATATATTTTTTTAAGAGAATTCTAGATAATTGAGAAATTTGCCATTTTTCATTTCCTTTAAAGCTTTACACATTATAAAAACCTGCATCTCACTTATTAATTTCAAAGTATTTTTATCAAGTATCTTGACACAACTCTCTGGGAATGAAATTGTATGTTTACCATCTAGAATACAATTTATTTTTTTACCAAAATTAGATTCATAAATTTCAAAATCTGTGGCAGTAAACCATTTATTTTTTATAGATCTAGCAGTTTAGAGAATTAAAACGAATTGTTCAACTTCTTGAGGAGAGATTCAATTTTAATTTATAAAGAAAAAAGTATTAAAGATAAAGTAAAATGCCAAACATACAAAATGCAAAAATAAAGTGCCGTAAATAAATTTGGGACATATAATATTGGCACAAATTGGCACACAAACACTGCACGAATAAAATCGACCACAAATCCAGCCCAAATCCTCCACGAATAAAAATGACACACAAATCCTGCACAAATAATAATGACACACAAATACTGTACAAAAAAGACACACAAATCCTGCACAAAAAAATGACACACAGAAGCTGCACAAATAGAAAAGCTGCACAAATTCTGCACAAATAAAAATGATACACAAATCCTGTACAAAAAATTACTCACAAATGCTAAACAAAAAGTGACTCACAAAAACTGCATAAAAAATTACTCGCAAATCCTACACAAAAAATGAAGTACAAATCCTGCACAAAAAAATGAAGAACAAATCCTGCACAGGAATTGTGATATCTGAAGATATAAAAAATATTACTAAATTTGTTAAGTTAGTTCCAATAACTTCGTGTGTAAACCACTTTTTAAATTCTTTTCTTCTTCTTTTTTAGAAGATAAAATAATTTAATAGAGGCCAGGCTCGTTGATAAATATAGAATATTTTTGTTTCCTACTATCGCCGTCTTGTAGACGGGTTTCAGAGTTTAAATACGTTTATAAGCTTTATGTATATGTTTGTATTCTAATTTCCCAGACGGGAAAAATTTCCACCTACAAATTATTATGTTTAATTAAAATATTTATGCTTAATAAATGGATAACCAAGATCTTAACTCTAAGCTTTTAGCTTTGTTCTACAGCAATAAGAAACATTACCGAGTTACAAGGGAAAAATTAAATAGTTTGCTAGAAGAAGATTACCAAGTATAAGGTTTACATATAATTTTACTTAAGAAGGGCTGTGCTAAAATTACAGTTCACGACATGGAAAAAGATGCATTTGTAGAATGAATGGACTTAGATAAGCAAACTAGATCGAAATATATAGAAATAATTCTGTATGCCAGTAATAGTTGTTTTAAGAAAGAAGAGGTCAATGCAGAAGACAAATAAGAAGAAGGAGCTATTGGCATGGCTAATAAAATAGGCAGTGGATGTCCTTACTACTATAGGAGGAAAATATAATGCACTATTAAACACGTATAACAATTTATCTTCTCTTTACCTGTTTGTATATCCTCAAGAATCGCCTATTCGTTTCGCAAAAATGTTCTGTAGAAGGTATATTTTTGTTTAAGGTGTAACTGCCGTTACAGTATTTATATTTTATTTAAATGCACTACAATACGATTAACCACATCGGCTATAACATATTTTCCTGATCTAAAATTAGCTATTGAGTGCGACGAATTTTACCATAAGGATAGAGATGTTAGTTATGAAATAGAAAGACGAAAGTATATAGAGACCCAATTAAATTGCAAATTTATAATATTTAATTCAGATGAAATAGATTTTGGTACAGCCGATGTGGTTAATCGTATTGTAGTGCATTTAAATAAAATATAAATAGTGTAACCAGCAGTTACACCTTAAACAAAAATATACCTTCTACAGAACATTTTTGCGAAACGATTAGGCGATTCTTGAGGATATACAAACAGGTAAAGAGAAGATAAATTGTTATACGTGTTTAATAGTGCATTATATTTTCCTCCTATAGTAGTAAGGACATCCACTGCCTATTTTATTAGCCATGCCAATAGCTCCTTCTTCTTATTTGTCTTCTGCATTGACCTCTTCTTCCTTAAAACAACTATTACTGGCATACAGAATTATTTCTATATATTTCGATCTAGTTTGCGTATCTAAGTCCATTCATTCTATAAATGCATCTTTTTCCATGTCGTGAACTGTAATTTTAGCACAGCCCTTCTTAAGTAAAATTATATGTAAACCTTATACTTGGTAATCTTCTTCTAGCAAACTATTTAATTTTTCCCTTGTAACTCGGTAATGTTTCTTATTGCTGTAGAACAAAGCTAAAAGCTTAGAGTTAAGATCTTGGTTATCCATTTATTAAGCATAAATATTTTAATTAAACATAATAATTTGTAGGTGGAAATTTTTCCCGTCTGGGAAATTAGAATACAAACATATACATAAAGCTTATAAACGTATTTAAACTCTGAAACCTGTCTACAAGACGGCGATAGTAGGAAACGAAAATATTCTATATTTATCAACGAGCCTGGCCTCTATTAAATTATTTTATCTTCTAAAAAAGAAGAAGAAAAGAATTTAAAAAGTGGTTTACACACGAAGTTATTGGAACTAACTTAACAAATTTAGTAATATTTTTTATATCGTCAGATATCACAATTCCTGTGCAGGATTTGTTCTTCATTTTTTTGTGCAGGATTTGTACTTCATTTTTTGTGTAGGATTTGCGAGTAATTTTTTGTGCAGGATTTGTGAGTCACTTTTTGTTTAGCATTTGTGAGTAATTTTTGTGCAGGATTTGTGTATCATTTTTATTTGTGCAGAATTTGTGCAGCTTTTCTATTTGTGCAGCCTCTGTGTGTCATTTTTTTTGTGCAGGATTTGTGAGTCATTTTTGTTCAGCATTTGTGAGTAGTTTTTTGTACAGGATTTGTGTATCACATTTTTTGTGCAGAATTTGTGTGCCAATTTTATTTTTACAGGATTTGTGTTCCAATTTTATTTGTGTAGCATTTGTGTCACTTTTTGTTTGTGCAGGATTTTTGCTGGATTTGTGTGCCAATTTTATTTGTGCAGGATTTATGTGTAATATTTTGTGCAGTATTTGTGAGTCTTTTTAGTGCTGAATTTGTGTCATTTTGTTTAGTGCGTGATTTGTGTGTCAATATTTTTGTGCAGGATTTGTGTGTAATTTTTTTGTGCAGGATTTGTGTGTTATTTTTATTTATGCAGGATTTGTGCTGATTTGAGGTCTAATTTTGGTTGTGCGGGATTTTTGTGCAAATTTTATTTGTCCCAAATTTATTTGGGGCACTTCATTTTTACATTTGTGTATGTTTGGTTTTTTCCTTTATTTTTAATAATTTTTTTCTTTATAAATCAAAATGGAATTCTCCTCAAGAAGTTGAACAATTCGTTTGAATTCACTAAACTACTAGATCTATAAAAAATAAATGGTTTACTGCCACATATTTTGAAATTTATGAAGATAATTTTGGTAAAAAAAAATTAATTGTAACCTAGATGGTAAACTTAAAATTTCATTGCCAGAGTTGTGTCAAGATACTTGATAAAAATTCTTTGAAACTAATCAATGAGATGTAGGTTTCTATAATGTATAAAGGTTTAAAAGAAATGAGAAATGGAAAAAGTGTTAATACTCTAGAATTCGCTTAAAATATTTATAACTTCTATCAATTATAATTTTTAATATTTTCACCCGATTTTTACTTATTTTGCTTTATTTGAATTGCTCGCTTGCAAAATTGCTATTTCTAGAAAACATGAACATTTGGCTTGAAAATCGATAAATTCGCTTTATTTTAGCTTGAAATTTAGCTTTTTTTTTAAGGTGGCACAAATCCTGCTCGCGCATTTTTTAAAAAGTAGTAAATTCACTTGATTTTGGGGAAAATGCTTGATTTTGGTGTAAATCTACTTGTTTTTTAGAATGGTTAATTTCTTAAATTTCAAACCATGATTTCGGAGCAAAAAACCTTGATTTTGGAGCAAAAACGAGCAAAAAACCACTATTTTTCGATGAAAATTGAGTTGTGCTAGAACTCCCCTTTCATATTTACTTGCCTTTGCAGTTTCCTTAAGCGGCAAGAGCAAAGTACAAAGATACGGGCGTAGGTTAATATGTGGTCTTTCATCGCGTGTAGTGAAACCCCACTGTTACAGATCTGATTCGCACAGTACAGCGTCACGACGGAAACACTACACGCTATGCGCGTAGGAGCTATAAGGCACTAGACGTGAGTGTTAGTGTCGCCCGTATCGCTCCCTCGCTTCTTGACCTGGGTCGCGGGGTTCCATCCCACTCTTAAACAACGCAACACTTGACGGCGTGTAGGCATCTTGAATGCGCGCTCTACTTAGGAAAGACACCGGATGCAAAATAGCGTTCACAGTGAACCGATTCCAGATCTTGAAACATTGAGAATTGTTTTTTTTTTTTTTGTAGTCTAAGATTTTTTTTTCCTTTTTTGTATCTTTATTGAATCTGTTTGTTTTTATGATTTTAATTTATGTACTAATATATATTTGGTTATCGTATTTGGTTTCTCTTATCACAGCTAATAAATGTCGACGAAATACGCGACTTTTTTCCAGAAAAAAATACTATTATCTAGGCCCGTACGGTTTTGTTTTTATCGTGCTAAGTCTATTCAAAGGAAATATCGGGAAAATGTTTTTAGAAAATAGCAGGTTTAGAGCTTGCATGCCCTGTTTCACGAGGCAGGAGAAAAGTACAGTACAACTGCACAGCTGTAGTTACATATATACGCTTTCATCACGTGCAAAAAGAAACCTCTGTTACAGAAGTAACTTGCAGAGGAAAGCGAGTTTACGGCACGTCGGCTCAGCGCCTTGCACGTAAGGGCGATGGCGTATTGGGTGCTCATGTTATTGTCGCCCCCTATCTCTGTGCCTCGAACGCGAAAAGAAAATATCTCGGATTAGTGTACTCTTAAGGTGTGGAACTAGTTCTCATTATTCGTTACCCGCTTAACTATAAGCATTACAGCCATTTCTTACGTTAAGATGCATGCTGCTGCGGGCAAGGACTTTATATAAAGTTAATTTCAAAAGTACTCAGTTTATAGTCAACAACCTATACGTGAAAATTCTACTTGATAATAAACTCGTAGATATATCAAGATGATAAATTTCTGCGCTATACATGCTAGAAGGTGTACGAGTAGAAGTTTAAATTGTTTGAAAGCTGGCGATGTTCTCGTTAAAAATATAATTCAATTGTTGAATTATGCCTTTCCTAAAACATGATAATTGAAATTTTCTCATGCCACAAAGCAGTACCTTGCCTGCAACCACGCCTGCAATGATTTAAATGCCAATGCGAAGAGCACACATTTAGTCACTGAAATAATTGTGGTTGGCAGTTCTGACTCTACCGAGCGCATTGTTCCCTGACAATTTTATAAAATTCTAACGAGTTACATGCAATTCGCTGATGCCCAAAATCATATCACATAACAATGTGAAAATTCTCGATGGTACGTATTTTGCCAAAGAAATCACTGGGCTATAACAAAACTGATAGCAATCGTCTGCCTTATTTATCACAACTGTCTGTGAATTTCATCCATCGTAAGATCGACACATGTAGAAAGTACTTTCCAAAGGATCTACCAAACAGAATTTACATACATCCTATCCAAAAATTATAATACTATTACCGTGTGTGTCTAATTGATTTACTTAAAAGCTCGCAATATATGACATTTATAAAATACTGGAATTCCAGCCATTTTCAAACCTGAAAACTAGCATTTATGGTTTACTTAGTCACGGAAGCAATTAAAAATATTGTTATGAAATAATATCAATAATGTTTTAATACCTCGAGTAGGAACAAAAATAGTCTTAACCCTTTCAGACCTGATTTAATTTTCTGGTTTCCTGGTAAAATTCCGAATATTTTTTTATTTAGTTCATTCTGAGTTCCAGAGATGGCATTTGTATCTAAAACCATAGAGTAATGATACTAGAATGAGCAAAATCGGTATTTGTTGCAGCAAATGTAATTTTAAAAAAATATAACACTGTCTACCTTTAATGGCATCATTTGATGCCACCGGGTCTGAAAGGGTTAAATAAAATATGTTTAGCAATTTTCCGAAAGAAAAGTATAAACCAGGTCCTCGATACACGGCATGTGAAATTAGACATTTGTTATTATTCTTAAAATTTTTATCGAGATATTGCTGCTGTTACTAAGTTGTAGATTTTTATAACATAACAAAGTGCATAACATTCATAGAGTTATGTTAATATTGTGAAACCGTTGAATGAACTTCATATGATTGTTTAGATTGATCCTTGCAGTGATGTCAACTCCATACGCTCAGTTCACGGCAGTGATCGATAGTTCGAGCGAGGTTCCTGGGTAACCGTGATCGATACTGTACACAGTGACGGGCGAGTCACTGACACAAGTATGTCATCAGGTGATTTAGTAACTGGCTTGGAACCTACCTGAAAGGGCGGGCAGGTAGGGCCTAAGTGGCATCTGTAGTTGTCATATGGGAGTTATTGTGTGTGCTCTATTTATTGAAAACCTCCGTAATATTTCAGTGCTACCCCATTTTCGAGACAGAAGTGAGAGTCGATGCTTTGTTACCTGTTTATTGAAACATGTGGTCGACGAGAAGTCATAAAAAATCGCTGTGTGACCCTCTGTTTGCGATATGTGTTGTTCTGAGAAGCAGTGTTTTTTACTATAACGACAATGCTGTATCTCTTCTGGACAGATTTGCTGTATTAAATCTATGTAGTCGCCGCTTGAAATCCCGAGAAAACAGAACGAACACAATGCTTGTTTATGCTATCTTCCATCACTGTTGAGCTGCTTGCTTGCAGCCGGATGTCACTCTGAGGCCTGTAATGTTGTTCACTAGGGTTTACCTTCAGCGTCACTTCTACAGCGAGATAATTACAGACGGAGCAAGTTTGTATGAGAAGCGCGAGCTGGGAAGGAATCAGGCACGGCCTCGAGTGATTTCGAGAAACCAATGGGAAACCGATATCAGGATTGCCAGAGACGGAGTGGCACGGCGGCTCCGGGAGTGGGTCTTGTGTCTGGTTGGCTACTGCACGCTGCGAGGGGTTCCCTAATGGCTGGCGAGTACTTTACCCGGCCGCCATGTTGCTGGCCGATGACGACATCTTGATGGCGTGTGCGATACTGCCCCTACTCTGTATTCTGAAGCCGTTCAGAGCCAAGGTAAACAATAGTGTACATGGAAGTTGTTTGTGGCTGGCGCGAGGTTTATTTATTACCCAGTCATCTCTCCTGTACGTAACTGATTGGTAAACTGTGTTATTGTTGCAGGTTATGATTGGTTCACGATAATAAACACTGTTCGCGGTAAGCTGAGTACTTATGAAAGCACTGTTTAAGATCAACTTGTACACACGTTGTGTATTCGTCCGCCTTATGTAAAATTAACTTTGCCTTAGGCCTCTTCACTTTATTCTTGCGTCGAGAAAATGAAACTGTGAAATTATTAAGAAAGTAATACTTTACATACCTGCTCATTTTTACACTGCGATGCATTAAAATAACACAAATAGAAAGAAATACTTTTAAGTTATCACAAATCGTTACCTTACACTTATTATATGACGTTACGATATGGAACTGCTTTCCATCCATCGTTACCAACTTTACTGGGCGAATGTCACTCAGTGCACCCATTGAATTTTATGCAAGCAGCAGCAGTGACTTTTTCTAAGGTTCATTTCTAAAGTGCTCACTTTATCGTGGACAGCCTTTATGAACACTATTGTGGGCCTGATCACTTTATTAATACGTCGGTCAAGTGACACTATGAAATTATCAGATTTTTTTTTATTTTGACATTTGTCTGCATTTTTAAAGAAACGGAAAGAAAATAAATAATTTCAGTATTCACAAATGTATTAAAATTTCTAATTCAATTTTAAGACGTGGAACTTATTTCTCTCTGTTTTTACCAAACTGGCCGTATGTCAGACAGCGTGAGCGTTAAAATGCGTGCAGCTAGGATAAGTAACATTTTTCAAAGGTTGTTTCTATGGAGCCGAACAGGCGTCATACAGCTCACTGGATATGTCAACGAAAAAAGAGCTGTGTCGACTTAAGTACAGGACTCTTTCTTGATTGCAAAACCTGTAGCTGTAAATGAACTGCGTGTGACAGCGCCACTAGCGCCGTATTCTTGTATTTAGAAGGGCGGCAAGTCTCGAACTCTCTATGACATGTTCACTTATCTATCTCTCTCTCTCTCTCTCTCTCTCTCTCTCTCTCTCTCTCTCTCTCTCTCTCTCTCTCTCTCTCTCTTTATATCTTCACCCTATCTCTCGTACCGTGTGTTATGTTTGTGCGTGAGATTGTGCACGTATGTAACACTTTTTCTACCTAGGGCAAGGTTTTAAATATTTAATCAAAATTAATTTCTACTGAATTACTGCTGTTTTTAATTGTGCAGATTTACGAGGAAGATATAATATATGAGTAGGGACACCCGAATTTCGTGGAAATATTTCCGTACATGATAGATTTTAATACAGTATGGTCGTGCCAGCAGTAGAGATGGGGAGTATTTTGAATAACTATTATCAGCAATAGGTATTGGGCGAGAACAGTCTATACCTGTTCCTAGTTTCTGGAGATACCTGTTGCCATCCTACCTGTTACTGAAGCAGCAATATTCACACTTACTTGCTTGTTACTCGGCGCTCTACGATATCATTTCGTCGTACGTGTTCCTATCGTCCAATATTAGTATCCAATACTACATCCCAATAGTATTTACGGACGAGAATATTACATTAAAAAATCTTTCTAACTTCATTTTGTACTTATTTAACAACAAAACTCACAGTACCCATTTTGCATGTGATTTTTTCTACAACTTCCAATCACGAAATTGGGTCTGAGCTAAAGTGGTATGAAATACGACAGGTCATGAAATTGTTTCACGAAAATCGGGTGTCCCTATATACGAGGTAAGCAGTCTATAACAAGTAATAAATACTAATTACACATGTAAGTAATAACTATCAACTGTTTATCAAAAAGTGGGGTGTCGTCCCTGCTGGCTGCAAGGTAGAGGGGACCTTATCCCCCTCCATCCCCCAAATTTCCCAAATAATTTACAGCTTGTGGCCACCTGATTTTCGCTAGAATATTTATGTGGAAGCTAGACTTGCACACTTGCGGTATTTATTTGACTACTAGAGGTTTGTCTTTATGCGAAGACAGTCTATTACATGAGTCAGCGAATCAGGATTAAATTTCTCCGGTACTTACAGCCCGTGATTCGAGGGCAGGCAGATAAGTCGCGCAGCAGTTTAAATGATCCAATCACGAAAGTGGTTCTGAACTAAAGCGTTTTGGAACACAATTTATCCTGAAATTTTTTCGCAAAAAATAGGTGCTTTATCCATGTAATGCATGATCACGGAGCGTAATGGAACAAAATAATAAAAATTCTTGTGTGTTTTGCTGGAAGGGCACGGCCATGTGTGTCCGACACTGGAGAAGGGAGTGTGTTAGTTATCGTAACACGTGATGGCGCCAGGTCGATCAGCGCCCCGAGGGTCAACACAGCCTCCTCCTACATCGCTCTGTGTCCCTGCCCCTGTACCCGGGTTGTGTGCTGGGGGGGGGGGGGGACAAACACTCGACTGCAAACATTTACCGATAGCATATCCTCCTACGTCACGGCCACTCCGCTGTCTCGTACACTGGGCTCCAGCGAGTTATCATGGAACTCTCCTGCCATCACCAGTTTGCCCAATTATTCATATGGTTTATAACTAGAGATCTGAAGAATTCGTGGATTCATTCTGTGACAAACTAGAATTCCAAACACGTGTGTTTATATAACCTTATCCATTGGTCCACACGGTGTTTGACACCTCCTGGAGAACGATGGCCCAATCGTTACCTTCCACTGTGATAGCAGAAAACCAATGTACAGTTGACATCGCTATGTTTGTAACTAAGACTGTAGAGTTTAGTCTGCAGGTCACTGAACTCGCGAATTTTTCAGGCCTCTCGTTGTAACATAGATTAAATATGAGGTAGAGCGATTTCACTGGCTGCGCACAACCAACCTCCGAGTTTCAACATTTAACTGATTTTCTGCCAACACGTCTAGCGAAAACGGCATGGTTTGGATTTTAGGTTAGAACACTGATTTGTAAACAAATGCTTTGAGGTGTATGTATACTTGCTCTAGCCAAATTGTTCTGCATTTTTATTTCATAAACATTAGTAGAAGTATTTTATTCATATAATAGTGCTTGTCATTTAAAAATGATGATATAAACCAACACTTTCATCACTGTTGACCATGTGATTTTGATAGTTGTGTATGGTTGGGGTAGTTCAATGTTGGGTATATGAGCAGAAGACGAATAAGCGGTTTATCTCATCTCTAGTCTATGTGCTATAACCAGAGTTCTATGGTCACAGGTATGGCCAATTCACTGTTACTCACAACTTTTCCGAAGGTTTACTAAAGTTCTACGTCTAGGGTATTCCTCCTCCTCGTGCAAACAAAGCTTAACCGAATCTGGGAAATTACACCAGATGAACACTGCACCGCATTCGGGCGCACTCAGTGCAATGTTACCAACACACATATTTTCTCCCTATTTTTATTCGTATTAGTTATAAATGAAATATAATTTGTCGGCAAATTATAAGCAAAAGTTCGATCTAAGCAAAAAGAAGGTAGTTTTATGTGAACTTAGGTAACGCGAGAGCTTGTGTTACATAAGATAACTAGGAAACAACTAACTACGTCATACGTGGGGTGATTTTTCAAAGGTTTGATTCAAAAAGTAATAAAATACTGTGAATAAACATATTTTCCATGGGAAATGTTCATTCTGCATTGAGACATTGAAGGGGAACAAATGAGAAGAATAAGTTTACCTACACCACAGCCTATTTCCTTTTTTCCTTCCTCGGTATGGATTTTATATATTTATTGTTTTCTTAATAATGGTTTAGAGATGCAGTTGAGGCGTATGCGCCTTTTCTTACTCTGTACCGTTTACAAATTAACTTCCACTTTCTGGAATCTCATACGTATATCCAAATCCACATTGTATTTAGTTCATAACTACCAAAAAATTATACATTTGATTAATATACCGTTCTTGCAGTTTTTCTTGAACAGGAGATACGTGGAATTTAAATCTAGACGCGGTTGCAAACGATTTCATTTCTGATTAAAAATGTGCAATGAACGACTTGATCATTTGTATAAGATCGAAGTGATGTCCAACACGACGTTTTGATTGTATCTGGAAACACATTTTATGTTCTTTATAAATACGTGCGCTGGACAGCGATCAGAAATAAGACCCGACGTTTGTGCAACCTCAACAAAGTGAATAAATTACTTGCTTGCCTTATTTAGAAACGTAACTTCAATACTGTTAAATTTTCTTCCGATCAATTTGTTACCTTTAAAAACTATTACACGGTCGATAGGCATAGTATTTATGTTGTGAGAGTGACTATAGATCTATCACGGTTAAAGGCTGTTCACGGTAAAAAGACCACTTTTGAAAGCCCTACTTAAGATTTACTTGTATGCCCGTTGTGTATTCTTCTACCTTATGTAAAATGAACATTGACATGGGCTGTATCACTTTAGCCTGAGGTATTTATGTAAATACTTATACAAGTTATTGATTTCTTTAGTTTGTTCACATTGAAATACTTTTGAGTATTTTGTAATGTCAAATGTTTTATGTTTAATATTAGGCCTAATTAATTGTTGTCATAGAATGGCAATGTCACAAATAAGCTAGTAATCAATTAACTTCGTATTTCTGTGCTTTTATGTATATCATAAATTTTTATTGTAAGAATTGACTGTAATGTTTATTGTTTCAGTTCACTCCAGCCTAACTGAAAACTTAAACTTGAGGGGAGTACATATTTAATAGGCTATATATGTATACTATATATAGGTTTATGTAGCATTGTGTTATTTATGTCTAAATAACATGATTCTTGGATCTTTAAATGTGTAACGTTATATGTATGTATGTACACACACACACACTCATTTACAAATGTTACAGTACTTACACTGCAAAAATGATTGTATTTATTTGTCACAACTAGGGCCTCTTCACACGAGGCCACTTTGCAGCGCTTCTCAGTGGCTCGTACACAGCGCCACTCACGTGTGTTCGCTGCACCACAGCCGCGCATTTACAGTGCCACAGCCATGCGTTAACAGCGCCACATACCCGCGTGAACAGCGCCACATACCCGCGTGAACAGCGCCACATAGTCGCGTGAACAGTGCCACATACCCGCGTGAACAGCGCCACATACCCGCGTGAACAGTGCCACATACCCGCGTGAACAGCGCCACATACCTGCGTGAACAGCGCCACATAGTCGCGTTAACAGCGCCACATACCCGCGTGAACAGCGCCACATACCTGCGTGAACAGCGCCACATACCCGCGTTAACAGTGCCACAGCCATGCGTTAACAGCGCCACAGCCCTGTTTTAGCAGCACCACATCCGCGCATTTACAGTGCCACAGCCATGCGTTAACAGCGCCACATACCCGCGTGAACAGCGCCACATACCCGCGTTAACAGTGCCACAGCCATGCGTTAACAGCGCCACAGCCCTGTGTTAGCAGCACCACAGCCGCGCATTTACAGTGCCACAGCCATGCGTTAACAGCGCCACATACCCGCGTTAACAGTGCCACATACCCGTGTTAACAGCGACACAGCCACGCGTTAACAGCGCCACAGCCCCGCGTTAACAGCGCCACATACCCGCGTGAACAGCGCCACAGCCATGCGTTAACAGCGCCACATACCCGCGTTAACAGCGCCACATACCCGCGTTAACAGCGCCACAGTCGCGCGTTAACAACGCCACAGTCTCGCGTTGGCACTGGCACACATTAGTACAATGCTGCGAAGCGAGGACTATAACAATGTGCTGCACAATGGATGTTGAAGGTGGTCTCATTTTGGCCAGTCTGCTTATAAAGAAAAAAAAGAGGATGGGAAAATGTAAAGAATTGTGGGTACATCCATCGCTAATTGAAAGACCAAATAAGGGACTGTTCCACAACTTGTTTGGCGATTTGCAACACGGCAGTGACACTTTTATTTTCATATTTCCACATGTCGAAAAACTCATTCTACTAGTTGGTATCTTTTATTGAAGAGAGTATCCGTAAACAGGACACAGTGATGAGTGAGGCGATACCATCTGATCAGAGATTCGCTTTCACTCTGAGGTAAGTTTATGTTAACACAATATATCTGTAGAAACCAAAATATTTCCGAACGATTGCCATACATAGTAATAAGTTTCCATTTATTATACTTGTCGAAGACAACATATTAGTTTCAACATATAATTATGTTTACATTAGTGAATTAAACACAATGATGTAGATAAACAGTTATGTAATTCAATTGTTTAATATTTTTATAACGACCAATGATCAAATGCCGAAACAACAGTTTCTAACAGTCAAGAAGGTACCGATTCATAAGTTGAAAACAATAGTTAGAAATAAGAAAAAAAGGTTTAAACCATTATACTGTATGAAGAACGCACACTACTTCAACCTGTATTTACATTATGAACTCAACCCAACAATCGTATCATTCACATGCCGGGTATACACTTTTTTTTTTTTTTTTTTTTTTTTCAATGTAAGAACTATTTAATAACAACACTTTTAAATTCCAAATCTCAGTTCTTAATATTACTGAAGACGTCACCGAGTCAGAAGTTTAACAATTCATCGCCATGGTTGAAAACAAATCAGAAACATCACTACTGACAGACGAGGTGTCTTCAACACCACTGCCTGTAAGAGTGTTACGGGTGTGATCCACTGATGTTAACTTTGTTTGCTGGGAGTGGAAATGTTGATAACATTCGTAACAAGTCCTGTATGGTGGCACGTACTGTCGGGAAGTCCTGTATGGTGGCACGTACTGTCGGGAAGTCCTGTATGGTGGCACGTACTGTCGGGAAGTCCTGTATGGTGGCACGTACTGTCGGGAAGTCCTGTATGGTGGCACGTACTGTGGGGAAGTCCTGTATGGTGGCACGTACTGTCGGGAAGTCCTGTATGGTGGCACGTACTGTCGGGAAGTCCTGTATGGTGGTACGTATTGTCGGGAAGTCCTGTATGGTGGTACGTATTGTCGGGAAGTCCTGTATGGTGGTACGTATTGTCGGGAAGTCCTGTATGGTGGTACGTATTGTCGGGAAGTCCTGTATGGTGGCACGTACTGTCGGGAAGTCCTGTATGGTGGTACGTATTGTCGGGAAGTCCTGTATGGTGGGACGTATTGTCGGGAAGTCCTGTATGGTGGTACGTATTGTCGGGAAGTCCTGTATGGTGGCACGTACTGTGGGGAAGTCCTGTATGGTGGTACGTATTGTCGGGAAGTCCTGTATGGTGGCACGTACTGTGGGGAAGTCCTGTATGGTGGCACGTACTGTCGGGAAGTCCTGTATGGTGGCACGTACTGTCGGGAAGTCCTGTATGGTGGCACGTACTGTCGGGAAGTCCTGTATGGTGGCACGTACTGTCGGGAAGTCCTGTATGGTGGCACGTACTGTGGGGAAGTCCTGTATGGTGGCACGTACTGTCGGGAAGTCCTGTATGGTGGCACGTACTGTCGGGAAGTCCTGTATGGTGGCACGTACTGTCGGGAAGTCCTGTATGGTGGTACGTATTGTCGGGAAGTCCTGTATGGTGGTACGTATTGTCGGGAAGTCCTGTATGGTGGCACGTACTGTGGGGAAGTCCTGTATGGTGGTACGTATTGTCGGGAAGTCCTGTATGGTGGCACGTACTGTCGGGAAGTCCTGTATGGTGGCACGTACTGTCGGGAAGTCCTGTATGGTGGTACGTATTGTCGGGAAGTCCTGTATGGTGGTACGTATTGTCGGGAAGTCCTGTATGGTGGCACGTACTGTCGGGAAGTCCTGTATGGTGGCACGTACTGTCGGGAAGTCCTGTATGGTGGCACGTACTGTCGGGAAGTCCTGTATGGTGGCACGTACTGTCGGGAAGTCCTGTATGGTGGCACGTACTGTCGGGAAGTCCTGTATGGTGGCACGTACTGTCGGGAAGTCCTGTATGGTGGCACGTACTGTCGGGAAGTCCTGTATGGTGGTACGTATTGTCGGGAAGTCCTGTATGGTGGCACGTACTGTCGGGAAGTCCTGTATGGTGGCACGTACTGTCGGGAAGTCCTGTATGGTGGCACGTACTGTCGGGAAGTCCTGTATGGTGGCACGTACTGTCGGGAAGTCCTGTATGGTGGCACGTACTGTCGGGAAGTCCTGTATGGTGGCACGTACTGTCGGGAAGTCCTGTATGGTGGTACGTATTGTCGGGAAGTCCTGTATGGTGGTACGTATTGTCGGGAAGTCCTGTATGGTGGCACGTACTGTCGGGAAGTCCTGTATGGTGGCACGTACTGTCGGGAAGTCCTGTATGGTGGCACGTACTGTCGGGAAGTCCTGTATGGTGGCACGTACTGTCGGGAAGTCCTGTATGGTGGCACGTACTGTCGGGAAGACTTCACCTCCACAATTGCTACTAGAAACAGCAGCTGGCTTTGAGAAAAGAGCCAACTTTTCTCATTGTGTTGCAGCAGTTGATGGTAAACATATAAAGATAATTAAACCCAACGACAGTGGCTCTTTAAATTGGAGCTTTAAGTACTTCTTTTCTATTCTCCTGCCGGCTGCATGTGACCCTAATTGCAGGTTCCTGTATATTGATGTCGGTGCTCCCGGAAAAGCCTCCGATTCGACTACTTTCAAAAACACAAGACTCTGCTTACACAAAACTACAAAGTAACAACATTAAACTTCCAGCATCAAGACCTCTTTCACAACAATGACCTGACCAAGTACCTTACGTGATAATTAGAGATGAAGGCTTTGGTCTCTCTCAGCTAGTTCTGAGGTTTAATGGAGGGAGGTTTTTGTCAGTTGAGAATAAAGTCTTTAACTATCGTCTGACCCGAGCTAGAAGATACGTTGAATGCTGCTTCGGAATCTTGAGTATTATTTGGAGTATCTTCATCGTGCTTTCAATGTTGAGCCAGACTTTGCAGAAACAATAGTAAAAACATGTTGCCTTCTTCATAACTTTGCAAGGGAACGAGACGGCGTATAGTTTGAAGATACACTGACCGCTCGAGGATTTGCAGAAGGAATGCCTGTAGACAACTGTAACATTGGCAACAATGCTAGATGTACCCGTGCAATACTCACTGATTATTTAATGTATGAAGGAGCATTGGAATGACAAATGCAAAATATTTAAGGACATATATTGGTGTACATCACCAGACGACTGCACTTTACTGATGTGCAGTAAACTCTCAGTATAGTGAATGCCAATAACATGGCCGTCTATTAACACAGACGTAATGTGAAGGGAAGAAATGAATGGATTGGACAAATACTGTAATTGACTATATAATACATGATATTGTTGCATACCTGTACTATCTGTTTGTCAGTGTAATAAACATTATCAGAGTTTCTCTATACACATTTAGTTACGTCGAAATCGCACCACAGAGTGTTCCGCTTTGAAATGGCACAGAACAAATTGCTGTCCTTTAAGTGCAGCAAAACAATGTTGAAACAGAACCTTGAGACTGCAGATACTGGAATAGCAAAACACATTTCTTTTGTTAAAGAATGAACATGGAACAGAGTGAGATGTTTTCGTCTAGAGTTACCAAGATGTTCGCCTTCACAAATATACCACTTCTGTTACTATTCTATTAAATACAAATATGTTTATTTTCCATTAAAAATTATGTGCACTAGTCCCTATTTAACAGTTAATAAACGCAAATTATTGTAGTGACAACTGCAAAATACCTCAACTATATGTATGCTATAGCCAACAAAATACCTCAACTATATGTATGCTATAGCCAAAAATATACCTCAACTATATGCTATAGCCAACAAAAGAACGCAACATACCATAGCGATATGCTATTTTATTGATGTGTACAAAGGTATATGGTAAAATAATTCGTTGTGTGTTTACTGTCTGTCATGGCTAAGTTCTGTACATTACGTTTATAGAATATAGATTATTTATGAAATATTTGTGTCAATGAACATCAGTGCCGTAGTCAGGATTGGGTAGGGGGGACTGGCCCCTTGCCCACCCCCCTAGATACGCTACTGATGAACACTATAGAATGTTCAGTGTGTTGTGAATACATTGATCATACATTATTGGGGAAACCAAAACGTCTTGAAACAATGAACATTTCCGTACAGAGAATGCATTGTGCGATTAGCTCCACGAAAGAAAACTTTAAATAGTTGAAACAAATTTATGTATAGAAAGAATTAATTACTATCCTCACATATATATTAAAACTACAACTCTCCGAGAGGACTTAAATGTTAACTTACAGGCACAATTTTTTTCTGCTGTGCTTAGATCACTGAAGTTGGGTTCAAATGTACCAATAACAGCTTCCCAAGAATTTCTCTTAAAGGCTGTTCACGATAAAGTGAGCACATTTGAAACCTACCTTAGAAAAAAGTCACTGCTCCTACCTGCATATATTTTTACAGGCTCCCTCAGTGATATACGCCCAGTAAAGTTGGTAACGATGGATGGGAAGTAGTTCCGTATCTAACGTCGAATAAAATGTGTAAGGTAACCATTTCTGATTATTTAAATTATTTCTTTCGCTTTCTATTTTTTTTAATGCATTGAAGTGTAAAAATGAGCAGATTTGTGAAATATATTCTTTTCTAGCAATTTTACATTTTCACTTGACCGGCGCATTAATAAAGTGATGAGGCCCATGACAATGTTAATCTCACATAAGGCGGAATAATACACAACGTTCATACAAGTAGAACTTAAGTAGGGCTTTCAAAAGTGCTCATTTTACCGTTTATAGACTATAACAATTTTATTGCTATACTTGTAACTGATCTGATTCCATATCGCTGAATAATTTTCTATTTCACTAATGAACTCTTTTGTGTTTTCATTTACTGTATCTGACGCCATTTCACTCAATATCTACCACATAATATGAAATATAAATGAGCACGTTCTTGCACAACATTTGCTTGTAGAGAGGTCGCTGGTGTACTGGGTGGTCGGCAGACAGCGCCACCGGTGGACCACCACAACAGTGGCGTGCAGGGATGGAAACTGTACCATAGTTAAAGTATCTGTACTACAATTTGGAGCTTCATACGAAGTACTATAGCGAATCCATTATAGTACACAAAATACTATAATGTTAAAGGAACCATAGTATAATTTAACTAGATGTACTATATTTTTTTAAATTTGGTTTGTGCGACAATAGTGCTGCACAATGATAAACACACTAGAATGTAGTGAGTTTTATATTAGCAATGCTCTCAGGTAACACTGCCATAGGGGTCTCGTGAACAGTCAGCGAACTGCAAGGTAGAACACGATACGCGAGAAATTGGAATTGTTGAGTAATCTTCTGTATGTAATTTCTTATGGTGTTCAACAATTCGGAAAATAAGCTAACTTTATTTGGCAGCATGTATCCCGAAGACAACCTTATGTGGGATGTATTTTATGATTTAATTTTTTTAAATTTAGAGTAATATTTTTTTATGTATTCTTATAAACAAACTCGCCTTTAATTTACATATGTGTCGTATTAAACACAAACATTTATTTTAATTATCAGTTTATCCCACAACATGTTGATAGTTAACTTGTGGATATTATACTGCTGTTGTTTCTAAGTTTGTTTTGCAACTACGGTACGTGTTTACAATACTCGTGAGTGTAATATAATTTTGTACAAAATACTAAAATTTCATCTTCAGGTACTGTATTTTTAACTTGCACAGTTTCCATCCCTGGTGGTGTGGCTGCAGCGAAATGTGAAGGCTGCTATTTGATTCCGTGTATCGTGAACAGTGGAGCAACTTGTCGCCGCTACCATTGGCCAAACACGCCCTCAGGAGCTCCAGCAGCGCCATTCCGTGTATCGTGAACAGTGGATCAACTTGTCGCTGCTACCATTGGCAAAACCCGCCCTCAGGAGCTCCAGCAGTGCCACCCCGTGTATCGTGAACAGTGGAGCAACTTGTCGCCGCTACCATTGGCCAAACTAGCTCTCAGGAGCTCCAGCAGCGCCATTCCGTGTATCGTGAACAGTGGAGCAACTTGTCGCTGCTACCATTGGCCAAACCCGCCCTCAGGAGCTCCAGCAGCGCCATTCCGTGTATCGTGAACAGTGGAGCAACTTGTCGCCGCTACCATTGGCCAAACACGCCCTCAGGAGCTCCAGCAGCGCCATTCCGTGTATCGTGAACAGTGGATCAACTTGTCGCTGCTACCATTGGCCAAACCCGCCCTCAGGAGCTCCAGCAGCGCCACCCCGTGTATCGTGAACAGTGGAGCGACTTGTCGCCGCTACCATTGGTAAAACACGCCCTCAGGAGCTCCAGCAGCGCCACCCCGTGTATCGTGAAAAGAGGAGCGACTTGTCGCCATACCATTGGCCAAACACGCTCTCAGGAGCTCCAGCAGCGCCATTCCGTGTATCGTGAACAGAGGAGCAACTTGTCTCCTCTACCATTGGCCAAACACGCTCTCAGGAGCTCCAGCAGCGCCATTCCGTGTATCGTGAACAGAGGAGCAACTTGTCTCCTCTACCATTGGCCAAACACGCTCTCAGGAGCTCCAGCAGCGCCATTCCGTGTATCGTGAACAGTGGAGCAACTTGTCGCCGCTACCATTGGCCAAACTAGCTCTCAGGAGCTCCAGAAGCGCCACCCCGTGTATCGTGAACAGTGGAGCGACTTGCCGCCGCTACCATTGGCCAAACAAGCCCTCAGGAGCTCCAGCAGCGCCACCCCGTGTATCGTGAACAGTGGAGCGACTTGTCGCAGCAACCATTGGCCAAACTAGCTCTCAGGAGCTCCAGCAGTGCCACCCCGTGTATCGTGAACAGTGGAGCGACTTGTCGCTGCTACCATTGGCCAAACACGCCCTCAGGAGCTCCAGCAGCGCCATTCCGTGTATCGTGAACAGAGGAGCAACTTGTCTCCTCTACCATTGGCCAAACACGCCCTCAGGAGCTCCAGCAGTGCCACCCCGTGTATCGTGAACAGTGGAGCGACTTGTCGCCGCTACCATTGTCCAAACACGCCCTCAGGAGCTCCAGCAGCGCCATTCCGTGTATCGTGAACAGTGGATCAACTTGTCGCTGCTACCATTGGCCAAACCTGCCCTCAGGAGCTCCAGCAGTGCCACCCCGTGTATCGTGAACAGTGGAGCGACTTGTCGCCGCTACCATTGGCCAAACACGCCCTCAGAAGCTCCAGCAGCACCACCCAGTGTATCGTGAACAGTGGAGCAACTTGTCGCCGCTACCATTGGCCAAACTAGCTCTCAGGAGCTCCAGCAGCGCCATTCCGTGTATCGTGAACAGTGGAGCAACTTGTCGCCGCTACCATTGGCCAAACACGCTCTCAGGAGCTCCAGCAGCGCCATTCCGTGTATCGTGAACAGAGGAGCAACTTGTCTCCTCTACCATTGGCCAAACTAGCTCTCAGGAGCTCCAGCAGCGCCATTCCGTGTATCGTGAACAGTGGAGCAACTTGTCGCCGCTACCATTGGCCAAACACGCTCTCAGGAGCTCCAGCAGCGCCATTCCGTGTATCGTGAACAGAGGAGCGACTTGTCTCCGCTACCATTGGCCAAACACGCTCTCAGGAGCTCCAGCAGCGCCATTCCTTGTATCGTGAACAGTGGAGCAACTTGTCGCCGCTACCATTGGCCAAACTAGCTCTCAGGAGCTCCAGCAGCGCCATTCCGTGTATCGTGAACAGTGGAGAGCAACTTGTCGCCGCTACCATTGGCCAAACACGCCCTCAGGAGCTCCAGCAGCGCCACCCGTGTATCGTGAAAAGAGGAGCGACTTGTCGCCATACCATTGGCCAAACACGCTCTCAGGAGCTCCAGCAGCGCCATTCCGTGTATCGTGAACAGAGGAGCAACTTGTCTCCTCTACCATTGGCCAAACACGCTCTCAGGAGCTCCAGCAGCGCCATTCCGTGTATCGTGAACAGTGGAGCAACTTGTCGCCGCTACCATTGGCCAAAATAGCTCTCAGGAGCTCCAGAAGCGCCACCCGTGTATCGTGAACAGTGGAGCGACTTGTCGCCGCTACCATTGGCCAAACAAACCCTCAGGAGCTCCAGCAGCGCCACCCCTTGTATCGTGAACAGTGGAGCGACTTGTCGCCGCTACCATTGGCCAAACACGCCCTCAGGAGCTCCAGCAGCGCCACCCAGTGTATCGTGAACAGTGGAGCAACTTGTCGCCGCTACCATTGGCCAAACTAGCTCTCAGGAGTTCCAGCAGCGCCATTCCTTGTATCGTGAACAGAGGAGCGACATGTCTCCGCTACCATTTTCCAAACACGCTCTCAGGAGCTCCAGCAGCGCCATTCCGTGTATCATTAACATTGGAGCAACTTGTCGCTGCTACCATTGGCCAAACACGCCTTCAGGAGCTCCAGCAGCGCCATTGCGTGTATCATGAACCGTGGACCAACTTGTCGCCGCTACTATTGGCCAAACACACCCTCAGGAACTCCAGCAGAGCCATTCTGTGTATCGTGAACAGTGGAGCGACTTGTCGCCGCTACCATTGGCCAAACACGCCCTCAGGAGCTCCAGCATAGCCATTCCGTGTATCGTGAACAGTGGAGCAACTTGTCGCCGCTACCATTGGCCAAACACGCCCTCAGGAGCTCCAGCAGCGCCACCCCGTGTATCGTGAACAGTGGAGCGACTTGTCGCCGCTACCATTGGCCAACACACGCCCTTAGGAGCCCAGCAGCGCCATTCCGTTCGTGAACAGTGGAGCGACTTGTCGCCGCTACCATTGGCCAAACTAGCTCTCAGGAGCTCCAGCAGCGCCACCCCGTGTATCGTGAACAGTGGAGCAACTTGTCGCCGCTACCATTGGCCAAACACGCCCTCAGGAGCTCCAGCAGCGCCACCCCGTGTATCGTGAACAGAGGAGCAACTTGTCTCCTCTACCATTGGCCAAACACGCCCTCAGGAGCTCCAGCAGTGCCACCCCGTGTATCGTGAACAGTGGAGCGACTTGTCGCCGCTACCATTGTCCAAACACGCCCTCAGGAGCTCCAGCAGCGCCATTCCGTGTATCGTGAACAGTGGATCAACTTGTCGCTGCTACCATTGGCCAAACCTGCCCTCAGGAGCTCCAGCAGTGCCACCCCGTGTATCGTGAACAGTGGAGCGACTTGTCGCCGCTACCATTGGCCAAACACGCCCTCAGGAGCTCCAGCAGCACCACCCAGTGTATCGTGAACAGTGGAGCAACTTGTCGCCGCTACCATTGGCCAAACTAGCTCTCAGGAGCTCCAGCAGCGCCATTCCGTGTATCGTGAACAGTGGAGCAACTTGTCGCCGCTACCATTGGCCAAACACGCTCTCAGGAGCTCCAGCAGCGCCATTCCGTGTATCGTGAACAGAGGAGCAACTTGTCTCCTCTACCATTGGCCAAACTAGCTCTCAGGAGCTAGAGCAGCGCCATTCCGTGTATCGTGAACAGAGGAGCAACTTGTCTCCTCTACCATTGGCCAAACACGCTCTCAGGAGATCCAGCAGCGCCATTCCGTGTATCGTGAACAGTGGAGCAACTTGTCGCCGCTACCATTGGCCAAACACGCTCTCAGGAGCACCAGCAGCGCCATTCCGTGTATCGTGAACAGTGGAGCAACTTGTCACCGCTACCATTGGCCAAACTAGCTCTCAGGAGCTCCAGAAGTGCCACCCCGTGTATCGTGAACAGTGGAGCGACTTGTCGCCGCTACCATTGGCAAAACACGCCCTCAGGAGCTCCAGCAGCGCCACCCAGTGTATCGTGAACAGTGGAGCAACTTGTCGCCGCTACCATTGGCCAAACTAGCTCTCAGGAGATCCAGCAGCGCCATTCCGTGTATCGTGAACAGTGGAGCAACTTGTCGCCGCTACCATTGGCCAAACACGCCCTCAGGAGCTCCAGCAGCGCCACCCCGTGTATCGTGAATAGAGGAGCGACTTGTCGCCATACCATTGGCCAAACACGCTCTCAGGAGCTCCAGCAGCGCCATTCCGTGTATCAGCAGTGCCACCCCCGTGTCGTGACGTGCATGTCGCGTACCATTGCCAAACCCCTCGGCTCCTGCAGTGCACCGTATCGTGACAGTGGAGCGACTTGTCGCCGCTACCATTGGCCAAACTAGCTCTCAGGAGCTCCAGCAGCGCCATTCCCGTGTATCGTGAACAGTGGAGCAACTTGTCGCCGCTACCATTGGCCAAACACGCTCTCAGGAGCTCCAGCAGCGCCATTCCGTGTATCGTGAACAGAGGAGCAACTTGTCTCCTCTACCATTGGCCAAACAGCTCTCAGAGCTCAGCAGCGCCATTCCGT
Source organism: Dryococelus australis (assembly GCA_029891345.1). Classification (NCBI taxonomy): domain Eukaryota; kingdom Metazoa; phylum Arthropoda; class Insecta; order Phasmatodea; family Phasmatidae; genus Dryococelus; species Dryococelus australis. The sequence continues at coordinate 154,617,795 of CM057000.1, read as the reverse complement.
GTATCGTGAACAGAGGAGCAACTTGTCTCCTCTACCATTGGCCAAACACGCTCTCAGGAGCTCCAGCAGCGCCATTCCGTGTATCGTGAACAGTGGAGCAACTTGTCGCCGCTACCATTGGCCAAACACGCTCTCAGAGCTCAGCAGCTCCTGTACGTAACTAGTCCGCTACCGGCCAAACACTCTCAGACTCCGGCATTCGTGTATCGTGAACAGTGGAGCAACTTGTCACCGCTACCATTGGCCAAACTAGCTCTCAGGAGCTCCAGAGTGCCACCCCGTGTATCGTGAACAGTGGAGCGACTTGTCGCCGCTACCATTGGCAAAACACGCCCTCAGGAGCTCCAGCAGCGCCACCCAGTGTATCGTGAACAGTGGAGCAACTTGTCGCCGCTACCATTGGCCAAACTAGCTCTCAGGAGCTCCAGCAGCGCCATTCCGTGTATCGTGAACAGAGGAGCGACTTGTCTCCGCTACCATTGGCCAAACACGCTCTCAGGAGCTCCAGCAGCGCCATTCCGTGTATCGTGAACAGTGGAGCAACTTGTCGCCGCTACCATTGGCCAAACACGCTCTCAGGCGCTCCAGCAGCGCCATTCCGTGTATCGTGAACAGAGGAGCGACTTGTCTCCGCTACCATTGGCCAAAACACGCTCTCAGGAGCTCCAGCAGCGCCATTCCGTGTATCGTGAACAGTGGAGCAACATGTCGCCGCTACCATTGGCCAAACTAGCTCTCAGGAGCTCCAGCAGCGCCATTCCGTGTATCGTGAACAGTGGAGCAACTTGTCGCCGCTACCATTGGCCAAACACGCCCTCAGGAGCTCCAGCAGCGCCACCCCGTGTATCGTGAAAAGAGGAACGACTTGTCGCCATACCATTGGCCAAACACGCTCTCAGGAGCTCCAGCAGCGCCATTCCGTGTATCGTGAACAGAGGAGCAACTTGTCTCCCTTACCATTGGCCAAACACGCTCTCAAAAGCTCCAGCAGCGCCATTCCGTGTATCGTGAACAGTGGAGCAACTTGTCGCCGCTACCATTGGCCAAACTAGCTCTCAGGAGCTCCAGAAGCGCCACCCGTGTATCGTGAACAGTGGAGCGACTTGTCGCCGCTACCATTGGCCAAACAAACCCTCAGGAGCTCCAGCAGCGCCACCCCGTGTATCGTGAAAGTGGAGCGACTTGTCGCCGCTACCATTCCCAAACACGCCCTCAGGAGCTCCAGCAGCGCCACCCAGTGTATCTTGAACAGTGGAGCAACTTGTCGCCGCTACCATTGGCCAAACTAGCTCTCAGGGTTCCAGCAGCGCCATTCCTTGTATCGTGAACAGAGGGAGCGACATGTCTCTCGCTACCATTTCCAAACACGCTCTCAGGAGCTCCATCAGCGCCATTCCGTGTATCGTGAACAGTGGAGCAACTTGTCTCCTCTACCATTGGCCAAACAAGCTCTCAGGAGCTCCAGCAGCGCCATTCCGTGTATCGTGAACAGTGGAGCAACTTGTCGCCGCTACCATTGGCCAAACCACGCCCTCAGGAGCTCCAGCAGCGCCACCCCGTGTATCGTGAACAGTGGAGCACTTGTCGCCGCTACCATTGGAAAACAGCTCTCAGGAGCTCCAGCAGCGCACTTCCGTGTATCGTGAACAAGAGGAGCGACTTGTCGCCGCTACCAATGGCCAAACACGCTCTCAGGAGCTCCAGCAGCGCCATTCCGTGTATCGTGAACAGAGTGGAGCAACTTGTCTCCTCTACCATTGGCCAAACACGCTCTCAGGAGATCCAGCAGCGCCATTCCGTGTATCGTGAACAGTGGAGCAACTTGTCGCCGCTACCATTGGCCAAACTAGCTCTCAGGAGCTCCAGAAGCGCACCCCGTGTATCGTGAACAGTGGAGCGACTTGTCGCCGCTACCATTGGCCAAACAAGCCCTCAGGAGCTCCAGCAGCGCCACCCCGTGTATCGTGAACAGTGGAGCAACTTGTCGCCGCAACCATTGGCCAAACTAGCTCTCAGGAGCTCCAGCAGTGCCACCCCGTGTATCGTGAACAGTGGAGCGACTTGTCGCTGCTACCATTGGCCAAACACGCCCTCAGGAGCTCCAGCAGCGCCATCCCGTGTATCGTGAACAGTGGAGCGACTTGTCGCCGCTACCATTGGCCAAACACGCCCTCAGGAGTCTCCAGCATAGCGCACCCCGTGTATCGTGAACAGTGGAGCGACTTGTCTCCGCTACCATTGGCCAAACACGCCCTCAGGAGCTCCAGCAGCGCCACCCCGTGTATCGTGAACAGTGGAGCGACTTGTCTCCGCTACCATTGGCCAAACACGCCCTCAGGAGCTCAGCAGGCCACCCCGTGTATCGTGAACAGTGGAGCGACTTGTCGCCGCTACCATTGGCCAAACACGCCCTCAGGAGCTCCAGCAGCGCCACCCGTGTATCGTGAACAGAGGAGCGACTTGTCGCGCTACCATTGGCCAAACACGCCCTCAGGAGCTCCAGCAGCGCCACCCCGTGTATCGTGAACAGGGAGCGACTTGTCGCCGCTACCATTGGCCAAACACGCCCTCAGGAGCTCCAGCAGCGCCACCCCGTGTATCGTGAACAGTGGAGCGACTTGTCCCGCTACCATTGGCCAAACACGCCCCTAGGAGCTCCAGCAGCGCCATCCCGTGTATCGTGAACAGTGGAGCACTTGTCGCCGCTACCATTGGCCAAACACGCCCTCACGAGCTCCAGCAGTGCCACCCCGTGTATCGTGAACAGTGGAGCACTTGTCGCCGCTACCATTGGCCAAACACGCCCTCAGGAGCTCCAGCAGCGCCACCCCGTGTATCGTGAACAGTGGAGCGACTTGTCGCCGCTACCATTGGCCAAACACGCCCTCAGGAGCTCCAGCAGCGCCACCCCGTGTATCGTGAACAGTGGAGCGACTTGTCTCCGCTACCATTGGCCAAACACGCCCTCAGGAACTCCAGCAGCCCCTTCTGTGTATCGTGAACAGTGGAGCGACTTGTCGCCGCTTACCATGGAAAACCCGCCCTCAGGAGCTCCAGCAGCGCCACCCCCGGTATCGTGAACAGGGAGCGACTTGTCGCCGCTACCATTGGCCAAACACTCCCTCAGGAGCTCCAGCAGCGCCACCCGTGTATCGTGAACAGTGGAGCGACTTGTCGCCGCTACCATTGGCCAAAACCGCCCTCAGGAGCTCCAGCAGCGCCATCCCGTGTATCGTGAACAGTGGAGCGACTTGTCGCCGCTACCATTGGCCAAACTAGCTCCTCAGGAGCTCCAGCAGCGCCACCCCGTGTATCGTGAACAGTGGAGGTACTTGTCGCCGCTACCATTGGCCAAACACGCCCTCAGGAGCTCCAGCAGCGCCATTCCGTGTATCGTGAACAGTGGAGCGACTTGTCGCCGCTACCATTGGCCAAACTAGCTCTCAGGAGCTCCAGCAGCGCCACCCCGTGTATCGTGAACAGTGGAGCGACTTGTCGCCGCTACCATTGGCCAAACACGCCCTTAGGAGCTCCAGCAGCGCCATTCCGTGTATCGTGAACAGTCAGAGCGACTTGTCTCCGCTACCATTGGCCAAACACGCCCTCAGGAGCTCCAGCAGCGCCACCCATTGTATCGTGAACAGTGGAGCGACTTGTCCCGCTACCATTGGCCAAACACGCCCTTAGGAGCTCCAGCTAGCGCCATTCCGTGTATCGTGAACAGTGGAAGCAACTTGTCGCCGCTACCATTGGCCAAACACGCCCTTAGGAGCTCCAGCAGCGCCATCCTTTGTATCGTGAACAGTGGAGCAACTTGTCGCCGCTACCATTGGCCAAACACGCCCTCAGGAGCTCCAGCAGCGCCATCCCGTGTATCGTGAACAGTGGAGCGAACTTGTCGCCGCTACCATTGGCCAAACACGCCCTTAGGAGCTCCAGGCAGTTCCATTCCGTGTATCGTGAACAGTGGAGCAACTTGTCGCCGCTACCATTGGCCAAAACAGCCTCTCAGGAGCTCCAGCAGCGCCACCCCGTGTATCGTGAACAGTGGAGCACTTGTCGCCGCTACCATTGGCCAAACACGCCCTCAGGAGCTCCAGCAGCGCCACCCGTGTATCGTGAACAGTGGAGCGACTTGTCGCCGCTACCCATTTGGCCAACAACACGCCCGTCAGGACGCCTCCAGGCCAGCAGCGCCACCCCGTGTATCGTGAACAGTGGAGCGACTTGTCGCCGCTACCATTGGCCAAACACGCCCTCAGGACTCCAGCAGCGCCCCCGTGTTATCGTGAACAGTGGAGCGACTTGTCGCCGCTACCATTGGCAAAAACCCGCCCTCAGGAGCTCCAGCAGCGCCCATCCGTGTGTATCGTGAACAGAGGAGCGACTTGTCGCCGCTACCATTGATGCCAAACCACACGACCCCTCAGGAGCTCCAGCAGCGCCACCCCGTGTATCGTGAACAGTGGAGCGACTTGTCGCCGCTACCATTGGCCAAACACGCCCTTAGGAGCTCCAGCAGCGCCATTCCGTGTATCGTGAACAGTGGAGCGACTTGTCGCCGCTACCATTGGCCAAACTAGCTCTCAGGAGCTCCAGCAGCGCCACCCCGTGTATCGTGAACAGTGGAGCGACTTGTCTCCGCTACCATTGGCCAAACACGTCCTTAGGAGCTCCAGCACCGCCATTCCGTGTATCGTGAACAGTCAAGCGACTTGTCTCCGCTACCATTGGCCAAACACACCCTCAGGAGCTCCAGCAGCGCCACCCATTGTATCGTGAACAGTGGAGCGACTTGTCGCCGCTACCATTGGCCAAACACGCCCTTAGGAGCTCCAGCAGCGCCATTCCGTGTATCGTGAACAGTGGAGCAACTTGTCGCCGCTACCATTGGCCAAACACGCCCTTAGGAGCTCCAGCAGCGCCATTCCGTGTATCGGGAACAGTGGAGCGACTTGTCGCCGCTACCATTGGCCAAACTAGCTCTCAGGAGCTCCAGCAGCGCCACCCCGTGTATCGTGAACAGTGGAGCAACTTGTCGCCGCTACCATTGGCCAAACACGCCCTCAGGAGCTCCAGCAATGCCACCCCGTGTATCGTGAACAGTGGAGCGACTTGTCGCCGCTACCATTGGCCAAACTAGCTCTCAGGAGCTCCAGCAGCGCCATTCCGTGTATCGTGAACAGTGGAGCGACTTGTCGCCGCTACCATTGGCCAAACTAGCTCTCAGGAGCTCCAGCAGCGCCACCCCGTGTATCGTGAACAGTGGAGCGACTTGTCGCCGCTACCATTGGCCAAACACGCCCTCAGGAGCTCCAGCAGTGCCACCCCGTGTATCGTGAACAGTGGAGCGACTTGTCGCCGCTACCATTGGCCAAACCCGCCCTCAGGAGCTCCAGCAGCGCCACCCCGTGTATCGTGAACAGAGGAGCGACTTGTCGCCTCTACCATTGGCCAAACACGCCCTCAGGAGCTCCAGCAGTGCCACCCCGTGTATCGTGAACAGTGGAGCGACTTGTCGCCGCTACCATTGGCCAAACACGCCCTCAGGAGCTCCAGCAGTGCCACCCCGTGTATCGTGAACAGTGGAGCGACTTGTCGCCGCTACCATTGGCCAAACTAGCTCTCAGGAGCTCCAGCAGCGCCATTCCGTGTATCGTGAACAGTGGAGCAACTTGTTGCTTCTACCATTGGCCAAACCCGCCCTCAGGAGCTCCAGCAGTGCCACCCCGTGTATCGTGAACAGTGGAGCGATTTTTCGCCGCTACCATTGGCCAAACACGCCCTCAGGAGCTCCAGCAGCGCCACCCCGTGTATCGTGAACAGTGGAGCGACTTGTCGCCGCTACCATTGGCCAAACACGCCCTCAGGAGCTCCAGCAGTGCCACCCCGTGTATCGTGAACAGTGAAGCATCTTGTCGCCGCTACCATTGGCCAAACACGCTCTCAGGAGCTCCAGCAGCGCCATTCCGTGTATCGTGAACAGTGGAGCAACTTGTCGCTGCTACCATTGGCCAAACACGCCCTCAGGAGCTCCAGCAGCGCCGCCCCGTGTATCGTGAACAGTGGAGCAACTTTTCGCCGCTACCATTGGCCAAACACGCCCTCAGGAGCTCCAGCAGCGCCATTCCGTGTATCGTGAACAGTGGAGCGACTTGTCGCCGCTACCATTGGCCAAACACGCCCTCAGGAGCTCCAGAAGCGCCACCCCGTGTATCGTGAACAGTGGAGCGACTTGTCACCGCTACCATTGGCCAAACACGCCCTCAGGAGCTCCAGCAGTGCCACCCCTTGTATCGTGAACAGTGGAGCAACTTGTCGCCGCTATCATTGGCCAAACACGCCCTCAGGAGCTCCAGCAGCGCCACCCCGTGTGAAGGGTTCTTAGACTCTCTACACTCACTAAGCTATAACAAACACTATGTTAAACAAGGTCAATCAGGGAATGCCGGCGCTATTTTTGAATAAGGAAAACAGGGGCGTAGCCAGGATCGGAAACATCTGTCTATCCTCCCCCCCCCCCCTCCATCCCCTCCCAACGAAAAAGGAATTAATATAGTTGGAAAGTATTAACTAATTAAAGTGTAAATAATGTCTATATATTGATGATAGGGTGCGAAATAATCTTAATTTCGTGTCACTCAGTGTTGTTCATTTGGCAACATCATTCATTTGAGTACCTGCAAAATAATGATTTTTTTTTTTTCCAAATATTAAATTCCTTTGCCCTCCCTCTTGCCACACCCCCTTTTTTTGTAAACACCACCCGAATTAAAATCCTGGCTGTGGCCCTGAAAAGAAAAGTAATTCAAAATACCCAACAATTTGAATTTTTTTCTCTTACTGAAAGAGTGTTAGTGAACATTCTGCAACTAACTTGTTTTTTAATATTAATTTATTAATAATTTGCAATTTCATTATCTTTTTTTGCATGGATGACTATTTATATTGTTGTAAATTGTTGAGATTCAAGGATGTGGAGGGGGGATGTACAGCAGGCATTGCTCAGGACCAGAATTTCTCTTGGCGGGCCTGTTTATGTGTCGGTGAGGTGAAACTGTGAAATTATTGGAAAATAAAATATTTTTTTTAATCTTCTAATTTTTATACTCCGATGCATTAAAAAACAGAAAGCGAAATAAATAATTTAAGTTATTACAAATGGATTACCTAACACTTTATATTCGACGTTAGGATATGGAACTATTTCCCATCTATCGTTACCAACTTTACTGGGCGAATGTCACTCAGTGCGCGGGTTAAAATGTATGGCATTATTAGCAGTGACCTTTTTCTTAGGTTGATTTCAAAAGTGCTCACTTTATCGTCAACGGCCGTAATCGCAGACAAGAGTACAGCGACCAGAAGCTAACCTCCCCGTGTGTGCTGAGCGCCTGGTAACGAAGTCTTGACGTGGCAGTGCAACAACGCGTCATATCGATACAGTAGGCTGGCTGGTATATCCCCTACTCCCCTCCTTACCTGCTCTACTTAGCGAAGCTCAGTGCACTTACATACAACATACGGCCGTAATAGCAGACAAGAGTACAGCGACCAGAAGCTAACCTCCCCGCGTGTGCTGAGCGCCTGGTAATGAAGTCTTGATGTGGCAGTGCAACAACGCGTCATATCGATACAGTACGCTGGCTGGTATATCCGCTACTCCCCTCCTTACCTGCTCTACTTAGCGAAGCCCAGTGCACTTACATACAGCATACGGCCGTAATAGCAGACAAGAGTACAGCGACCAGAAGCTAACCTCCCCGCTTGTGCTGAGCGCCTGGTAACGAAGTCTTGACGTGGCAGTGCAACAACGCGTCATATCGATACAGTAGGCTGGCTGGTATATCCCCTACTCCCCTCCTTACCTGCTCTACTTAGCGAAGCTCAGTGCACTTACATACAACATACGGCCGTAATAGCAGACAAGAGTACAGCGACCAGAAGCTAACCTCCCCGCTTGTGCTGAGCGCCTGGTAACGAAGTCTTGACGCGGCAGTGGAACAACGCGTCATATCGATACAGTAGGCTGGCTGGTATATCCCCTACTCCCTTACCTGCTCTACTTAGCGAAGCTCAGTGCACTTACATACAGCATACGGCCGTAATTATGTTCTGTCACACACAGCCAATGACTACAGAGAGGTAGCACAGCATTATTCTAGATACATATATCCCCGAGGACATATGCTACTATATATAGGCTATATTTAGGATATTATTATAGGTCAATTAGGCAAGATTAATTTGCTCTTTCCTCCACAGGTCCTTACCGTCTTTAAACGTTCCAGTAAAAACCAGTAAGAGCCAGCCCCGCTGACACTTACTGGCAGCTCACTTCCTCTCCTTTAGTTTCCAGGTGTACAGAAGAGATCGGTGGGAAGAGGCCCAATAGCGCCACTCCCCTCACCAGAGAGGCGCCCAAACACCTCTCTGGTTACTGCCGGTATCAAGTTAAGACTAAACAAAGCTCCCGCCCCCTCTCTACTAGTCTTTCCAACTCTATTAACCAAGAGCATGTTCCCAAACTCTCTGTTTCCTGTAGCATTCTATTTCATTAAATTTAATGCTTGCAATAGTTTTTGAAATTTTTGCTTCTCTGTCGCAAGGGTTTTTACGTCTCTCTTGGCGGTTTTTCCCTTACTCTTCATAGTTAAGACTAGCTCTAAGTACACTTAGTGAGGTAGTCATGGCCCCAAAGTGCAGGCCATGGCTGCCCAATCCCTCTCTGCCGTGATGCATGTCTCCTTGCATGAGTTTCCTTCCTTGTAGGCGTAAGGAGTTAGCCCTGGGACGCAACAAAATACCGTCATACCTTCGGGCCTTAACTTCACATAACACTTAGAATACGGTAGTTTCGAAAAAATATCTAGCATACGGAAACAAGTCTTCTTTCCGTATTTGCAGTTTCTATCCGATTAATGTTTTTTTCCATTCTTAATTAATTACAGCCAATGAGAACAAGCGACAAGTATTCCAGGTTTATTTACTTTTGTGTGTGTGTCTATATATATATATATATATATATATATATATATATATATATATATATATATATATTATATATAAAATCAGGGAATCTTATTTTTCTAAGCATAATCGCAAACATGTGCACACACACGCCTTTACAATATTATTTTAATTTTACATTACTTTAAATAACAGTTTCCCGCCAACAAAGCCGATCTAAGATATAAAATACTACTTCTTTTAACGCTTAAGGAAATCCCAACAACGCTCACGGCCTGCTAAGTCCCATTCGATATAGGCTATTCACGCTAAAGTGAGCACTTCTGTAAGCTCCCTCATTTGGAATAAAGAATAAAAGGCATTAAATATATTTTATTTTAACGTTAGACGTAAACTTCCAAGTGTGCGTTTGTCTATATATATATATATATATATATATATATATATATATATATATATATATATATATATATATATATGTATATGTATATATATATATATAGACACACACACACTGTGTTTTTAATACTTAGATGGCAATATTTATTTAAACAGGTGGTTAGAGGATAAACATAAATGGCAAGCGTGCTCGGTTTCTGGTGGGTGACGCAGAAGTAATGGTAAGAATATCAGGAGCATGTAATAGGTGCGGAGGTTCCGAGTTCGCTTCTGTCCTGCTGTTGCCTTAGTAATAGGTGCGGAGGTTCCGAGTTCTCTTCTGTCCTGCTGTTGCCTTAGTAATAGGTGCGGAGGTTCCGAGTTCGCTTCTGTCCTGCTGTTGCCTTAGTAATAGGTGCGGAGGTTCCGAGATCTCTTCTGTCCTGCTGTTGCCTTAGTAATAGGTGCGGAGGTTCCGAGATCTCTTCTGTCCTGCTGTTGCCTTAGTAATAGGTGCGGAGGTTCCGAGTTCGCTTCTGTCCTGCTGTTGCCTTAGTAATAGGTGCGGAGGTTCCGAGTTCGCTTCTGTCCTGCTGTTGCCTTAGTAATAGGTGCGGAGGTTCCGAGTTCGCTTCTGTCCTGCTGTTGCCTTAGTAATAGGTGCGGAGGTTCCGAGTTCGCTTCTGTCCTGCTGTTGCCTTAGTAATAGGTGCGGAGGTTCCGAGTTCGCTTCTATCCTGCTGTTGCCTTAGTAATAGGTGCGGAGGTTCCGAGTTCGCTTCTGTCCTGCTGTTGCCTTAGTAATAGGTGCGGAGGTTCCGAGTTCGCTTCTGTCCTGCTGTTGCCTTAGTAATAGGTGCGGAGGTTCCGAGTTCGCTTCTGTCCTGCTGTTGCCTTAGTAATAGGTGCGGAGGTTCCGAGTTCGCTTCTGTCCTGCTGTTGCCTTAGTAATAGGTGCGGAGGTTCCGAGTTCGCTTCTGTCCTGCTGTTGCCTTAGTAATAGGTGCGGAGGTTCCGAGTTCGATTCTGTCCTGCTGTTGCCTTAGTAATAGGTGCGGAGGTTCCGAGTTCGCTTCTGTCCTGCTGTTGCCTTAGTAAGAGTGATGGAAGTTACGATAATATTTTCGCTCCTTCGGATTTATACCACATTTTGTATGTTGACAGTAAATAACGAATGTGTTTTATTTAGAAAGAGATATTGTCTTTGGTCCGCCATTTTTACGGATATAGCAACATGAGTAAATATAGCATTTACTTTAGGGGACTACTCAAACCAGTTCTCTACAATTTTGACAAATAAGTGATATTATGGTAGTCAACATAAACATATGCCATTTTAACCTATAAGTAGGAATAGGAAAAATTCGAGAGTTCAATGACCTATAAGCTAGACTCCACAGTCCTATGTATACTCCAGCCTCAAATGCCTGTTCATTGGCTGTTGCTCCAGAGACTAGCCAATGTTACTTCACACCTGGCAGTATGGCACTCGCTACTTGTTTCTTTTCAAGTCTGCTACTGACTCAGAATCGTCCAGAGCGTGTCAAATAAATTGGGTTCCAATTGCAAAGTCAACTTCAGTGTACACGTGTTTGACGTCTATCTTGTCCTGAAATGAACTCGAGAAATATTCCTATCCGTACCTATAAGGCACATTAAAATTGCGGCCATATAAATATTTTAGGATTATTTGGTATGTGTAAGGATTTAATTCGACCGACAAACTCCTTGATTTGATTCCTTATACACAATAAAGTGGAAATACATAGGACACCTCGTACCTAAACTGAGTATACAGGAAGATATTTGCACGCGAAAATCGAGATTTCAATCAGTATTTGTGTAAAATATTGTAAAAGAAATGAATTGCAGTTCTCCGAACATTGTTTTAAGTTATCAGTATCTTCATCCCAAGGAAAAACTCTCTTTATTATCTCCCCTAGTAATGAGAAAGACAGACGAGGCCATCCTATTATTGCAGACCATCACGAAGTAGGAACGTCCCATGCTTGTTTGTTGCGCAGTATGACTTCGTTAACAAAAATGGCCTCAACTGTCCGGGACTACATTTAGGCGACAGGATACCGTGCTAGGCTCTCACCAACCCTTCCTGCAGGGAGTTACACAGAGACTGTCGCCAGAAACAAACACGTAGTTTCACTACTGCAAGATCATCAATGTGTGGTACATATATGTTGTTTACAGTATGTGTTATAAATATTATCTACCATCGTATGTGCACTGACACAGCTGCTTGCCATACACACATCTAAAGGCACATGACAATTAAATGAGAATTTTTTAAAATTAACCTTTGAAAAAAATGTACTGTTCCTACCTGTTTATATCTTAACGGGCGCCGTGAGTGACATGCCTCCAGTGTGGTTGATAACGATGGATGGGAAGTAGTTCCTTATCTTAATGTCGTATAAAAAGTGTTAGGTAACCATTTCTGATAACATAAATTATTTCTTTCACTTATTGTTTCTTTTTTTTTAATGCATTGAAGTGTAAAAATGAGCAGATTTGTTATATATTTACTTTTATAATAATTTCACAGTTTCATTTGACCGACGCATGAATGAATTGATGAGACCCATGGCAATATCAATTTTACTTAAAGCGGAAGAATACACATCGTTCATACAAGTAGATCTTAAGCAGGGCTTTCAAAAGTGTTCATTTTACGGTAAATAGCCTATAGGTAGTATTGCCTACGTACCAGGCATTGTATCCTTGTGTACTTTTTACTAGAGAACTGTGGGTCGTTACACCACCACCACATCACCGCGGCACCAAGAACAGAGAGGCCTGCCTCCTCTTCCCAATGAAAAACGTGGAAAGTGTTAGCAATCTTGGTGCTTGAGGCGGGGGGGGGGGGGGTGCTGGGAGGAGGCCCGCCCAAACACATATGAAACCTAGAGAGGTAGCGCAGTGTTTGGAATCTCGTGCGGCAGGTCCTGGGTACGACTCCAGGTCTGACGACTTTTTTGACGTTAATACGTCTTTGAACTTGCAACCATAGTGGGAGGCAATCCAGAAAATCCGATAACAAAATCGGGGGATACAGTTTGGCATTGGAGCTCCCAATATATCGTCTACATTCAAAAATCAATTACACCACTCGATTGCCAAAGGATCAAATAATATGTTACGTTGAGTGAGGACTGAGAAGCAACGGGGGGGGGGGGGGCAAATTTTGAGTTCGTTTCGCCACGTCTCATAACTTCCGTGTAGTATAACTTTTGACTAGGGGAAACTACGACGCTCGTTTAAGTTTCAATAGACAATTCTTTCAAGATCAATCGATTGCGTGTATAAAAACCTTTGTGTGGTGTGGTTATGGTGAAATTGTATGAGTTCAATGAAAACAATTAAGAAAACAGCACAATATCGACGTATATTCGTCAAAAAGCTAAGTCGAAATACAGAAATCGTATGCGGTTGGAAAGAGCATCTCAAAAGTAATCCAGTGATACTCATAAAACCCCATATGATCGAGTGAAGCGGTGCCGGGAACGGAAAATAAACATAAAGTCGTCCGAGCGCGTCACCCAAAACAAACGGCCGTGTCCCCAACACAGCCAAACACAATTTTTTAGGTTCTCTGTGGTTCTCCGACATCACTCGACGTGAATGCTAAAATGATAGCTTCCTTCAGGCCATGGCTGGAGGCCTGTAAAATTGGTTTTTTCTTTCTGCGAAGACATAGACTCGGCTGCAAACAAGCAAGCACAGTCCGTGGTTTCATTGGCCAACTGCACCTTAATAAACACCACACATCTGCTTGGTCTCCTTAAAAGAGATTGGCTACTCCTACTATGAACTTGTATCATTGGCTCAAGGGTACTCCGAGGCGCGTGCTACACATATTTCCGGCCAATGACTGAAGTCGGTTAAATGCACAGTAGCTTGGAGTTGAGTCTGTCGCGAATCTTGCCTATCTCCAGCCATGGACAACTCCTTCCACTCCCTTGCTTCTCTACAATGGCGTCGCCGTGGACAAGGTCTCAGCGTCCACCTACCTACTGTAGTGCCAATTACCGTGTGTGTACATATATCACAAAACACATTCTGGACTATCCTCGAGTTAGGTTCGAACAATGTCAGTCTAAAAATTTCTTCTTTCTTGAAAATCAAACTCGCATGGCTATACAGCCATTGTTCCGCTAATATTTCATACTATCTTACAAGAACAATACAACCCAGCAGCTATATATACCTCAAAAAAATGTACTTTTTGTTACACTCTTATAAAAAGACACGATTGAATGTAAACCTTTTACACAGTGAGAGAGATTTGATTGGAGCATAATCAGCTCTGCGAACCCAGTGTTGTATGTACCAATAGAAGAGTGTTAAGTGGGAATACAGAAACCAACAGAATAGACTTTCCTGCAGTGGTGTAAACAGGTGATTCGCTTCTAACTTGTCTTCAATTATAGTAAATATGTACAAAGCTGAATGTGTGAACACTTTGTAGACTATGTTCGAGTGTAGCTCGAACATAACTAATTTTTAAAATATCCTTGTCATTCAGAAAAAAACTCGCACGGATGTGCAGTCGTTGATTGGCTAGTGTTTAACATGACATCACAAGAACACCACAGCGCACTAGCAATGATATTGCTAACAACAGGTACTAAATGATATCACACGAGTGTCCAGTAACAAGAAGCGAGTTCTACTTACGATTGTTCCTGCTTCGTGGCACAAGTATCAGTAACAGGCAGGAGAGATGGTAACAGGTATTTCCAGGAACTAGAAACAGGCTACACTTGTTCCTTCTTAATACCTGTTACTGATAACAGGTATTTGAAATACTCCCCATCGTCGCCAGCATATCCGCCTCATCCAGTAGCGACAGTACATCTCGATGGTAATGTTCTACTGGAGAAAGAAGTCGCCTTGTGGACAGAGTCAGTGCCGTCTATAGCAGGAGGCGGCAGTCTTCAAACACGGCAAGGTGTCGCCATACCAGGAGCTGGTCTTGCACTTGGCCCAGTCAAGCGAGCACTTGTCAAGCACGTGTGCTTCTTTCAGTTTCCCAGCTATTGTTGCAAATGTTTTGTAAATGATGCACACATGTCAGCTTCACGAAGACCTTTTCTCACGAGCTTTATATCTATTTTTTTCCCCCGCTAAGAAAACGTCGAAGAAATGATGTGTCGGAGCAGTTATTCCTCGAAAAATAGTTCAGGCTACGTAAATGTATTTTTGTTTCCTCAAGCAGAAGAACAGATGCTGAAGTGGATTAGCCCCATTCCTGGTGAATGGGCGCCTTCAGAGAATTCCGTAATCTGTATCAAACATTTCAAATTTTGAGATTTATAAAGATAAGAATCGTTTTGTGCAGGAATATCCTAGAAATCTCCCGTTTTGAAACCAAATGCCATACCTACTATTTTTCCGTCTTAACAGCCTTACTTGAGCAAGCTACAGACATCTCACTTTCTAACCATGATAGTTAAGTGCCTAGATACGCTGGAGAAGCACATAGTTTTCCAAGTTGACGAAATATTCCTCAATGTTAGTATTAGTTACAAATGTGTGAAACTCAGTAGCATGTCAGATTATATTTTACAAGAAGTGAAAACTGTTGTCACATGCATGCCATCACTGGATTTCAGAAGTTTTGAACAAATCTATGTTCTCTGACCTGAAAAATCCATCAGGCTCTCAATCATATATCATGATGTTAAGTGTCTTTAACATAGTGGAACTGCAGTAGAAGTGTTACTCACAACAACAGAACAAATAGCAACATGTTTAGTATATTCACAGAATATTCCCCAAGCAAATATTATATACACTTTTCAGGCCACAATATGTTCTTGACTTATGACTGTGTTCACAATTCCTACATATTAGAAATAACTAATCTCAAAGATTTAGAGCAACTTTTTTCCCCCACCCTTTAAGGCAGGCGAAAACATAACACGCCTTAAAGGAAAGTTTAAATATTGAATTGTTCTGCTTAAAAAAAATTATGTAATTTTTTGGTGATAACAGTCCCACCACTAAATAATAAAAACAGCCTGTCTTACTAGTATTCAGAGACAATATGTTCAGTTAGTTCGAAACCTTTTTATTTTCAACTCCCAATGAGCTATAAACTAAGGAAACTATTTCTCAGAGAACAGTAGAGTTTATAGGCATAATAATTGAGTGGTGGAATATCGTAAACATGAAAATATCATTTGAAAGTATTCTGAAGAAAATTGACATATCGTCCCTTTAGAGGATTTTTGTAGAGATTCGCACTTTGGTTGTAAACTTGGAAATCACTGTCTTTGTAGTCAGTTTGTTAATTACTGATGCACTAAAACGTGCCCATCGCATGTACATTAGTTCTGGCGGAATTAATTTGACATGACTTAGGGATTGTGTACACACTCAGAGGAAAGCTACAGAACGGCTATCTAAAAGCCTGATTTAGCCAATACAGGATACAGTCAATACAGTGAGGGATTATAACATTTCTGCAGTTAATTGAGTCAGAGAAAAAGCAATGTTTTGAAAGTCTCGTGTGGCAACATTCTTCCGGATACAGATAGGTATAATTTAATTTTGATGAGCTCATAGATGTAAGTTGTTCTGATACTAGCAGTTTATCTTCTTCCTCGAGTGACACAACTGAAAACTTGCAAAACTCCCTCAATGTCGAACTGGGGGATGTCAAAGACATGCCTTCACTTTTACATACTTGTGGTTACGCTTCCCACAAATAAGGTATGCGTATTGGCTGTGATTATTGTACTGAACTTTTGGTTCAGCTTTTTACTGATGAAACACATTTTAACGAACTAAACAAGGGAGGAATAAGCATTCCTTTAGCTGCTGCTATTGTGTACGAGTGATTGTACATGCAGTAATAAACCTCAGCTTCTGGAAAATACGAAAAAGTTTTCCTCGAAAATAACTCCAGAAGCATTTATTGAGCTCAGCCAAACGGTACATTATGCAGGATACAGAAATCACAGAATTTGTGGATGGTGTATTGCTATGGTCGCACCTTGGTCGACTAAGGAGAGCCACCGGAAGGGGCGAATCGAGGGTGCGGCCAGACTACAGGATGTTTCAATATTACACATCAATATTTCGGTTTGTGTTTGTTTTATAACAGATTTTAGACTCCTCGACCAATAGTATGTCAAAAGGATCGGATATCCATTACCCAGAATGAAGGATATTCTGAACAATTCAAAATATGAAATTCATTTCTTCCTTAGATCTATTTTCTGGCTTTTATGAAAATCCAGTTAGGAAACAGGACTAGCATACGTTAGCTTCTGCCATTGATAGTATGGGGCTATACCAATATAAACGTATGCCGATGGGATTATCTTAGAGTCCACAAAATTTTTCATAAATTCATAGCTGTTTTGTCAGGGCTATATCTTTGGAATATGACAATCACTTACATTGATTGTATTTGTATATTGGGACAGACATTTGAAGAACACTTAGGAAATGTTAAGAAAATACTTGAAAGGCTAAGGCTGTTAATGTGAAAGTTAGTCTAAACAAATATAATCTCATGCAACAAAATATAAAAATATTACATCACTTTATTTCACCAGAAGCTATTTAGAAATATCTAGATAAAATATAAGCTATTAAGCAAATGACACTGCCTGCCAATATAAAAGAACTAAGAGCATTTTTAGGCATAGCATCATATTTATGAAAGTATGCACCTAATAATGTATACACCTGACAAAATATTTTTGTATGTGTTCTAGACAATATTTGTATGGTAGAAGATTCATTATAGAAACTCGCCATGCTATCTTAAGATATTTAAATAAAAAGTATGGAAGCAAACAATCTGAGAATTCAAAAAATGACAGTCACATTAGCAGAATTGGATTTTGAGGCTAAGATAGTTAAATGTAAGCTAAATACATTACCAAATGTTTCAAGTAAGATTTTAACAATATGAACAATGCAAACTAGAGACATTACCGATATAATATAATCTATAAGGTAAAATATCCTGTTCAAATGTCTATATATATATATATATATATCGGGCATTAGTCAAAGCTATTTTTCAAAATAAGGCAAGGGAACAAAAACTAATACAGAGTATTGCTAATTATGTCAAATGACATTATGGTGAATTTAAGAGTTCACTTATTAAACTGACTAGCACTTTAGATCCAGCTACAAATATAAACATTTTAGCAGACTTTCAAGATAAAATAGTTAAACCAATTTTGAAAGCTATAGCAGAAGTATATGGGGGTAAGTATTGATTTGATTCAGGAAAGTTGTAAGGGTAAAATCTAAAATAGTGTGTAGATCTGGTAATCAAAATACAAATAATATAAATGAATAAATCAAATCAAATATTCTTCATACCAGTATACAACCATAAGTAAGAATTCATACACACCGAAAATGATAAAGATATATTTAATTTATTTATAATACAAACATTTAACACTAGTATTCAAACATTATCAACAGGAGATAATTATGGCACATCATAATTCCCTGTTGTGAGGTAGCCATTTTGCGATTAGCAAAGATCAAACAATGGTATTACTGGGACAACACGAACAAATATGCTGCACAGCATGTAAATAATTGTGAGATTTGTCAAAAAAACAGAATGTAGCAATAGAAAACTGATAGGACAGTTACAAGCAATTGAACCACCCCCATTGATAAAAGTATGAGCCTAGACACCAAGTGCCCTATTAAAATATCTAAATACGGTAATCTGCTAGTACTGGTTATGGCAGAATTTGTAAGCTGGTTCGTAGTTGCAAAAGTGGTATGAAGCACAAATGCATCGATGTGCACTGATTTTATTAAAAAGGTAACATTAAGATAAAGTTGCCCATAACAGATATTAACTGATCGCAGGACATTGTTTAACAATGAGCTGATAACCACACTGTTAAAACAGCTCCAAATGAAGAAATTAAATCTTGTGCATACAATCCATATTGCAGTGGCTTAGTGGAGAGTACAAACAATGTAACTGGACAACATTTAACTTCATATGTGCACGATGATCTAGAAAATTAGGATAAATATCTGGACTTCATAATTTTTTATTATAATAGTATGGTAAACACAAGTACTAAATATGATCCTTTTTACATGCTACATGGTCTGGAAGGCATGCAATCAATACATGTTCCATTTCGAAAATTTTCCGTAAGAATAGGATATTGGAAGACTCAATTACAGCAAAACAGGGACCAAGCAAGGCTCAATCTAGTTCAGAATCAGCAGGTTCAGAAACATTACTTTGATAAGAAACACGAAGTAAATTCAGTTAATTTCGGAGACTATGTCTGGGTGAAAAGTCATTCACGGCATAAGAGTCTCGCATTTACGTATAAGGGACAGTACTTAGTAGAAAGATTCTTTGTCCATCCACATTACTTATATGTATCGCGAAAACAGGTAAAAACTGCGTGTACGAGGAATATTAAAATCGCTAATGTTAAATAATAAAACCATAATATGGAAATTAGATTTAACATGAGAATATTATGCATTTCAGGTACCAGGTAAAATGTGGCGGATGGGAGCATCAATATCATCCTCAGTTGGTATGTTAAACAGATCACACAGCCATGACAGCCATGGATGGAGGTAGCCACAGAAGTTTCTACCCAATAAAATATTGTAGCTGGTACTTACACTTCAGGTAATCCAATGGTGATGTATACAAATTTCTAGGTCCAGTACAAGGAGAATAATCCAGCCAGGGCAATGTAAACACTTATCATAAATGTGCGCATGAAATATATCACGCATCAATGAGGGGACATGATGGTACACTAAGTTGGCAGTACTGTGCCACAAGCAATAGTTAAAGTATAAGAAAACTGGCAAATTTTATTGCATGATTAAACAAGTTCTACGAATGACATACTGTTCATATTATAATTATCATACAGTGTTATCATTATAACATAGTCCCGAAATCTATTTGATGTATTTACTAAATAAAATTTGCTTTAAGCAGTATATACCCACAAAAGGCGTCGCCATTATACAAAGTTGGTATTAACCCCTTACCATATTATCCCGAGTATACTTGTTCGCTAATGGCGTGTTGCAAAATAGGTAAAATCATGGTCGGTTCTGTACAAGATCAGAAGAGAGAACCAATATAATCAGCATCATTTTCCTGGCTAATGCTATTGGCTGCTGTTAGCACTCCAACATTTTATTATTGGTTATTGCCAGTGCCAATAAACAATCGAAATTATTTTCATAGATTCTATCATGTAGATGTATTACAAGGAACTTGTATGTACTTCTAAAATCTTATATTTAGCATCACCTGGTGCGGAAAATTAATGCGAAAGCTAAGGGGTCAATTAAAGCACTTGCGTACACACAGAAAAGAGTGGGTTAAAAATGAATGTTGAGATATGTTTGAGCCAGCGGCAATTGCAAAAATATCTTCCTGAAATCTGGTATAAATATTCATAGTTTGCATTGCGGTACCAAACGCGATTCCAAGCTCTGCTGCCCAGCCGACGTCACAACAAGCAACGTAATGTTAAATCCACATAAGTACCGAGTGTGGAAGTCAAATTATCAAATAAGATGCACACAGAACCATGGTGCTTAATAGTTCACACATACACATGCAATATATATATATATATATATATATATATATATATATATATATATATATATATATAGACGAAAAGAGGTAACGTAAGTGTGTTTGTTTTTATGTAATGGCTAATCTCGGGTACTACACGGCCGACTTAATTCTTTCAGTGAAATTCATCTTCCACATGGATTGGATAGTTAATTTTTAATGTAAATCCTATGAGATTTGAATTTGTAAACAAGTGAAAATAATGCGCAAGGTATAGCTGCTTTCTAAGATGTTCCAAAACCATTAAAGTAAAGAAAATAAATGTCGCAAGTGTGACAGGTAGTCGCAGTTTTCCAAGTATGTCGCATGTAAACAGGTTAAGTGATTAATATGATAATAAGTTAGTCCGCAAGTGTGACAGGTAGTCGCAGTTCACAAGTATGTCGCAGTAGTACAGGAGTCGCATTCGACAGGTCAGTAAGATTGCAGGTAGTAGTCGCAGGTAGTAATGGATCTCGCGGTATCGAGATAGTCACAGATAATATATAGGTATGCATTTAAATTACTCCATAAAACCTGAGCGAAGCGATGGCGGGCTGCTAGTAATGTATAACGTAGTAAGGATTATTACAACAGAATGCAATGCAACTCTAAATATCCCAACCTTGTTATAGGAAAATATGAGTAATACAAGTGTAATCATGTACACTTTTATTAGGCAATGACAGAAAATGTAAAGAAATGTAACATTTGCAAGTCACAATGCCAAGTGTAACACTGGATAATAAGCAGGAGCGGGATGTCGCAGCTTGTGCAAACATCCCAACAATTCCTATTTCCATTTAGAATGGTAAGGGATGTTTATATAAACATGTAAAAGGGGAGTTACAGTAATGAGATCTAAATATCCAAAACTAAATGTGACTCTAAAGTGATTAACTGTAAAGTGATGGTTCAGGGCATTTAAATATCACTCTATCTCAGCAACAGTATCGACTAGAGTTCAGGTCCCTTCTAGGGAAGGCCCACACATGGACGGGTCCATCAGCAGCTTCTGTTGTCCAGAGGCAAAGTTCTGGTCTGCCCAAACCCTTCCTTTCCCACCCCACGCACTACGATGGTCGAGGAAGACTACTATTCGGACGAAGAGGGTATTGTTTTGGTCGCGGCTTGGGTGGCTAAGGAGAGCTGATCAACAAAGCTGGCAGAAGGGGAGCGACGAGGGCGCGGCCAGACTATATAAGAGCTGAGGAAGTAAGGTCAGGGGTCGCCATTGCTGTCCGTCACCTGCGAACATCGACTGCGAAGATGTCGCCATCCAGGGGTGACGACCAACGCCGACAATCATTGGCCTTCTCAGCGATGCGGACCTGACTAACTCGAGGAATAATTAAATTGACAGTGGGGAGTCAAGCGTTTAGCTCTGGGTATATAATATATATTGAGGTCCAAAGTAGTAGAGCTTCCCCTATAGACGCATTGTAGCATGTAATACCGTCCATCAGACGAGTGTGAGATGATTATTGTAATCCATTGTTGAGGATACAATTAGCATAATAAATGTATATTTTGTAGTTACAATAGTAGCAACCCATAACATGATGTAATTCTGAAAACTTCGTGCAATATATTTGTGAACAGTAGTTCAAATCACCAAACCAAATACCAATCATTTGTCACAGGAAAATAAAGTTTCAGGAAAAAAAGGGAAATAAATAACTATGTGTGACTAGCAAAAACGTAGCAACCATTCGTAAAACTGTGTCTGTACAAGTACGGTATATTGGAGACATTTATTATCTTGGTAAAGTTTCCCGATTGAAGCACAAGTTAAATAATTTACTGGCTGAAATTTACTTGCTGTAAATTAATAGTCTATCTAGGAAAATTTAAATAATAAACAACAAAACCTGCAAATATAATAGAGTGTTTATCTACCACGATAATGCCTTATGCTTATGGGCATGAACACAAGACCGCATTACATATGTATGTACCTGCATCAAACAAGTGCAGGTCTCATATATATACACACAGATACACACATTAAGCTCAGACTAGGAACTATATTGCGCTGTGTTGGCTAATTACGATCTGATAACAAAATATACACTTTTATAAGTAATTGTTTGCACACCAATAAGATGCATCTACATATAGTTTACGAAATAAAATAAATTTTGTTTACCCACGACTATGAATGTCGTAAAAAAAATCTTGTTAGAAATATTAAAAATCTTTTGAAGCAATTGAAAATATTGAGTCAGTTTTGTATTACAGGCAAGAAATAGACACATGAGTTACCATTTATTTACAAATTAAGTATGAATACCCTAAAGTTCAGTCTATGATTTATACACATAATACATAACTTTTCACAGTAACAACTTTGGTAACAATATGGAAGAGTGAATTGCGTAAACATAACTATCATGTTACTGCCTGACCGCACTACGCCCCACAGCCTGCTCACTAGGCGGCCCTGTCAAGTCAATACTCCGACCTTCCTCTAAAGAAGGCCGTGGTAGAGTTTGTGAACAAATGGCACAATGTTTTCCTGCAACATGGCAAGGAAACTTTCACCTGTTATCGCTCTGTCAAAAAAGAATGGCCCCACAAGATTTCTGGCAGACATACCGCAACACACTGTCAAACCAAGAAGATAAACTAACTTACTTGCTCTTCAACAACTCAACAACGTGGGGATTTTCATCGGCCCAGTACACACAGATGCAGGTGTTAACAGCTCCAGTTGTTTTAAGGTTGCTTCATGGGACCAAACAATAATGTCGATAAATTTTTTGTTTTCGATGCACATGTATACAACTCACTCATAGATTCGACATGCCTTTCTGGGTAGTCTCCACATTCATAGCACGAAGAAGGGACGTTTGTGTGTGTAACACAGCCCCTCCCTCATAGATTCGACATGCCTTTCTGGGTAGTCTCCACATTCATAGCATGAAGAAGGTACGTTTGTGTGTGTAACACAGCCCCTCACTCATAGATTCGACATGCCTTTCTGGGAAGTCTCCACATTCATAGCATGAAGAAGGTACGTTTGTGTGTGTAACACAGCCCCTCGCTCATAGATTCGACATGCCTTTCTGGGTAGTCTCCACATTCATAGCATGAAGAAGGTACGTTTGTGTGTGTAACACAGCCCCTCCCTCATAGATTCGACATGCCTTTCTGGGTAGTCTCCACATTCATAGCATGAAGAAGGGACGTTTGTGTGTGTAACACAGCCCCTCCCTCATAGATTCGACATGCCTTTCTGGGTAGTCTCCACAATCATAGCATGAAGAAGGTACGTTTGTGTGTGTAACACAGCCCCTCCCTCATAGATTCGACATGCCTTTCTGGGTAGTCTCCACATTCATAGCATGAAGTAACACTGGACTGTATGGCCTCCACTTTACTTGTTTTGAAATGCGATGGATACTTGACTCACGCATAGCTTGCCACACATGAAGAAGGTACGTTTGTGTGTGTAACACAGCCCCTCCCTCATACTTATTTAATCCATTGTCGTTCTCTTCCTGCTGCACCGTCCTTTCTTCACAACG
Source organism: Dryococelus australis (assembly GCA_029891345.1). NCBI lineage: Eukaryota > Metazoa > Arthropoda > Insecta > Phasmatodea > Phasmatidae > Dryococelus > Dryococelus australis. The sequence goes on along the minus strand of CM057000.1, from coordinate 154,594,290 downwards.
CACACAGTTCCGTTCCTCTCAAATTTGTCACGTAATTGTGTCATTGTTACACATGACGATGGTGCAATTGCAAATTCTTCCCTACATCGTCTCTGTCCTCAAACGTGTCATCACATATCCGACGATACGTGAAATCCACACACATTAATGAACAGAAAAGCTTGTCACTTCCGCTATTTCCACCACAGCTGTAGTGATGCCGCCCATCGCTGCAAATGGAACTAACAACAGCAAAACAGCTGCTCAGACTCGCGCACACCCAACATAGTCCTTATAGAATCAAATACATGCACACCCATCAGATTTTATTTAATATTTCCTCTGTTTTTAATGTAAAAAGAGTGTGAACATTTATTTGGGACTGTTACATGTTAGTACAAAATAACACATCAGTATGTCTCATTAATGTTTTTGCGATGTATGCATAAAATTGTTAAAAATTAGAGAGACATAGTTTTATTTTTACCTTAGAAACAATTTTTAATACATTCAAATATTCGTGACCTCGTTTAAATTTCTTAAAGTGTCCTTCTGCAGATGTGAACTCCTACAGAAAAGCAACAAACGTGTTTATGTCAATACTCTATCAACATTGCCAGATTTTGGTGTATTCCAATATATACTACTTCGTTAAACATCTCAATTTTTTAACCATCAATTGTCACCTGTCTGTATGGAAATAACACAATTTTGTACTTTTACTCTTTATCATAGACTGGTCATATGCATTATCAGTAATTAAATAATTAGTTGTGTACTGTACAATAATGCTTATGCACTGGAAAGGGGCATATGTATTCACGATTTTGAAACAATAATAAAAAGTTTTAAATACAGTTGACATAAAAATTTATTTCACAATGTACACTATAATCATACTAAAAATCGTGTCAAAACTTTTTTCCCTGTATTGATCTACTTAAAACTACGCTAACAATCATATGTACAATAATTACATGAATAAATTATACTTTTGTGTAAAAATTCGTTGTGGTCACAAAATGTTGGCGTAGAAATGTAGAATTAATGTTCACTGTCTTTCCATGTGAAATTCAATTTATCATCGACTGACTCAAACATTTGGATTCGACTTGACTTAGGCTTCCAAGTACATGTTCACATAGAAGTAGCATTTTGTAAGTGAGTTCGTCGCCACAAAGCCATCCGGTAGCTAATGAGGGATAAATATTGTTCAGATATCCTACAGAAAATTATTTTGTTTATCTGTCAAATATAGCATCGAAATAAAGCTCATTAGATAAAAAATTTTAAAAGATACATTTAATTTTCTTTTAACATGATATATGCCCTGCTTTCGAACACACTTGAGATGGTCGGTGTCACATGCCGTACCTTCAGTAAATAGTAAAGATCATGTAAATAGGTCGTTTTTGAGCATTTCTTAACATGAGTTTTTATCATGACAGTTTTATAGACTGTAGGCGATCGAATCACTATTCTAACTTTGTACGTAATTATAATACAATTATATACATTCAAGAGTAAGCCACATTCGTTGAAACTCTTTTACAATTTATGTTTATTCATCACATGCTGTCTCTGCGTGAAGACACGCCATGTAGTAAATGCCATGCACTTTTTAATACCAGTTAACATGCTGAATGAAACAAAATCCGAGCTGCCACTCATGTCGATTAGTACTGCACGCGAAAAACATACCTGTTTGTAATTTTCCTTATATCACGCATGGTTCTGTCCTTTGAGAGCCACTGTCTTGTAACGCCACACAAGTGGGGATGAAAGTTCCCTTGGGATAAATTCTCATTCACCTCTACACTTATCATAAACAGTTATGATCGTGGAAACAATAAGCAGCGTGTAAGTTGCAATGACACGAAGTCTATCACGATATGTACAACTCAGCCACACCTGGGTATCAGTGCTCACAAAACTTGGTATCCCGATAAGCAATAAAGCTAATAAGAATCGCACCAGAGGAGCTGTGCAGGACAAGTGTGGTGTATCGGAGAGGGGCCAGGGCAGTTCGAGCACAGGACTGACATGATGAGACAGCAGCAGGGAGGCAGGAAGATGGGTGGTGGTGGGGGAAGGAGGATTGACCTAGGGAAGCACGGCGGTGCGGGAAGCAGCAGTCGCGGACAGCACGATGACAAGCGGAAGGGTGGGGGTTGCCACACCAGAAGGGCTGGGGTAGTGCTAGCACAGGACTGGCCTGGGGCAGATGGGGTGGCAGAAGCAAGGAGGCAGGAATATGGGCGGTGGTGGGGAAGGAGGCCTGGCTTAGGGAAGCACGGAGGTGGGGGAAAGAGGCCTGGCCTAGGGAAGCATGGAGGTGGGGGAAGGAGGCCTGGCCTAGGGAAGCATGGAGGTGGGAGAAGCAGCAGTCGCGGACAGCACGGTGCCAAGCGGAATGACGAAGGCTGCCACGGGTGGACGATCTGGGGACGGACGAAGAGACGCGGTGGCAGCAGGCTCCTCTGAGGCTGGAAGCTGCTGGAAGATGCCTGCTGAGGCGGCAGGCAAGCCACTGGCGCCTGTTGCGTCTCCACGCCACTGCCCGCCTCCTCTGAGCCACTGGAGCTGCTGGCCAAGTCGTCGGTCTGCAGCGCGCACTTGAAGGAGCAGGCGGCGTCGGTGGTCGCCAGCTGGTCGTCGCCGGCTGTCCTCTGCGTGTCTACACTGCTGTAGGCGGCGGCGAGAGCGGTGTCCGACGGGTAGCATTCGCAGTGGGCGGCGCTCGGTGACGACACAGCTGCCATCGCCGACGACACAGCGGCTGCCGTCATCAGTGCGAGCAACAATACCTGCGCACACACAACTATGTTAGGACAGGTGTGACCAAAGAGTGGCCCGGGTACGAAAATGACCACTAATTAGGAAAGTGTTAAAAGCACACTTACGTTCTCCCTTGTGGCTTGCAATCCCAATACATGTGATAAGAGTGATACTCACAACAGCTGGGTTAATTTTACGACATATACATCTATGCTAGCCTTGTATGAAATGTGCATTAAATTAAGTTATGGGTTCGTGTGTCCTTATAAACTATCTATTTCCACAATAGTGGCCATCTCTGGTGGTGTCTCTGGTGTCAGGTCCTGGCTGCCAGTACATTGTGTCTCTGGTGTCAGGCCCTGGCTGCCAGTACAGCGTGTCTCTGGTGTCAGGTCCTGGCTGCCAGTACAGCGTGTCTCTGGTGTCAGGTCCTGGCTACCAGTACAGCGTGTCTGTGGTGTCAGGCCCTGGCTGCCAGTACAGCGTGTCTGTGGTGTCAGGCCCTGGCTGCCAGTACAGCGTGTTCTCTTTCTGTAGTCTGTGTTGCCTTCCTTGGAGCACTTGCGTTACTCGACACGCAAACACCATGAACGACACAAACATATGTGTGTCGCAAAATGTTAACATTCAGTAACAAGTGTTTTCTATGACTACAGTTAGTTCCCTGTAATTTAGGCATTTTTTAATTCAACCTGTGAATAAAGTCACTGCCTACATAATATAGTTTAACATTCACTCTGATTGGAGAGCGGCCAGTAATGTTGGTAACGATGGAGGGGAAATAGTTCCATGACTTAACATTGAATTAAAAGTGTTAAGTAAATATTTGTGAACACAGAAATTAGTTGTTTTTCTTTCCGTTTTTTAATGCTTACAATGTAAAAATAAGCAGATTTGTAAATTTTTTACATTTTTTGAAAACAGTTCTACAGTTTCAATTGACTCACACATGAATAAAGTGATCAGTCGTATGGCAATGTTAATCTTACATATGGCGAGAAAATGCACAATGTGTATATAAGTACATAATCAGGGATTCAAAAAGTGCTGAGTTTTACAGTGAACAACATATAGAAAAAAATTCGCTGAGTGTAGACTCCGGATTGTTTGTGGCAGTCGAGATCAGAAGGGGCTGCCCGAGCAGTTAGAACACCTGATTCGTCATGGCTATACTAGGAGTAGATTTTCCTCAAGTATTTTACCATTTCCTATAGGTTTATGCTAAACCAGTAGCAATGTGTCGTGCCGCTTCCTAGCCACTTACGTCAAGTTCCAGAACAGCGCGTCAACCACGGACAGTGCTCACTAGGTTGCGCTTGACAGCCAGATGGCACAGCATGTTTGTAAAACTATACTCTCGATATTGTGTGCGATTATGCTAACTGAAACAGTTTCGATTTCATATTTAAAAAGAAAAAAATTAATGATCGCAAAAACATTTCGATTAAAACTATAATGTAAAACATATTTTTATAGTTGTCTTTTATTTCTCAACTTGTCTGCCAAGTGGCAAGAGCCACTCTATTAAACACTAAACATAAGATTTATATTAGAATGCTTGTAGGAGTTGTTCTTTTAAGTGTATTACATCAATAGACATAAAAATGTAATCATGCTTCGTGTGCTCTCTCTCTCTCTCTCTCTCTCTCTCTCTCTCTCTCTCTCTCTCTCTCTCTCTCTCTCTCTCCTCTCCTTTGTAACATCAAATAATAGTAACAATGATGTCTACACTTTTCCAACTTTTATGATAAAAATTTCTGTCCTGTATTTCAGAAAAATTGCATATGAACGTCTGCCAACGGAAAACTCGGGAACAATTATTTTAGACTTAAAATCCCTCCTCCCCACCAAAAAAATAAAACAGTGCTTCATCATTATCAAATAGTAAAAATATTTCGATACATCTAAATAACCATACATCATTATATTTTACCATTAAAATATACTGGAGATGTTTGTTCTGGAGCATGGAATTGGGTTGTGGACTATGGACTCTCCTCATTAACCCTAGGCGACGGCAAAGTATTTCACCAGAATTCACCTTTCCCCTTCAATATTTCCTTTTTTCACTCAGAATCTCCCACAGTAGCCTTGTTCAATACAGCTGACTATTTGTTCCACAACTCAGCAAGGTGCGCTCAGGACTATTTGGAAATGTTCTCAAATCACGAAGGTGGAATCAAGCTTGGCTGATGAAACTCATTTACAGTATTAGTAATTTATGTATGAACAGATGTATCTTATATATTACAAAATATTTCATTTTAACAGTAGATAATTTGATAGCACGAACAAATTATATGAAATTTAAACCATGAAGTATAAAACAATAAGTTAGTGATATAACTAATATGACTGCTTTCCTCGAGATACTCGATCAGTGAGCCAAGTTCTGTGGTACAAGAGCCATGTTTGTTTGCATCATTGATCCTGTTAGCGATGTTGATTTTCAGTAACCTTGGCACCAAGTTTCATTTAACTCAAAAAATTAAGAAAATTGAAAGAAAAAAAAATACGTGAAAACGAAAACTTAAAATCTAAACATTATTTAAAAAAATTTTGTCTTATAAAAGTATTTTATAATCAAAAAAATATATTTTTAACAGCACTATTTAACATTTTTAAAATTGAAAAAAAGAAAGTTTTTTATGACCTACAAAGACGGCAGAGTCCACACACCCAGCCCCACCTGGAATGTCGACCAACAGTCAAGTGACCCCACCCCCCTGGTTACCTTTTCATTGGTTATTTAATCGGCCAGTCTGTCGGCTCCCTTTCCTTCTCCCCCTCCATTTAAGCATTAGCTTTTAGTTTTCCTAAAACATGGACAGGATTTCGACCCAGGGATGAATAATGTCACGAATCATAGATCGTCACCTAATAAAGTGTAATAGTTTTAGTAATTTGGCACCACAGTTGGTAACGCGGCGTATTTGCCGTTTTTGTGTCTATATTTGGTTATATACCAGCTGGTACATTTATTCTCATTGCCATTTATTAATCTTGTATGTATTTTATTGTACTATACATAGTTTCTACGGTAAAATTATTCTTATTGCTTAGTGTTAATCTATTATGGATTTTATTGCACTTATATTTTATATGGTTGTGTGATATTTGTAATATATATTATTTGTGAAAATCGCTTTGTAAAGAGTCGAGACCGTGGCGCTTGGGGTGGCGGGAGACCGCGACATCACCTGGCTATGAAAGCGCGCCCTAGCCAGTGTGTGAGAGTCCGCCACGGTGTTTAGACGGCCGAGGTAGTGTGTGATCGACCGCGGAGCTGGACTGTATCGGGAAGTCGGGAGGACGTTTAGCAGTATGGGACTGCTATGTAATTTCTCCCTGGTCGCGATGTGTGGTGTGTTACGCGAGCAAGTGAATATCGCTGTAAAATTTTCTGGATTAAACAAATTAACTCTTTGAAGAATATTACAAGAACATGCCTGGCATGAACGTAGAAACGATGTTGCTATGTTTGCCTACAGTGAGCAGCTCCTGCTAGGGAAATATGGACCATGTATCGCAGAGACGTAAACTTGAAGCGGTTGTAATATGTGTGAAAAAGCTGCATGCACGAGTAATATTCACTTAAATACGAGTGTACTGAAAATCGCGGAAATAACTGTGAGACAGCGACTTGTGACCCATCAGCTGCTCTCCTTGTGGCTGCGTCGAGCGGGCCGGAGTCTACAGCGAGCTGGCACTGGGAAGCAAGGACGTTCCCCGACATGACCAGGCGATCAGCTGTACGATATTCTGAATGAATGCCCAACTTAAGGTATGAGTAATGTGTAAGCGCCGTCGTCAGCTTGTACCTGCGGAGTCCGTCGTCCCTCTTTTGAAACATTTTTTTGAAAAATGCTAAGTGCTGCGGAAACTATTCTTGTTTAGGGTTAAATTTCATTACTAAAATTTTATGAGCGCCAGTTATTGAAAATTACTGCATAGGGCAAAAGACGTTGAACTTAATTAAGGGGTCTGCACATGCAATATGTACACTGAGCGTGAAACATTTTAATATGTTTTATTGTGTGCATTTACGTGTGGTATCAGTGCTTGTAAACAGTCGTTCTGGTACAAACTAAATAGTGAATCAAAGACCTTGAAATTTAAAGAGCAGAGAGTCATTATTTGCAAATGACCCCCTGATTTACGAACGACCTGTAATGCTGTAATATGAGTAGTACGATTGTAGATATTTATAAGGGAAAGAGCTTGGGCCATGGCAGTTGGGTTTTTCAAGTCGAGATAACTTTCTGCCCCGTAGGGGTAGTTTAGGTAATATTAAAGTGTCGTGGAGTGAGGTAGAGGTTGACACACCTGAAACCCCTGCGGGGTAGAACGGCGTCTCAATACTGATCAATATAATGCCTCGTGGCCCATATTTTCCTCACTTTTGGGTGTGTTACAACTCTTTAACTCATGTCCACATTTACGAGAACCAAGAATCATAAAAGCTAGCTAGGCCTGTCTTCTTCACATATTTTTTACCCCTCTCACACTGACGTGATTGACTACTTGCAGCAGCAAGTCTCACCAAAGAAGCACCATGAACATTCTGACAGGCACTGAATTTTTAATAGTTTTCACATGCAGGATATCACTTGCTGGCTAAGTTTTCTTATGAGGTTACTTTTCCAGTTGTATTGGTATGGTCTGCTGGCATTTTGGTTGCTCTTGCCTGGTTGGTCAGTAAATATGGTGGGTATTTGTTTGGATTGGCGGTGTTAAGTGTCAGTTGATTTGGTTGATCGGTTTTGACCATCAGTTGTCTGGTCAGTTGGTCTTATTGGTTTCTTGGTTTGGATGGTTGGTCATGTTGGTCAGTTGGTTTTTATATCAGTCTTGTTGATCAGTTCTTTTGGATTGTCGGCTTTGTTGGTAAGTTCTTTTGGATGGCCTGTCTTGTTGCTCTTGATGGCCAGATAACCTGAGACCAGTGCTTTCGACACTTAGCATGCCATTTGTCTCACCATTTATTGTGGGTTTTGGGAATGTATAAAGAATCGTACTTTGTAGGAATGTCAGTTCGTGGGCAGAAGCAGGAAGGACATCGTCTCGTCTAGATTCTGTAGCTTCGCTTCAACATTCGACTTCTTATTTAACAGCTTAGATGTCTTTGGAAATCCCAAAGTCAACAAAGTCTGTGTCAGTACCATTGACTTCTTCTGCTGAGTGGTCAACAGCAACGTCATCAGTATCACAGACCAAGCCAACATTGCCAGTTCCAGAAGTGGCTGCATGCTCGTCAAGACTTCGATGCAAGTACTGCGATGAAGACATCGCAAATAGTAGCAGTGTTAAATGACACGAGAAGTGCAATCAGTGGCATCGTCAGTTTTCTCATACTTGTGGCCTAAACATATATTTGAATATATTTAAAGAGTTTTTCCTCCACCTGCTAGGAAAAATAGTGTATTGTGATTGCCACAAAATTGTGATGAACTTGTATCTACTGCACGAGCACGATGCGACAAACGTCACACTAAGTGTCGAGATACACTAGTCCCTGGGTATCTGACCATCAAGTCCAACAAGGCGGACGATCCAAACCAACAAACCAACAAGACCTACCAGACCCACTGATTGTCAAGACCGATCGACCAAACAACTGACACCCAACACCGACCATCCAAACCAACCAACTAACCAGATAAAACCAACTGCTGATGCCAGCAAAACCACATCAATGAAATTCGGAAAGTAACCTCAGAAAGAAAACTAAAGTAAAACTGAAAAATAAATGAAAACTTTAAAAGAAACATAAACAAGAAACATCTACATTAACTTAACCATTTAGGCTGACTGAACACATCAACCGGCAAGACATACTAACTGACAAGACCAACAAACAAGACCAATCGATAAGACCAACCCGGCCAAACATTCATACCAGCCTAACTAACCAACAAGGCCGATGGACCAGACCAACCAAACATACCAACAATGCAAACTGACAATATTCGCTGGTCATACCAAACCACACGAGCTGACCAGACATATGTCCAGACCAACCGAATGTACTAACCATCAGTACCGACCAGAGCAACCAAAAAGATGACCAGCCATACAGACTGTCTATACCAGCCGACCATACAGACTGTCTATACCAGCCGACCATACAGACTGTCTATACCAGCCGACCATACAGACTGTCTATACCAGCCGACCATACAGACTGTCTATACCAGCCGACCATACAGACTGTCTATACCAGCCGACCATACAGACTGTCTATACCAGCCGACCATACAGACTGTCTATACCAGCCGACCATACAGACTGTCTATACCAGCCGACCATACAGACTGTCTATACCAGCCGACCATACAGACTGTCTATACCAGCTGACCATACAGACTGTCTATACCAGCCGACCATACCAAGCGACTTGACCAACCAGCCATACCAACCATACAGACTGACTATGCCAACTCACCATATCAGACGGCCATAGAAGCTGACCATGTGAACAGACCATCAATACTAACAGGTCATTCCATCCATAAAGATCGACCAACTCAAAATACTAACAGGCAAGACCAACCAACCAACAAGAACAAGAGCACAATTCAACCAGACTAACCAGCAAGACCGACCTACTAGACCAACCAGGTTCTTAGCTAAAATTTTCTCAAAACATCTCGCTCATCACGACCATACAGCGAATCGTGACTCGATTATCGGGACATGATAAAACAATGCGCGAGCTACGAGAAATGTCTCAAAGCATGTCACGATTCACGTCGTGCTAGATGAAGCCTGCCGAGCAAATACGAGCCTTAAGTAATGCAATGAATGTTAGGCTCAGAGTAATAAGTACGTCTGAGAGATCCAAGACGTTAAGTATGGGATCAGATATCGCACTCAACAACATATGTTTTAAAATACATACAAATAGTTATGTAAGAATTACATAGATGTTATACTGTATAATCGTAGGCACATCAGGCTCAAGTCGCGAAGCACATCTGAAGCTGCATTACACGTCGGAAACAGATATCGAACAAATACGAGTCCTGTCGTGAATAATCCATTTCTGTTATCTCCGTAGCTATGTTTCTGGCATATGTGAAGACATATTTTCTTAAAAAGAAATTGAACATAGTAAAACAATGTAAAGCCAGGTAGATTATAATATGGCAGCAAAATCTGTCATAGTCATGTGTATTATAGATTATATTCTTTACTATATTGCAAATATTTTAATATAGGCTACGATTTATAAAATATTTGTAGTATGTTCAATTTAATGGTTTTGTAACTTGATTAAATATCAATATAACAAAAATTTTATTTGAAAAATTTAAAGCTTTAAAAAATGCTTTAAAGTGTTTTTTTTTAATGGATAGTGATAAAATATTAATAAGAAATTTGAATATTTAATCTCCTATTAAGTTAAACAATTTAGTATAATCAGTAGGTGTAACATATTATTAAAGATGAAGGGAACATGGTACTAAACTACCTACTTACAAACTAGCGATAATTCTAGCAATAGTACTAATTAATAATGGCACTGTTAGAGTTACGTACACAGTTTCGAGTAGTAAAAACAAACAAAAAAGTAGTCAAGACGAGAACGAAATAAATATTATATATGTGTTTTACAAAATTATTTTACTTAATGTACATATTTTTATTTAGCCAAGAGATATGAAACAGTAAACATATCATAGAACTATTGACTTTGAGTAATTGTAAAAAATTGTAAATGATTATGCATATGTGAGATTTTGAGATACAAAGTGTCTATAAATGATGTTGTTGATTATTCTGCGCATTATAATATAGCCGAAAACTATTTTAAAAATTTCCCATGTGTGATATCAAATAAAGTAACTCATTCAGTCAGAAATGATACTTAAAAAGAAATTAGTTGCAGTTTTACAATAAAATTAGTTAACTATGAGGAAATTCAATTATAAGGCAACTAAATAAATCAACAAATAATCCAGGAGTTCTGCAATAGCTGAAATGAAAATTATAATTATAAAATATGAAAACCTTAATTCCGAAGGAAGACTGCCAAATAATTGTTTGATAGATTAATTATAGTAGACATAAATCCATAAAAATACAGATTAATTTAATGTGTAATTAACAAAAATTACCAAATTTTACTATAAATAAAAATACTATATTCATGTAAAAAATATATTTAAAAAAATTTAATGCTAGAAATTAGAAAATTTTTAGTGTTTTCGATATTCTCTGGAGAGTATTTTGTTTCTAGCATGTAGTGATAATCAGGATACACCAAATAATTATTGTATAATAAATAGTGAATGTTAAGATATGAACATCCTTGAAATAATTCCTAAACATATGTTTATAAAGAATATGCATAAGTTACAAAACATGAAATTTTAGTAATTACGTACAAGTCATAAGTATAAAAAGTGGGAAAACAAATTGTGAACTTCTGCAAAAAATTCCACAGCTTTATTTTTTCCATTCGGACTTATAAATCTAAATATCTCGATGAATTTAAATGTGTTACGATATCTTTTGAATATATTGGGCTTAATTTTTTATTTGTATTATGTACGTCATTTATAAAGTAATAATTTCTGATGTTTTGTTTAATTTATATTCTGATTATACTGACGCCAAGGTAGATTATTACTTAATTTCAATAACATCTGTAAACAATTTTTGAATGCTACCTTAAGCTATGAATATATACAGGAAAATATTTATGTAATTTTAATTTTATGTAGATGCATTACAACTGCAACTCGAATGTTTCCTGTCATATTGCCACAATCTCTTATATTAAAAGGAATGGTGCATGAAAGCAGCGTATTTACCAGATTTTCGATATAAATCATTTTCCAAAGGATTTGTCGAAATTTTTTGCTCGACGAAACGTAAATAATAATTTTTGACGCCGTTTTACGTTGTTAGATCTTCACAGCCTTTGTTATTCTCGGGGCACTAATGGAAGAAATAATATTATTATTTTTTTCTTATCTTCAATCAGAGCTCCGAGAATAACGAACGCAGAGAATATTTAACCATGTAATAAGGTGTTAAATATTGTTATTTACGTCTTGTCGAACCAAAAATTCGAAAAATCCTCTTCAAAACAAATTGTGACAAAAATATATAAACATACGATGTTTATGCATCATTCCCCTTAATACTCAACTTATACAACAAATATAACATTTTTTGCTTCAACAATGTTTTTTGTTTTTTTTTATTCATCATTTAAACACATTATAAAATTATTCTTTTCATATATACACATTTTCCCCATTTTGTTTTAATCTTTTATTTAACCATTTCGTTAATTATCTATATGTTCTTCATTGCATATTCTATATCCCTGATCGTGTTTACTTCTTTATTCTATCTGTCCACTTATTTAAGCACGTATCATTTTTACTCGAAATATGGAGTGTGTAGTGGAGATATTTGGGCGTATCGATGTCAAGAGAGCCGACGAGGGTTAAGTGAGGTGAGAATGGAGCAGCGCCGGAATGTAAGGGCAGGGTAGATGGGAGAACCCCGAGAAAACCAGTGGCATCGTCCGACACGAATGCGGAAATCCGGGAGCGACCCCGCCGGGAATCGAACGCGGTTCTCCTCGGTAGGAGGCGAGCGCTGGAGCTGAAGTGGTTCGAGGAAGTGAGAGCGATAAGGGCGACACTAACACAGGTTCCTAACGCTCCAACGCCCCTACGTGCTGAGCGCTGAACTGACGTGCAAGTGCCGCCTCTTGTAGGGCCGCGTGTGCCCATGGCACTTCACTTCAAGTGCCGACCATATCAGTGCAGGCTCCTTATTGCATGTTTCCACCTGGGGGCAGCGGCTAGCGCACTCGCCTCCCACCAAGGCGATCCGTGCTCGATTCCCGACGGGCCCGCTCCCGAATTTACGCACGTGGGAATCGTGCTGGGCGATGCCGCCTGCAGGCGGGCCTTCTCGGGGCACTCCCACCCCCCCCCCCCCCCCGCCCTTGCAATACAGCGCAGCTCCATCCCAGGGCCACACTTCATGTCATGTTCAAGGATGACGGCACCTACGGGTCCCAGCTGGAATGCCCGTCACTCGGAGGATGTAGCCTCGCCCTGGGTCCATCCCCCATATGCATTTATTATTATTTATGTTTCCAACTAGTATGTTGTGATATACAGTAGCGTGAAGAAGACGTTTTTTAGCTATGTTGAAAGCCACGGGAAATAATTTATAACGTGCATAATGTATTCAGAGTAGATATTATTCGTATAGTCTGAAATGTGTTTTCTCTTCTTACACCGAGCCAGGTGTCGGAGTGGTAACTCACTGGACTCGCGTTCGGCAGGACCCGGGCTCGATTCCCGGCCCGGGCATCCTGATTTCTCCTTCCCTAAACTACTCCAAGCGAATGCTGGGATGGGTCCCTAACAAAGACCATGGCCTATTCACTGTCTACTTGCACCGCCCCTAATGACCTCGCTGTCGACGAGACGTTAAGCCCACCTACCTATAGGCTGTTCACGGTGAAAATTAGCATTTTTTGAAAGCCCTGCTTAAGATCTACTTGTGTACACGTTGTGTATCTTTCCGCCGTATGTAAAATTACCATTACTATCTGCCTCATCACTTTATTCATGCGTCGGTCAAATGAAAGTGCGAAATTATTAAGAAAGTAAATACTTTACAAGTCTGCTCATTTTTACACATCCATGCATTAAACAAAATCAGAAAGTGAAAGAATTAATTTTACGTTATCATAAATGCTTACCTAACACTTTATATTCGACGTTTTTATATATATATATACTTTTCATCCATCGTTACCAAATATCATGCATGCAAGTGCAGTGACTTTTCTCTAAGGTTCATTTCTAAAGTGCTCACTTTATGGTGAACAGACTTTAGCTATTCTTACAAAGGTATGATCAGAGCAGGTTTAGTGTTTTCGTAATAGAAACACACTGCAATGTTATTGAAGTGTCAGTTAGGCGGGCGGTAGATAAGTACTGGTGCATGCTTACCTTGGCGGCCATGGCTTACTGGCTGCGAGAGACGACAACCTGCGTGAGTATGCGGACAGTGGTATATATACCGCAGTGTGTGGGAGTGCTGACGAGTCAGGCATTGCTCGGTGTCACGTAGTTCCCTCGCAGGCACGGGTCTATCGCCGATCACGCTCGCTGATGACAAACACGCACGGTGCTTGTGTTCTCTTCCTCGTGTCGAGTACCTCCTACTGGCAAACATCACGCACTGCTCGGTCCTCAACTCCTGCTGCTACATCGCCTTCATAAACAACTACCACCTCTTACCTCACACCGACTCTCATCGAGCTAAACAATGCCTTCCTTATGCAATGCCACTTCTCCTCTAGCTCTAGCATCACCACTCTCTTCTTCCTCATTACTAGAGACCCGAGAATTTCGCGCGTTCATTTCTACACAAGTTGTAGTTGGTAGACGTGTTGCTTGACACCTCCTGGAGACAAATTACTATATCACTCGAATTTCGCCAAACGATTTCATGACCACGTGTATTTCATAACACTTGAGCTCAGATCCACTTCCTTGATTGGCTGATCTAGGTGTTACGCGTCCTAAGTGTCTGCCCGCGAATCAGATACGTACAGGATCGGAGTAACTTAATTCTAATTGGCCAGTCAAATAATAAAATGTCTTCCCGCAGTCACACGCCGCCAATAAGTAGAAGGAAACTGCTCGTAGGGCGTTCAAATCTAGCATACGCGGAGTTATTTTCGCGAAATTCCGGTGTCCCTACAAACGAGCCAATAACAAACATGCAAGAAATTGTGCGCCCAACAACCGCCTTTTACTACCACAACAGTCAACCAATAAACAGTTGATATCTGTACGAGAGTATATAGGACTGTGAAGTCTAGCCTACACTCGCGAATTTCTCGGGGTCTCTACTGAGGACTAGAGGCCCGGAAATTTCGCGGATTCATTCGGCAACAAGCTAGACTATATAAGCCTTTGTGCATTCGAGCATTAGCTAGTAGCTCATTGGCTGCTGCTGCTCCAGTTAAACCTCAGACCAGGTAGCACGAGATTCCTTCCGTTCTTATTTTCCTTGCAGGTTCGTTCTTGGTTGAAAGTCGTTCGGGGCGTGTCTACCAAACTATGGTCCAATGGAAGCACGAACACATATGTATACGTGAATGCAGTTTAACTTGTCCTCAGATGAATCCGCGAAATTTTCGGATCTCGTACCATTACAATTTCTAAACCATTCAATAACTAAAACTGTAATACAGTTACGTGAGTGTCTCTAAATGCCACTGACAGGCTAATCACGAAAAAATTAGCTGAAAACGTAAATACGACCTATGATCTATGAAGTTGGACATGAGGCACATGTTTATTTGTTGCCAGTATCGGGGATAATATTTAAGTTGGAACACTCATCGTCTGGACAGGTTAACTGAAAGAAGTTCTTCAAACAACATGTCGCGCTATCATATTTGAGATTTAAAATATGGGTTATTAATCCCCGTCTCACGAATAACAAAAATGTCGCCTTTTGTTAATACCTTAAGCATCGCTGTTTTCGAGTAATTCGTGTTTTACTTTAAAAATAATATTTACCAATACCTGGCAGGTGGGACACGCACTATATCCAATGACAAACTGCTGTGGCTGTTAAAGGGGAGGAAGATTCCAGAGGGAGTACATTACAATGGTAAGCCTACTGTAACAAACTTTTACAATTTGAGTTACAACTTCAAAAATGTGCACCTCCCTTAGAATTAATTTTAGAACAAAGGTCGTATATATTATGTTTTCAACTTCTTTTTTCGTGATTAACCTGCAGCCTAAGTTCGTCGGGCAAATTTAGATACGCCCCCCCCCCTCTCTCTCTCTCTCTCTCTCTCTCTCTCTCTATATATATATATATATATATATATATATATATATATATATATATATATATATATATATATATATACATATATATATGCGCTTTCATTACGTGTGGACCCCTTCTTCACCGATGGAGAGGAGACATGAAAAGAGAGTGAAAATATTTCATATGAACATTTCGCCTCTCTGACCTTGTGTTTCTGATTAATAGTCCTGTTTGTATTACACAGCAATGTGGTATTGCTGATCGTTATAGAGGTGCTCAAAATAACTACTTATAGCCTAAATGCATGTTTGCAGTCTCATGTCGTAGATTGTCGTAGTCGTTAAAAAAAATACCAGTCGTTTGTCGAATAAGTTAACAGCCTTCTTGGATACCTACAACAATGTTTCGATGTTGGCAGTGGCTGTTGCATCACAATTATTTCCACGGGGCTCCACAAATAGACATCCAGTATATTTGGGCCTGGAGAACGTGCAGGCCAGATATTTGATCCTGTATGACTGTTTATTTGTTCGGGAATCTTTTGTTCAAGAGTGGAGTGGAAAGATTTGGGCAGCCCTTAAAATCGAGGTATTGAAAGCCGATGAGGTTTAAGTGAGATGAGTATGGAGCAGTACCGAAATACGAGGGCGGGGGAAACGGGACATCCCTGAGAAAACCCGCCAACCACAAGTGAAAATTCGAGAGCGACCCCACCGGGAATCTAACCCGGTTCGCCTTGGAGGGAGGTGAGTAGTCTAACCACTTCACCACCACGGAGTCTTTTCGTTAAATAAATGTCTTGCTGTTCGGCTAAATCGTTGCAGTGCACAATCATGAAGTTATTGCAAGCGACATACATCAAGCGGAACGTCTTCCAAGGGCGAAGAAGTCGTTATGCGTTAAACTGGGACGAACTGTTTTATCGCTGATACAATAAATCTGGTCCTACGGACAAGATTCATGCACCAGTGAATATGTTTTAAGGCGGTCGCCTATTGATGGGTACACTTGTGTGAGTGAAGCAGAAATCGATGAAGTTATATGGGCGACGCCAACCAGCGTACACTCTAAGAAATTATTCGGAAATATATCATACCAGTGTATCCGCCTAGTGAGAGAGCTATGCATTCATTGTAATCTTCCTACATTTGATTAGAAAACATTCTAATGCATACAGAAGTTCCCAACTTTGTATAGTAACCATTCTACGCATTCCTAATCTGCAGTTTGATGTGCGGTGTTATTACCATACAGGGTGTCGGTTAAAAACTTCCATTGCAGTTTAGGAAGTTTACCAGGAAGTTTTTTACAGTGTATCTAAGCAATTTCGCTTGTATGCACAAGCCACCCAACTAGCGCGCAATGGTTTCATCGTGATTGTACAACTTCAGGAATGTAAGCAGTGGCCCTATAGTTTCCCATGTTTCTGGTACGTATATTTTGAGCTAAAGCAATGCGAATAAGTAACTTTTTAGCTACGTTGGAAGTCATGAACTTGTTTCCAATGTGATTGATGTCTTGAAAGCAAACATTCCTTCATCATCTGGAATATGCTTTCTTTTGGTAGATAAACGTGTTGAGTTCTGTCACAGAAACGCTTCTACGCATGTCAAGTGCCGGATATTCCCGGTGAAATGAGAACTTTCAAAATCTCTGCTTAGTATATATTTCTATGCATGTTGTGTATTCTTCCGCCTTTTGTAAAAATTAACATTGCCACGGGCTTCATTACTTTATCCATGCGTCAGTCAAGTGAAACTGTGAAAATATTGTAAATGTAGATATTTTACAAATCTGCTAATTTTTACATTTAAATTAATTTCTTTAGCTTTCTGTTATTTTTCATACACTTAAATTTTCTCAAATGGTTATTTAAAACATATAATTCGACGTTAATACATTGAACTACTTTCTCTCTACCGTTACCAACTCTATTGAGCTCATGTCACTCAGTGCGCACGTGAAAATATATGCAGATAGGAGCAGGGACTGTTTTCTAAGGTTGATTTTAAAAAGTGCTCATTTTATCGTGAACAGCCTTTACTATGATTTTATTAATCATGATCACATTAATTTTTTATGACGATCTTTCTTTCTTGAAGAAGATTTCTTTCAAAATTCTGCTTTCCGAAGCATCCAGAATGGATATGCGCTAAAATTTTCTAAAAATACAGACTATTTATATCGATAATTTTTGACATTTATGAAGTATAATTTAACCAAATTTCTTATAATGGTGCAATATATACATTCTTCTTTCATATACAGCATAAATCGCACTTTCATGGCTATTTTGATGGTGTCTGTACTACTTTGTTATGAGTTCTTTCCATTGTACAGTCAGGTGTAGTGCTCCATAGGCGTTTGCTTTACTTTCATGGCTATTTTGATGGTGTCTGTACTACTTTGTTATGAGTTCTTTCCATTGTACAGTCAGGTGTAGTGCTCCATAGGCGTTTACTTTACTTTCATGGCTATTTTGATGGTGTCTGTACTACTTTGTTATGAGTTCTTCCCATTGTACAGTCAGGTGTAGTGCTCCATAGGCGTTTGCTTTACTTTCATGGCTATTTTGATGGTGTCTGTACTACTTTGTTATGAGTTCTTTCCATTGTACAGTCAGGTGTAGTGCTCCATAGGCGTTTGCTTTACTTTCATGGCTATTTTGATGGTGTCTGTACTACTTTGTTATGAGTTCTTCCCATTGTACAGTCAGGTGTAGTGCTCCATAGGCGTTTGCTTTACTTTAATCTGAAGTCACGAGTACGTCGTCTTGCTAAAGTAGCCTGAGGATTAAATGTATGAAGTATTGTTGCTATAGTACATCCACGGTTATATCCGACTTTCCTGAAGCCCTGCTAAACTTCTACTTCCACAATAATCCTCCTCCTCGTGCAATTAAAGCTCAATTCAAATTCTAGTCTAGAAAGCTGAACCAAAGGGATGACTTGACGCATTTGACCGCACTCAGCTTAGTAATATGTCGCATGAGAAATGTTTCTTGCTATGTTTTGCCATTTACTCCTCTCTGTTTTGTATCCATATTAATTACAAATGACATATCGTAATTTACAGATACAATATAAGCGAAGTTTGAAGTTTTTGTTGATAAGAAACATAAAACGCTTGCGAGACGTGGCATATCTAGGACATAACCCAACACGTCATACTTAGGGTAGTTTATCAAAGCTTTTATTTCAAAAGCTTGAGAATACTGAGAATAGACTATATAAGATAAAACACTGTTTTGCAGAAGAGTAAATATACAGTGGAGGTGCGGGCCACTTAAAGAGATTTTTGCTGACGTCGTCACTTTACAACGATAATATTTATTTTTCAATAAGCAAACTGATGTATAGACAACAAATCACGAACTTTCCTTTCTGCCCTTTAAAAAAAAGTTTCGGTGAAATATTCCATAGTATTTTTTTTTAATTATAACATGCAAGCTTGTTTGCAATAACACTCACACTGAGAAAGAGGTTTTGTTGAATAAAACAATATTTGTTTTGTCCAACCAAATTACTTGTTTGTATAGGGGCAATGAAATATTTTGTCACTGAAACCAAATTATTTTGTTGTTCTCATTTGGTTGCCCCAAACTGTAGGATTTCGTTTGTGCAACTAGAGAATTGTTTGGCTACACGTACATTAAACAGTTTGGAATGATATAAAAAAAATATTTTCGCGTTAGGCCGAGTTTCGAACCTAGATCACCTGTGTCCGAGCGCTACGCCTTAGTAATCTCAGCTAACATGACAACTGGTGACACTAGAAGGCTTTTAAATAGATAGAATGCAAATATTGGGCAACGTGTGCAAACAAATATTTCAAGTATTACAGTTTTACTTGTCAGTTTCTTGTAGCGCTGTTTTATTAATGTGTTTATACGATTGTGAAGCATCAATAGATGCACTAACAAACACGGTCACTATCCTAATTGTCACAAAAAATACAAACAAACTCTCGAGCTGTATTTTCATACGAAGGCAGTCAAATTAGTGGCCAAACAAATATATACAGCTGATTCAACAACATATTTAGTTGACTTCTAATTTTTTTTTGCCCCAACAAAGAGATTTTGTTTATTCAAACATATCAGTAAAATGTTGAGTTTGACATGTAATTTTTGCAAAAACTATTCGATGTAGAAAACTTTTATCTCAGGAGAGAGTAGTCACAGGTAAAGTACAGAAGTAAGTATGTGTACAAATATAAAATGAATGTTAAGTAGCCAACTTCTTAAAGACTGTAGTAGTATGACTTAACGTGACTGTACAACACGCACAGCTCGTTATTAAGTAGAATATACACTAGCATAGTACTCAGAAAATTACTATTTACGTTGCAATAGAAAGACGAGTGCATGTTTCATGTAACAGTGTAAAAAGTGTTGATATAATTCTCTTATTACTATGTTCCAAAAATAAATTTATGAGAATTTATTTTTAAAAAAAATTTTAACATTTTCTCATTATAAATTTTTCAAATAGCCCTTTTTTTTACAAAAATCTTTATCAAGCAAGGTTATCAAAATAATTACTCTAATTGTAATAGTAATTAGAATTAGGCTTTGTAAACACTAAATAATTCAGTTTAGTAATAAAAGTGATAACTTTCATAGCTAAAACGGAATTGCGTAACACAATTATTGAAAATGTTTATTAACTTTAGTAAATAATTTTATTATTACACGTAGCCTTGGTAATTGTTATGATTATCGAAAAGGGGGAGGGGGTTGTGAAATATGCTTTATAAAGCATCAAAAATGAAAATACTCTCAATTTTTAAATTAAAAATAGGTTTTACTGAACTTATAATTTTAATATTTGAAAAACCAATTTTCAGCAAAAATTTAACAGTGTTACAAAATATTATATTTTTCCTCTGTACGCGACATGAATCGTGTTTTTCTGGCAGTGTTGGTACAAGTGCACTGATAGCCAGTATACTTGTGACGTCTCTTAGCCAAGGCCGCACATCTGGTTCAGTGTATACTTCCGTGTCCTGTTTACAACTCGCCTGCCAGCCAAGCAGACACGCGCCTTCCTCAATACTTGCCTTATTCTTGTCGTTCATTCACATTCCTCAAATTACAATATCCCTCCTTGCCCGAGAAGAAATCCATGGTAAACTATCTTATAAGTGTCAAGTACACATCCAGCGACAACGAGCTAGTATTGTGGCGTCCATAGATACAAGTTTCACACGTATTCTCTTTCCTCAGTGATTACAGTGATAACAGCAATATGTTCTAATAATTCATTAATTTTCATTTATTCATTTCATGTTCATTGTCGATATAGTGAAGTGAAGAGATTTGGGCGGCTCTTAACAGCGAGGTCTTGAGAGCCGATGATGGTGATTGAAGTGAATATGGAGCGGCACCGGAATGAAGAGGCGGGGGAACGGGAGATCCCCGAGAAAACCCGCCGACCAACGGCATCGTCCGGTGACCCGGCCGGGAATTGAACCCGGTTTACCTTGGTGGGAGGCGAGCGTGCTAACCGCTCAGTCACCGTGGCCCCGTCATTGTCGCTACAGTTTAAAATACAGAATAATAAATATCGCAGGAAGAGGGACACCCAAAGAGATTTCTGCTCACATAGGCACTTATCATCGACAAAATTTACGTATCAATCCCTAACTAAATTTGTGAATAAGTCACAACAAGTCGAATTTCATTTCTGTCCTGAAAAAAAAATAGACCTTTAAATATCCCACGGTAATTTTAAAAGAAAACACACAGAACCGCCAACAATTAAACCCGTATAACAACTAGAGTGCATACCTTCAAGCCTACAGCACTGTCAGGAAAAGTATTATGTTATTAATTTCCAGTTTTTATATTAATTCTATCGTTACTACATTTAGCCGAAAAATATTCACATCCTACTGTACTTTGAAAAATTCAACATTTTTATTTCTAGTGTATGAATTACGTTAAAAGTATAAATGTTAACGTATAAAAATAATTTAAATATAAATATTTGATAAGGAACTATATACATAATGATTCTGAATGAGCCAGCGTGACGTCATAGAGTTTGGTATATGTTACGGACCCGTCAACGGAAACAGCCAAATGTAGACGTGATAATAGACAGGTCCTGGTCATCTAAGTATCTCCGCCATCCTCAAGGCGACATGCATCCTTCCAAACCCTGGGTGCATACTTCGCTCACTTTTACAATGACGGACATTCCGTACATTTCCCTGAACTGCCCGCCAATTTATGGAATTTATTCGTAAATATGCTTGTTAGTTTTCCTGTACTTCAGGTATAAAAAAATTATTACAAAAAATAATTTTAATTCTTCGTTAGTGGATATATTATTGTGTATGTAAAAAATTTAACAACACGTAAATAAAATATTTTATTGAAGAACGGTATTTGAACACCCGTATAAATATTCGAAGTTCATGATTCGAATTCCACGCCAATACGACCTCTCGAGACAGCGTGGGTTATAAATATATTATTGTTTAGCGTCGGCTAACTCCGGCAGGTAATTGCTGACAAAAATATAAGTATGTATCTCTTTTCCTTTGAGTGATTGTTAAGCGCCCTCTAAAATAGAGTTTTGGAATTATTTTCTTACGAATATGAAGAACTACTTGAGATTAAGCAACGAATAGGTAAATAGTGTTTTGTAGAACGGAGATGTTACACCTGTGAATATACGTTTGATATCATCCCCCTTCATCAGTAAGTAGTAAGATTATTCCTATTTGCACCGCCTTGTGCAAGAATAATCCGGATCTAACTAGATTATTTGCTTGGTATGTATTTTGCTCTTATTAAATATCAAGAGAACAACAAAATGGCCGAGCCCCGCATAATTAGAAGTACCTACTTCTTCATACTGTAACTATACATAGACACAACTAGATATATATATATATATTTAGATAGTGTTGATTAACTATCTTGATCATTAAGATTGTTTTGTCTCGTACTTAATTACAAAACTTTTCCAATTACCTTTAGATAAATCTCAGAAAGGGTACCAAAAAAATAAAAAAAGTTTAGGCATTCGGGTTGGCCAGCTGTTTGTTTGCACTAGTAAAATCCAACATAATTATAACAGCAACATCAACATACAACAATAAAATACAACAAGATTACATTTACTTTGTTTTTTTTTTTTTTTGTAATATCATTTGAGCAATCTCACAACAATTTTTTTTTTTAAACTTTTTTTTCATGACTTTTTTGATCGAACTAGGGGCCCAGTATTTAAATATATATTTCTAGCAACATTACTTCGTTGCGAGATATAATTTTGTCTAGGCTGAACACAAATTTTGGGTTGCATTATTTCTTATTATGAATAAAACAACTTTTCCACGACATTTCAAAAAAGTGTCCAAACGAAAATTTCGTTGTTAACGCCGAAGAGTCCTTTTTTTAGTAAAAAAAAAAAAAAAACTTCCATGGGCTGGCCGCACTTTTAGTTTACAGGTAAACATGCATCTTTGCTGTCATTTCTGCAGGATCAGAAATGCGCCGCAAGGGCTAGCCGGCAGCTACCATTGCACGACTACAACTGGACTGCCACCAAGCCATCTTTTCGCGGCCCACCTCCGAGAACCGCCCCTCTACAAATACACAAAAGGGCGTTAAATAATACAAATCCGCGCAACTAACACTTTCCCGATGCTTTACCAAAAATACGCGACAGTTTACTTACAGGCGGCAAGTCGGATGTATTAACTATACGTAATCAAGGTTGAATTCCAGAAGGAGAGTTCAAGTATGCTGGTTACATGTTGTATCACGAAGAAAGAAAGAAAAGCAACTTGAAAGAGTACAACATAGATATTCTTAGTATCAAACATTACTAGAGTCTTTATAGAATCTATAGGCCGTAATTATTTCACACAAATTCCTAACATTTCTTTGCACAATTTAATCTCTGAATTTCTTCTCAGATCACTCTACCGAGATACACAGGCACTAAACTGCGACGAGAGGCATAGAGCATCACAAAAATGTTACATAAAACTTGTTAATTTTTATATGACAAAAAAACGTCCAACACAAATTGAAATACAGTAATTGAAGGATTTCTTACTTTTGTGATAATTAACACCAATAGTTAGTAACAACAGTTAGAGTAAAAATACTAGATAGAATAAGGTGAACCAATAATCGGGACTTTGCCACAACAGAATTACTTTACTCAAGATTTTACTTTACTCAAGATTCTTAGGCAGCGACAAAACTTAAAATTCCTCTCTTACTCTCCCAGTGCCTGGAAAACGGCACAGATTCCAGGGCAAAGGATGGGGGCTGAGGATTGGACGATTGACAACTCCGCCATCTTGGATGATGTCATGGAGGCCCTATTTTATGTTCATGGCTTGACCTTGAGCTGTTTGCCATTTTGTTTTTGGTCGCCAATTCGTTTCCGCCTAATATTTTGTTTTTCGTCTCCCATATTGTTTTCTCCTTTTTCCTTGTCAAAATTCCCTTTTTTTTTCGTTTAAAATGTTCTGTTTTCTCTTCGAATTTCTCGTTTTCCCCTCTAAACATATAAATTTTTCTCTCTATAGTAGTAGAAGTTTCTCGTAGATCAACTTTTCTATTTCCCGCCACTACAACTGCATGTCCACTATATTGACCGTTCATAATAAAAACATATATATGATGTTGAGGTGCTCCATTAGGATCCTTATTTAGCTAAAAATTATCACTACTCCTCCATTTGCCTCAATGACTCAATTCCGAGCCTGAGGAGTCAGGCGCGAAGAGTCATCTTGAATTCGATGGGCTATAAAAATTACATATTTAATTACATACATATAATTAATAATTTGATTTGATTTCTAAAATTTACATATATAAATATCAAGTGATGTGCCCTTATATATGAAATTAATAATTTAATTGTAAATTCTAAAATTTATAGACATAAGTCTCTCAAGCAACATGTCTACGAACTGGTATTTTCAGAAAGAATTCTGTTATGGGTTCACAATGGCTAAATATGCAAAGCATAATTTTATATTATAAACTAAATATTTTGTATTTCATTTGATATAATTTTGTTTAACTTTTACAAACAAGTGTATCCAGTGATGCGTCTACAGATTCGTATTTTTAGACAGATGTCACCATAAAATATGATTACGTGACCATGACCACTGCCATATGGGGTTTTATAAGCATATGAATGTATTAGTAACTATACCAGGGGTTTTATATTTTCGGACTTGTGTCTTCAAGTCGAATGCAAAAGTAACATTATGAACTTGGATTATTCGGATTTTTTCGGCGTCATATTGAATTGAGTAGGAAAAGGAGAATTTTTTTAATTCATTAAATTAATGACATAACCATTTAAAGCCACAAGTACAACACAGTGGTTGCCTTACCACAGGCCATGTTTTAAGTGCAGTATGCCTATAGCTGACCCCTACGAACTTATAAGTATAGTTGCTCATAAATTTCGAAACATTTAAGTTATAGTGAGCAAATTTGGACTGTAGGTACTGCTCCTAGCAATGATCAATGTGATATGCCTCATTATGACTTAAGTCTTCATATAAGCATACTAGTTAGTCGCCATTTTAAAATGGCTGAAGCTATAGATGCCAAATTAATATCATATGAATCGCCCCTGATGTCAATCAGGGTGGTAGGGTCAATTATGCCTTAAGCCCTCTTGTAAGCATAGTTGACTGCCATTTATGATTTGTCTAAGATACATCCACAAAATTCATAACATAGGCATTACTCCCCAATACGAGCAGGGCCGCAGGGTCAGAACACACCAAGCCCACTTATAAGCATAGTTGGTCACCATTTCCGAACAGTTTAAGATACAGCCACCAAATTCACAAGATAGTCATTACCTCCGATGATGGAGAGGACCACAGCATCAAGTATGCCTTTAGCCATCAAGCATAGTTGACTGCCATTTCAGAACTTTTAGATACAGCTACCAAATTCATATCATAGGCATCACTTCCTACGACGAACAGGGTTGCTGGGTCAAGAACACCTTAAGCATAGCTGACTGCCATTTACCACCCACCGAAACTATAGTCACCAAATTTATATCGTTGACATCACCTCCTATGACGAACAAGGTGGTGGGGTAAGTATATTTTAAGCCCTGTTAAAAGCATTGTTGGTCGACATTTCCGAACCTCTGAAGTTCGGGAACATGTAACAACCCTCCACAAATGTAAAGAAAATAAAGGTAGGCATACGTACAAGTGTATCGCCAAGTTACCGATGCATGTAGGAGTGTAGGGCCTGAAATAGCATACATGTGCACCAGTCAGCATGTACTAGACAATCGCCCACTGCCACCCTCGTCGTCTGCTACCGCAGGTGTCTTCCAATTCGGATCCCCTCAGTGACTGCCAGCCTCCCTTCATCCAACGACATCCAGGTTGCATATATATGTATATATGTGTGTGTATATATGCATCATTCTTGCAGCACTTTTGTTTATACCTTAAATTTTTCGCATGTTACCCATTATATATATATATATATATATATATATATATATATATATATATATATATATATATATATATATATATATATATATATATATATGTGTGTGTGTGTGTGTGTGTGTGTGTGTGTATATATATATATAATCGGTAACATGCGAAAAAATTAAGGTATAAACAAAATTGCTGCGAGAATGATGCACATACGCGCAGGTACCAGTAAAATATGTACGTAGTAATATAAACAAACACAGTCAGCCCAAAACAATGGTCAGTGGTCCGAGGCATCGTTAGCATGGATAATCCTTAACAACAAGCAATGCATAGAAAGAAATTAAGGGCTATACAACTGCACCGATAATAAGACATCCATAGCCGGAGGTTACATTAAAACATGTATGCACTAATACAAATAAATACCGCCACCCTAACATGACAGTCGGGATAACCGAATGAAAAAGATGTGAAACAGCCCTATACAGAAATAAGTCTTGCAACAAACTATAAAGAACTGGCATATACACAAGTACATCACGAGCAAGATGTCATAATGAGTTAAAATATATAAAAAAAATACCAGATGGAGCCACAGTCCATAATAGCACATACAGTGTTATTATCGCGCCAAGAAGGTCAGTGAGAGATATAATATTCGGCGACATGAAAATGAACGAATGTTCACAATGACCAACCTCAGAAAGTCTACAATGTGTCAAGTGCGAAACACATTACGGGACTTGTAACAACTGTGTTGCTTTGCTTGCCACGAAACAACATACATTAAAAATATTACTCGTGCAAGAGAGATGACACTGTTATGTGCTGATGCAAACAGATATAAAAAATAATTATAAAAGCAAATAGTTATATGCGTTGGCCGACCAATGCACATTGCGCGAGCATCGAGTGCTGTACATCATATTAGTCTAAAAAAATACTTTTGCGAAGCCGAGAAGCAGAGGAGCGATAAGAAATAAAACAGAAACACTAATGCATACAGAAATAAAAATAAAATGTAAAGGAAAATAGTTATAAGCACTTACCAACCATCGCAATCGTATATTACACAAGTGTAGCATGCTGTATGCTGTGTTAGGCGATGCTAGACAAGACCAGATTATTCTGGTTAGTACCACGAGTAGCAAAAGACTTCCTTACAAACCGATTGAAATGAAACCATCACAGTCAGAGTACAGCCAGCATACACAACACTAGCAGCGAAATGCATCCGACCCTTCCGACAGTGTGAGATCAACTAAGATCTTGGAAATGTGTAAGGCAATCCAGGTGGTCGGTGGACAGCGCAGGCACCATGCAGGTCTCGGCAAGTTGAAGAGTTGGAACATAACACTAGCCGAGAGACACATCATGATCCAGGGTGGCAAACCAGCCAAATCACACATGCACTTCCCTTTACGAGAATACTGCAGTTATACAGTACAAGGTAACAATTTATTTAGTTTTAAAATTTTACATACATGTAGTACTTATTTCGAATACATACCATTTATATGGTAATAACAGTAAATGTACAAACTTTCTAATGACTAGCAAGAAAGCATCGCAACATATACATTCCAAGAATGTATGTACTCTGCTTTTCAGTTGCCCCAAAACATAAGTATCCTAACAGTGCTGGATACAGTGCACCAACCTTTAGAATAAGGTATTGTTGGTACAATTACATAGTGAGCCCTATCAATTGGCAGGAAAGAAATACTATGTTATGTACAATTAGAACTTTTGTGTTATATCTACGTATTTAAGTACCGAGCACATAAAGTAACAACCACGAGATTCAGGAAATACCTGCAACTAAGTACATGCAATCTGGTGATATCATACCAATCTTGTACATGCCTCCAATGATGGGGGGAGAGTTATGCATTTATTCTTATTCTTAACAAATCACACACATACATAATATTGCATTCAATAAAGCCTCTAGCTCTGAGTTCACCAATAATAGAATTTATCTTTTCACTGGCAGAAAGATATCCAGTTCTTTGAAATGGAACCGACATCAGCAGTATACCATCCAAGTCTTCAGAAAATAAGTAGCTAGACCGCACAACTTCCATCGCAGAATGTTCACGATACATGTCTGCAAGTATGTTCTGTGATGAGCATGTTGTGAGATACCTCTGGACAAGAGAAATGGGTTCGAATCCATGTTTATTTCTGCCCCAACTTCAAGTAGCCTTCATATTCAGCAACACATTTATGCTTTTGCTTTGCAGATGCTGACACTTCATCATCATCAGTATGATATGTATATTTCAGTACAGTTTTCAGAACATTACCAGCAGTCTTGGAAGCGTCATTTCGTTCCCGCTGTCCTGACTAGTTGTAATATCTTCGTTTTCCACTTTACATGTTAGCTGCACACATTTGTTGTTTACAACTGCTGTAGGTCCATATGGCACGCACTTCCCATAGAAAATCTCAACAACACTCTTGTTTCCTTCAACGTCTACTGTTTTGAAACATGGTGCAGGTCCTGGTAATGTTGTTGTTGCTCAAATTGGCTGCCTCCCATGCCTAGAGTGTTTTCAAGGTAGTGCTACCATTACAGACACGCCACATTCCAAGAGCTGGTGTAAGACTCATCGGGAGAGAGCAGCAGGGAAAGAAAAAAAAGGCATCTCCAACACGGAAAGATGAACGAGTGTAAAGAAGATGAGTGGTTGAATTGTCAGCTTCACAGACTAAACAGCGATCGACGTGATAAAGCAACGTATTACAGACAGGCAATGCAAACTAGCGTGTAGTGTGCGAACAGTAGGTCTATATAAGCGAGCATCGTGCAAAAAAAGGTTGTCATTTCGTCGGCGAGCGCAGTGGTGGAAAGCAGATCGTTACGACTACATTCATCTACTGTGATCGCGTACTTTTTTACAAAATGAAGACGGAATCAATAGCTGAAGACTTGTCATATGTAACACTGACAGCATTGTCAACAGCAAGGGACCCTGGAGAGTCGCTACATACATTATGGAAACAATGTTACTTCTGTGGAAATACGTTCAGTAAATGCTGTAATGCACGCCGACATGAAAGTAGTAGCCATTGCATATTTAGCCCAGTATACGAGACGTTCCACTATGATAACTGCGATGCTGTGTTTACCCGCAGTGATAACCTGTATAGACATAACAAGAAGTGTAAGGCAATGTTAGTCATTCATCAGGAAGCGAGTGCAAGCATTACGCCATTCAAATGTCATGAAGATAACTGCGCATTTGCAAGACCTATCCATGTGATAACTGTGGTGTGGTATATGTGAATAAGTGTAGCTTGAATCCTCACAGCAGGAATTGTTCTACAAAAACAGACACCATAATTGTTTTGCTCTAATAAGTTGAGCGGGTATCAAATGTTATTATGTAGTCTTTTAATGTCAAGTTGCAAAATAAAGGTAAAGAATATAAATTACTTCTGTGTTATTCATTAATTTTAACCTCGCTAATATTAGTTTCAATTCTATCGTACAGATCTGACACATTTCCCCGTCACTAGCAAAAAATTTACCAGATTTGGTCTAAGTCTGAAACAGCGTTAATATTTGTTGTAAAATACGAAGTCTGGAACTCAGGTCCCTACACCATATCTCACCTTAGGAGATTGTGTAAACACTTAATCGGACATAAAATCACATGAAAATCTAATAGCGCATATGCAAAATATGCGCACATAAATTACACACTCAGATATCAATCACCTTCATTTACCATCTTAACTTCATCGTCGCTGTTTACTAGAGTACATCTCACGTGACTGGCATTTTACATTCGTTGACGGCTGCTTGAGCACAACACAGATGCCCCGTCATCTTCGTTTCTCCAGTCGTCCGCTAGAGTGCACGACCATCGTCTGCTAGGGTCCTGGTGGCTTCGATCATCTTCGTTTCTCCCTGTCACATCTCAGGGGAGGGGGCGCTAACGCCATTTACAGTAACGATGGCGGCCGCAAGGAGCACTGGGGTCGACACACATGGCCGACATGCAGTAGGCAAGACCCTCCCCTCACCCATGCATGCAGCATTCGGTGCAAGTAGCTCACACAGATCCAGACGCATGTGGTTTTGATTCAACCGCCAATGAGGGTTGTATTTCGTCAGTTCCGGTAGCTCGGTGAGGCTACAGTGGTATGTTTCGACAGTAAGGGCTAAAGACCGCAATAAACAGCATCTAACATGAGAGCTGGGGGAACCGCGTGCAACATATGGAACCGCCCCATGCATGAAAAACTAATTCACAAAATAAATAATAAAGGACCAACATATAAGCAAGTATGCTGCGCCCAGGACGTCGTATCGGACCGCTCCTATAAGAATAGCGTAATAGTTCCACAACCCGTAATAGTGGTAGCAGTGTTGCTAATGCGTAGAGAACTTTAGTAAAAAGTTGGAATGCCCTACAACAGGAAAAGAGAATATGTTCACAAGGATCAACCTCAAAAATATTCTACAATATGTCAAGTGCCAGCGGTGATAATTTTAAGTTGCATCACACGACTTATAAAGGCTCTGCTCCTTTTCTTGTCACTAAGCATTATGCATTTAAACCACTGGCGATGCAAGGGACGACGGCACTGCTACATGCCGATGAACAGATATAAACAATAAATATAAAAGAAAATTGTTATAAAAACTTACCAACCAGCGCATATTGCATAAGCACCGAGTGTTCTATGTTGCGTTAGATGGTGCTAGACAAGACCTGGCAGCCCTGGTTATTTACAGCAGAATAGCAAACGATTTCCTTACGAACCGTCAAATTGAGATTACAACCAACACTCACAACCCACAGCACAACGGACCATGTCCACGTGAATCTAGCACAGTGTCGACCACCACGTGAATCTGTAAGGCAGCCAGGTGGTCGACCGATGTACCACGTGCGGTGAATCAATGGTATGTACCAGTATCGACCAAGAAGTGTAAACTGGCACCTGACACATGTTAGCGATTGGTATGTACCCTATCGTCCAAATATAATTTGGGCACCTTGCCACAATTGCATCAGCGTGGTTTCACCCTGTATAATCTCGTAGGCTACCTTGCGCATAACAGCCCACCCTGTCTGCATGCTCCTACGAGTGTTTGCAGGACATCCACGGGGATTCGTCGCCATTCCTCTTGCAACCATTCCATGAGCTGAGCAATGGATTTTGGCCGCGCCTGACGAGCTCTCACCCGGCGATCCAATTCGTCCCAAAGATGTTCTATAGGGTTGAGGTCGGGGCTCTGGGCAGGCCAGTCCAATCGGCGAACATTGTTGTCGGCGTACCACTGCATAGTAGCCATTGAAACATGGCACCTGGCATTGTCATCCTGGAAGTAACACGGGTCCATTCCGTAAAAAAAGCCACAATGTTGGGAGCATTTCATTATCCAGAATGTTACAATAGGCCTCTGTGTTCATGCTACCACGGACAAACACCAGCGGTCCTACGCCGAATGCCGTGAAATACAAGTCAACTGACGTACTGAATTACCTACCTTCACGGGTGCCCAATTACTTTTTGGTAGGTAGTGTACATAGACTAGTCGAGAGTCGTGTCAGGCTCCATGGTGGTAGACCAACCGAGTCACACATGCACTTTCCTTTACGAGAGGAATTCTGTTAAACAGGGAAAGGTAAAAAGTTAATTAATTTTAAATATGATATAAACGTACCTATTTTTAAGAATTAAGAAAAAAATGCGAACACTCTGAGTAGACCCATTTGCCTCGCTCGCAATAGCAGGAACAGTGATGTCATGCGAACTTGATTTTTGACCTTGTCCTTTGGCCTTGTCCTTTGACCTTATCCATTGGTCAACATCTACGGCTTAAAAAAAAAATCGCAATTATATTAGAAAATTTTAGAATCGCAAAAAATTAAACATAAGAACTTGGCGGATGTCTTCAGCTTCGTCAAATATGAATCCAAGGTTTGGTTTGGTTGTTTCCTAGATATGCCATGTAACACAAGTGTTTTATAATTGTGCTAACATAAAAGTATTTTATTTTTGGTTAAATTGCACTTTTACGCATATTTTATCAATAAATTACAGAATAGGTAATTTATTAAAAAGGACAGACAGAAAACAGGTGTGTTGGCAAAATCTAGTAAGAACCAGTTCCTACGCAAAATGTCGTTAAACAGAATGCGCACGAATGCGGTGTGGGGTCCGCTTGTACTTTTCAAGGTTTTATTGCTTGAGGCGGAGGAATATCCTTAAAGTAGAACTTTAGAAGATCTTAGAAATGTTGTAAGTAACTGGAATTGACCACGTCCAAGAATGCATATTGCATCCTGAGTGGAGGGAGTGGGTGGGGGAGGGGGAATCTCAACGATTCCATATAGCCAGACCTAACCTCTAAGGTGTTTAATATTTGTTTACTAGGGATTACGTTTAACTAAACTTTTCTGTAAAAATACCTGTAACTATACAGACATCGTAAAAAGTGGAGCGGGCCGTGCAATTGTAGTTATCGCAAACGTGTGATCTTCCTTCTCTACATCATAATTTACACTTAGGATGATACGATGCACTACACCTCTTCGTGAGCTAGTGTTATCGCGGTATGTTGTACGTTGCCCCCAAGGATGTTCGCTAATGTTTTCTCAGAATAAAATTAAGTTTGCGCTTGGTGATGAAATATGGTTTTGTAGGAAATAATTGGTACTACGAGCGATATGCATTTCCTAAACCATGCAGAGCACGTGTTTAATGGAGACAGGTGTCAATAAAGTTTGTTTGACCGAAATCGGTTCAGGTGTTCTCATGGTATGTTTCAAGATAATGGCCTCAGAGTTTCGCACAAGTCACATATGACACTGTAGCTCTACTGTGGTGTACGCAGGCCCTACACTGGCCATTCGTGGTGCTTCATTATAATTTTCCCGAAAGCAATTTTATTTTTTTCATTTAGAACCAACATTTCAATTTAGAATTATATTACACGTAGTTCCCTTCAGCGCCGGCCTAAGTCCACCTCCAGAATCAGTGTAGTAGAGTCAGGGACGTAGCTAGGAAGGGCAAGTCCCCCTCCACCCGAAATCATATCCTTTTTTTCCCCCGGGTTTTCTGCAAAAGGTGTGTTTTGTGACCGAAATAATTTTTTTTTTTAGGACGAGTAGTAAGAACAAAGCAACGTCCGCACGTGCTTTTAAAATCCGACACTGTGCGCCCACTCCCTTCGCACCTTTATCCCCCCCCCCTACCTGTCATAACGAGTCACCAGCTAGCTAACTGTAAGTAAGGCTTTTAAAATCCGACACTGTGCGCCCAATCCCTTTGCACCTTTATCCCCCCCCCCCCTTCCAGTCATAACGAGTCACCAGCTAGCTAACTGTAAGTAAGGCTTTTAAAATCCGACACTGTGCGCCCACTCCCTTCGCACCTTTATCGCCCCCCCCCCCCCCTACCGTCATAACGAGTCACCAGCTAGCTAACTGTAAGTAAGGCTTTTAAAATCCGACACTGTGCGCCCAATCCCTTTGCACCTTTATCCCCCCCCCCTTCCATCATAACGATCACCAGCTAGCTAACTGTAATAAGGCTTTTAAATCCGACACTGTGCCCACTCCCTTCGCACCTTTATCCCGCCCCCCCCTCCAGATCATAACGAGTCACCAGCTAGCTAACTGTAAGTAAGGCTTTTAAAATCCGACACTGTGCGCCCAATCCCTTCCTTGCACCTTTATCCCCCCGCCCCCCCTTCCAGTCATAACGATCACCAGCTAGCTAACTGTAAGTAAGGCTTTTAAAATCCACACTGTGCGCCCAATCCCTTGCACCTTATCTCCCCCCCCCTTCCCTTCCGTCATAACGAGTCACCAGCTAGCTAACTGAAGAAGGCTTAAAATCCCACTTGCGCCCACTCCCTTCGCACCTTTATCCCCCCCCCCCGTACCAGTCATAACGAGTCACCAGCTAGCTAACTGTAAGTAAGGCTTTTAAAATCCGACACTGTGCGCCCACTCCCTTCGCACCTTTATCCCCCCCCCCTTCCTGTCATAACGAGTCACCAGCTAGCTAACTGTAAGTAAGGCTTTTAAAATCCGACACTGTGCGCCCACTCCCTTCGCACCTTTATCCCCCCCCCCCCCCATGTCATAACGAGTCACCAGCTAGCTAACTGTAAGTAAGGCTTTTAAAATCCGACACTGTGCGCCCACTCCCTTCCACCTTTATCCCCCCCCCCCCCCGTACCAGTCATAACGAGTCACCAGCTAGCTAACTGTAAGTAAGGCTTTTAAAATCCGACACTGTGCGCCCAATCCCTTGCACCTTTATCCCCCCCCCTCCGTCATAACGAGTCACCAGCTAGCTAACTGTAAGTAAGGCTTTTAAAATCCGACACTGTGCGCCCACTCCCTTCGCACCTTTATCCCCCCCCCCTCTCCAGTCATAACGAGTCACCAGCTAGCTAACTGTAAGTAAGGCTTTTAAAATCCGACACTGTGCGCCCACTCCCTTCGCACCTTTATCCCCCCCCCCCCCTACCATCATAACGATCACCACTAGCTAACTGTAAGTAAGGCTTTTAAAATCCGACACTGTGCGCCCATCCCTTTGCACCTTTATCCCCCCCCCCCTTCCAGTCATAACGAGTCACCAGCTAGCTAACTGTAAGTAAGGCTTTTAAAATCCACACTGTGCGCCCACTCCCTTCGCACCTTTATCCCCCCCCCCCCTACCAGTCATAACGAGTCACCAGCTAGCTAACTGTAAGTAAGGCTTTTAAAATCCGACACTGTGCGCCCCACTCCCTTCGCACCTTTATCCCCCCCCCCCTTCCAGTCATAACGAGTCACCAGCTAGCTAACTGTAAGTAAGGCTTTTAAAATCCGACACTGTGCGCCCACTCCCTTCGCACCTTTATCCCCCCCCCCCTCCGTCATAACGAGTCACCAGCTAGCTAACTGTAAGTAAGGCTTTTAAAATCCGACACTGTGCGCCCACTCCCTTCGCACCTTTATCCCCCCCCCCCCCCGTACCAGTCATAACGAGTCACCAGCTAGCTAACTGTAAGTAAGCTTTTAAAATCCGACACTGTGCCCCAAATCCCTTGCACCTTTATCCCCCCCCCCCTTCCGTCATAACGAGTCACCAGCTAGCTAACTGTAAGTAAGGCTTTTAAAATCCGACACTGTGCGCCCAATCCCTTCGCACCTTTATCCCCCCCCCCTACCAGTCATAACGAGTCACCAGCTAGCTAACTGTAAGTAAGGCTTTTAAAATCCGACACTGTGCGCCACCTCCCTTCGCACCTTTATCCCCCCCCCCCCGTACCAGTCATAACGAGTCACCAGCTAGCTAACTGTAAGTAAGGCTTTTAAAATCCGACACTGTGCGCCCAATCCCTTTGCACCTTTATCCCCCCCCCCTACCAGTCATAACGAGTCACCAGCTAGCTAACTGTAAGTAAGGCTTTTAAAATCCGACACTGTGCGCCCACTCCCTTCGCACCTTATCCCCCCCCCCCTTCCAGTCATAACGAGTCACCAGCTAGCTAACTGTAAGTAAGGCTTTTAAAATCCGACACTGTGCGCCCACTCCCTTCGCACCTTTATCGCCCCCCCCCCCCCCCCGTACCAGTCATAACGAGTCACCAGCTAGCTAACTGTAAGTAAGGCTTTTAAAATCCGACACTGTGCGCCCAATCCCTTTGCACCTTTATCCCCCCCCCCCTTCCAGTCATAACGAGTCACCAGCTAGCTAACTGTAAGTAAGGCTTTTAAAATCCACACTGTGCGCCCACTCCCTTCGCACCTTTATCCCCCCCCCCCCCGCCGTCATAACGAGTCACCAGCTAGCTAACTGTAAGTAAGGCTTTTAAAATCCGACACTGTGCGCCCAATCCCTTCGCACCTTTATCCCCCCCCCCCCTCCCGACCGTCATAACGAGTCACCAGCTAGCTAACTGTAAGTAAGGCTTTTAAAATCCGACACTGTGCGCCCACTCCCTTCGCACCTTTATCCGCCCCCCCCCCCCTCCAGTCATAACGAGTCACCAGCTAGCTAACTGTAAGTAAGCTTTTAAAATCCGACACTGTGCGCCCACATCCCTTCGCACCTTTATCCCCCCCCCCCTACCTGTCATAACGAGTCACCAGCTAGCTAACTGTAAGTAAGGCTTTTAAAATCCGACACTGTGCGCCCATCCCCTTCGCACCTTTATCCCCCCCCCCTACTTGTCATAACGAGTCACCAGCTAGCTAACTGTAAGTAAGGCTTTTAAAATCCTACACTGTGCGCCCACTCCCTTCGCACCTTTATCCCCCCCCCCCTACCTGTCATAACGAGTCACCAGCTAGCTAACTGTAAGTAAGGCTTTTAAAATCCGACACTGTGCGCCCACCCCCTTCGCACCTTTATCCCCCCCCCCCCTACCTGTCATAACGAGTCACCAGCTAGCTAACTGTAAGTAAGGCTTTTAAAATCCGACACTGTGCGCCCACTCCCTTCGCACCTTTATCCCCCCCCCCCCCCCCTACTTGTCATAACGAGTCACCAGCTAGCTAACTGTAAGTAAGGCTTTTAAAATCCTACACTGTGCGCCCACTCCCTTCGCACCTTTATCCCCCCCCCCCCTTCCTGTCATAACGAGTCACCAGCTAGCTAACTGTAAGTAAGGCTTTTAAAATCCGACACTGTGCGCCCACCCCCTTCGCACCTTTATCCCCCCCCTACCTGTCATAACGAGTCACCAGCTAGCTAACTGTAAGTAAGGCTTTTAAAATCCGACACTGTGCGCCCACTCCCTTCGCACCTTTATCGCCCCCCCCCCCCCGTACCAGTCATAACGAGTCAACAGCTAGCTAACTGTAAGTAAGGCTTTTAAAATCCGACACTGTGCGCCCAATCCCTTTGCACCTTTATCCCCCCCCCTACCTGTCATAACGAGTCACCAGCTAGCTAACTGTAAGTAAGGCTTTTAAAATCCGACACTGTGCGCCCACTCCCTTCGCACCTTTATCCCCCCCCCCTACCTGTCATAACGAGTCACCAGCTAGCTAACTGTAAGTAAGGCTTTTAAAATCCTACACTGTGCGCCCACTCCCTTCGCACCTTTATCGCCCCCCCCCCCCCGTCCCAGTCATAACGAGTCACCAGCTAGCTAACTGTAAGTAAGGCTTTTAAAATCCGACACTGTGCGCCCACTCCCTTCGCACCTTTATCGCCCCCCCCCCCTTTTACCAGTCATAACGAGTCACCAGCTAGCTAACTGTAAGTAAGGCTTTTGAAAAGTCATCCACAAACTCATTTTGTTTTGGAGTGTGTTGTGTCATGCAGCGTGCCCAAGTAGGCTCGAGAATATGAAGAAACATCCATTAGCAAGAACTTTGGATTCATATTTCGACAAGTAATCCAAGGTACCCTAATAAATACTACGTATTTAACATTTCAGTGAAGTAAGTGTATGGACACCTTCATAATACTTGTTTTGCAAAATTAGTATTGCGGGTCGAGCATGGTTCTGAATTGTATCGTTATAAGTCTGATGTGTCGGTGGTGAAATAGTTAAATGCTTTGTCTTTAAAATATAAACAAAGCAACAAGCATTATTCAAATTGCGAACAGCAGCTGCCATAATACCTGCAATGGATAATTTACATTTAGAATTAATATGGTCGTGCCCATCTTCCGTACGACGCGCCATTATTGCTTAACCATGCTCCCCAACCAGCTGAAGACTGTTCTTGTGTGTCTGTCTGTCTGTCGTTAGGCAGTATTGTGTAGATAATTCATTCAGATATTAAACAGCATAACTTACATTTCATTAAATAAATTTACATCATGTAATTGAAATCATCTTGTAAGAAAGAATTATATATTTCTATTTCAAGTTCAAGTTATGAAAAAGTTAGGTTTATGGAAGTCAATAGCCTACAGGGAAAAATAAATAAAAGGCAGTTTTTTTTACTTATGGCAAATTCTTGAGCGGATATTTTGCGTATTGGTGTATTTATAATGTGCTGTTTATGAAATCGTGATTTTATACATTTAAATACGGCCTTTGATGATATGCTTTAAAATATAGTAGTAAACAAATAAATTTGGCAAACAAATGTTACGTACAAGTTTCCTGCCCAGTTTTTTTTTATTGGCTTCTAAAGTCATTTAGACAACAGTTAACACATTTAGCATTATGGTATCAAGTCAATCGAAGCCGATGACTGACGATAAAAATTTTAATAAGAAAAAAATTATTATGTGTGATATTTTTTAGTGAGATTTGCATTCAGAAATTTCATTACATCTAAATATGCCACTTGCTACTGTATCCTGCTTCAGTCTGTAATTTATATATATATATATATATATATATATATATATATATATATATATATATATATATATTTAAGTTAAAGTGATTAAGAGGGGATTGTTCAGTCATTGTCATGCATTAAAACCTTGGCACAAGATACTATCTAACGCACTCGTGAAAAAGGATGCCATACAATAATAAAAATGTATTTCAGCAATTCATTATTTGCAGGTGGAGGAAGAGAAAAACGCTCATTAATCTCTTACTGGAGAGAAAAATGTTAAGGCTTCAGAAACTGCAGTAAAGGCCACTTCTTCTCCGGCAGAAAATAATAAAAATTCATGCTTACAGTGTGTGAATGATAACGATATCGGGTTTTGCGTAAATTCATCTCATATCACGGATGATGAGAGAAAGAGCGATTGGGAAAACATACTTGGGTGCCTTCCTGCCAGCACAAATTTCCTGTTGACGTTTCTAGAAGCGGCAAACGAAGGTGTTTTCAGAACCGCAGGCTTCAGCGTTTCGAATAGTTGACATATTCCGATATTGATATTTCACAAGGAGCTTTCTGCAAAACACTGGTCATTGTTTCAACAAAAGCAAGTTGCGTTAAAGGGTCTCACAAGAGCCTGAAAAGATTAGTAAGTTCTCCTTTCACAAACTGGAAAGATGCTATTGAGGTGTTTAAAAGTCATTCCTCTTCCAGGTATCACAAGGACTGCACAGTGACGGTACAGAACTTCCTGGAAATAAGGCACAGAACTTTCTGGATATAAGGAAGGAAAAAGAGTGAGTATTATAATGCAATTGGATTCACAAGCCATCGAGGAAGCTGAAAACATCAAAGAAAAATTACGTCCTATTGTATAAACAATAATTCATTGTGGACAAGATATTCCTCTCAGAGAGGATTCAGATTGTGGACGCTTTACATTTGATGAACCAGAGAAAAATGACGGAAATTTTAGATCTTTGCTTCGTTTCCGAGCAAATGGAGGTGACCATAATTTAGTTAGACACACTCAAACTGCTTAAATAGCATCATTTTGCACCTTGAAATTTAATCTTTTTCCGGAGGGCACCCCGGACCCCCCCCCCCCGCTTTATTTTGGAGATTGATGTACCACAGTATTGTGTACACCCCCCCCCCCCCGAACCGAAATTCTGGCTACGTCCTTGATTAGAGTGTCCAAGGAGTTCCAAGAACTCTGCCAGGGCATTGTCGCGATTACATCACAACTCCAGAGCATTTACCACACTAGCTATATCTGGGAAGGCACGTTTATTCTTTTCTTATGTTATTGTTATTGAGTTGAGCGATATGGGCTGCTCTTAACGAGATCTTGAGAGTCGATGTAGGTGATAGGAGATGAGCATGGGACAACGATGGAATGCAAGGGCGGGGAGAACGGGAGATCCCCGAGAAAACCCGCCCACCAGCCGCATCGTCCGGCACGACTCCCCCTTGCGAAAGTCCGGGAGTAACCTAGGCGGGGATTGAACCCGGTTCACCTTGGTGGGAGGCGAGCGGTCTGACCGCTCATCCACTGCGGCCCCTATTTATTTATTTGTTTAGTTTATAGTGCTGTTATTTATTACTGGAATCAACTGGACAGACGAACAGACTAACATGACTTGGTTAAGATAAGTTAACAACAATGTTTTTAGGGGATTAATACTTGGGCTTGGGAATCCCATGGAAGGTCCCAGGTACAGAGAGGACAGCAATTTGCTTAAGTGCCCTAAACCAAAGTTATCAAAATTATATTTAAAATGTTTATATACAGAATGTTAAAAAAAAAAAAAAAAAAAATCCATATTTTGCAAGGAGGTAGTTTGTGCCAAAACAAGAAACAAATGTATAATAAATATAGGTCTGAAAACCCATACTGTAAGAGCTATGAGTACTTGTTCACCATCGTTACAGGAAGTGCTCAATGTGACGTCCATTCATAGTAATGCATCCTTGTGACCTACGTCGTAGGGAATCTCGCGCCCTTTGAAACACTCCTGGTTGGTCTAGGATGTGCTGGCAGGCATAGATGACGCGTCCCTGTAGTGCTTGTATATCATTGGTGGGGGTTGCATACATCGGAGTCTTCAGGTACCCCACAACCAAAAATCCAAGGTGTTAAGGTCAGGGAAACGTGAAGGCCAACTTACTGGATCTCCCCGACCAATCCATAGCCCATTAAATGTCTGTGTTAGGTGTTCTCGGGCATCTCGGGGAAAATGGACCGGTGTTCCATCATGCATGGACCACATGTCTAGCCTTTGAAGGTATGGCACATCCTCCAGCAAGACAGGCGATTCTTCTGCTATGAAATCATGATATCTTGCACCATTCGCTCTGTTTGGTAGTAAGCAAGGTCCCATTAGTCTATCGCCAATTATTCCTGCTCATACTGTGATTGACTGAAATTCAGTGCTGATGCCTTGCTTCTTCAACTGTGTGAGGATTTTCTTAAGCTCACACATGTTTAGTATGGAAATTACTAATCCTAGCTCACGTTACGGAGACATGCAGTTTCACAGAAGCGATGGTGAACAAGTGATCATGGCTGTTACAGTATGAGTTTTCAGACCCATGTTTATTATACATTTGTTTCTTGTTTTGGCGCAAACTACCTCCTTGCAAAATATGGAATATTTTTTTTACACGTGGTATAATAAAAAATACGTGAGCCAAATTTGTTCTAACATTCGTTTATTTTATTCATTTATTCTGGGCGTCTCAGGAAAAGGCCACCATGTCCCGAATATGGAACTTTGAAGAAGTGCTCTTACATCAGTACCATGGTGGCACATTGTACCATTTCATACTGGCTAACTGCTAATTGTTCTGTTTAAGATACAGAACTTTGAACCCCGGAAAAGAGCATAAATATAAAATAAGGAAATGTCAAAACCTCTGTTTTTTAAATATACATAGTACCCTTTACCTCCGATGCACATTATTGTGTTGTACGAGCTACGCAGCGGCGTGGTGTGCGTTCCAAGGTAAGCTGTGTTTTGCTCGTTTGCTAGTTTGCCCGTTAGCTACTTAAACGTAGTAGTGCAGTTTACGTCACAACAGGTGTGTAATGGCAACTCTCTCGTGAGTGGCCGCAGTACATCCCGGCTCCACTATGGCTACTACTTCCTGCTGCGTGTGCCGAGTGTGTACAGCACTGAGCAAGCCTGGCTTGCTTACCTTGCAACACTTCAACACACGCCACTTTAATTATGATGTTACTGTATCCACCCTACACTTCGAGGGGGAAATGATCATTCGTTTATGCCTGAGATCCAGGGTACAGCAAAGTCCTAAATCAAACCCCCCACCCCCATCCCTCGAAACTACACGTCGAGAGTCTTCCAGGATCAGGACGGAAAACCAGTTGTCACCATGAGTAAGAGACACCAGACCAAGAAACCGCATTCTTCCTTCTTAGTTTCCATTTCAGACAAAAACTCAACTATTTCTGGTTCCTTCCTCTTGTTGGACTGGCCAACCAAGCTAGTCACTGCCGAACTGTAACCGTATCCAAGTGGGGTTCATGTTGACAGGGAGTACTTCCGCTGTCGTGTTTCTTGTTGCAACAACTCCCCCGCCTCAACACACATCACGAAGACTGAGCCTCACGACGCACTCTACTCGTGGAGTTGGCACGTACCTCCGCTCACAGACTACAAACAACTGTACAGGCGAGGTGACACAGGACTCTCATGCCAGACGACCTGTCTTCCAATCCTGTCCCACTCCTTCCCGAGACTTGCCACGGTGCATAGTCTGTTGTTTTCCCCACTCCTGCTTCTCTCAGCAACTTGCTCCGCCTGTCATGGCCTCGCTATCGACAATGTCAACCCCACCTTAGTTCTTTTTATAAACAAGTCGTCCCAGCTTTAAGTTAAATTAAAAATTTTCGCAAACTTTCCAAGTATCTGTTTAAAAAATAATATTTAATGTGCTTTAGTACGATGCGCAACATTTGTTCGTGGTTCGTGTTTTTTCTGTACTTATTCTCTGACCTTGCAGCATGAGAGAAGCTATAGGCTGTTCTCTGTAAAGTGAGCACTTTTAAGTGTCCTTCCGCCATATGTAAAATTAACATTGTCGTGTAAATTGGACACTTTATACATGCGTCAATCACGTCAAACTGTGGGATCATTGGAAAAGTAAATATTTCACTTATTTTCTTTTCTTGCATTTAGATGCATAACAAATAGGAAAAACAAAAGAAGTAAATACATTTCCAACAAAATTTCGCGTAAAGTTTTTCATTCAACTTCAAGATACGGAACTTCTTTGCCTCTGTCAATACCAACTGTTCTGGGCGCGCACTCGTTCAGTGCAACTTGCAAGTGTAATACGAACAATCGACTGCTCTCGGAGCGAGTTCCGGTAGTTGGAACTCGCGTCACTTGGCCAGTGCACCTGCACCGAGTAGTTGGAACTCGCGTCACTTGGCCAGTGCACCTGCACCGAGTAGTTGGAACTCGCGTCACTTGGCCAGTGCACCTGCACCGAGTAGTTGGAACTCGCGTCACTTGGCCAGTGCACCTGCACCGAGTAGTTGGAACTCGCGTCACTTGGCCAGTGCACCTGCACCGAGTAGTTGGAATACGCTTTTACACTCTAAATCTGACTCAGTGAGCATTTCACTGTTTCAATCGGTCAAACGTATCCGATTGATTCAGAGAAAAAATGCCATATTTCCTTCACTTATTGATTCAGTGACATATCCCACTGATCCATCAGTCAATTTTTTTTTCACAGTTCACTCAGTGGTTTATTTTTGACTGATGGATTACTTGAACAGCGTGTAAAAATGGCCATCTAACAAATTAAAAAAAAAAAAGGCCGTTAAACAACGTGTATCAAGTGGAATAACAACGAATAAACTAATAAAATCAATACAATATAAGCATTTTCTAAAATGTGTACTTTTAAAATACCTATCGAGTGTAATAAAAACGAATATTTATAACTCGTGAGTCTTTTTAATGACTACCAAAACATTTACTAAGCCATGTTAGTAATTATATGTTTGATTAAACTGCATCACAGCACCAGATTGTTCGCATGGAAGAAAGGTAATGTTGTTGGACTATGTCCAGCCATTTGTACTGACGGCTGACTGGGAGATCACAAGCTATAACCAGCAGCAACTTAGTGCACAATGTGGGAACTCGTGTTAGAAGCCATCGCCCAGGAGACGGCATAGCGTTAAACATCAACAGCGAAACAACTAGCAAAACTATTACATCATATAAATCTTTGGCGCAGTGGCTAGCGCGCTCGCCTCCCACTCGGAAATTCACTCAATGCGAGACATTTACATTGGTCGTAGTGTAAGATATCTTTAGATATTTATGAAAAATGTTTTAAGTTTAATAATGTGTTTGTCGTATACTGTTATTAACATGACGATAAGTTTACTACTGAAATATTAGCTGTACAATTCATGTGTGTGTTCATCATATAAAATTACAAATCACAATGTCATTGCAGTTCCTTGAGGATGGTGTTATTCACCGTTATGAACTTTTCCAGGTTTTCCATAAGGTATATTTCTGACAGTTCGACACACGACACCTAACCCCAATTAAATTATCAAGGAAACTGATTTGAAAATATATAATTTTAAAATGTTGTGTTTAATGTTAAAAATTCAGCATTACACGTCAGTTAACTCCTTCTCTGAACATTATAAACAACAAGCCAACCTTCCGTGGCACCGGTCTGGGGCACGGGAGGTTCTGGGTTCGAGTCCCATGCTAGGCATGGGTGTTAGTTTAAGTTAGTTCAGAAGTAAGTTTGTAGGCCGTCTCCAGATAAGTCTTCAGGCATAACACTGGAGGACGTTAAAAAGCCTTTCCCAATCCAATCAAATAAGGAACAACAAAATATTCGTTGCAACTATAGTCATATTTCAAAGTAATTATAATTTCTGATATAATCGGCCATAAAACAGACGGCGCCAACACACGCTGGAAGAAAAGACGCCATACACATCTCAGCATACGCTAACGCAATTCTCGACTAATGCCACCTGGCGGCGTCAATTGTAACTATCTGCGTCCACTAGGTTAGAGTAAACGTAGCTGCCATTGAGGAAATGGTATATTACTGACATTCGGTTTATTTTCGAAGAAGTCTGAGATACGGGATATACAGCATGCGTCCCGTTCCACGCACAGACATGAGGTAGACCAATATCGCTGACTGCGAACAACTAGTATCTTTGTCACAACATAGAACTACAACACTGCCAACACGCTTACAGAAAACGGCATGGTTTGAATTTTAGGTTAGAAAATGGAATTGTAAACAGATGCTTTCAGATGAATGTATACTTCCTCTAACCAATTTGTAATACAATTTGATAAAATTTAAAAAGGTAAACATATTTTACTAATATGATCGTGTTTGTCACTTAAAAATTAAGATATAAACAAACACGTTCATCATTTTTGACCACGTGACTTTGACAATTGTGTAGGATTGGGGTAGGTGAATGTTGGGTACATGCGCAGACGAATAAGCGGTCTACCTCATCTTTAGTTTATGGTTCCACGTGCATACTATAT
The DNA here is from genome assembly GCA_029891345.1 of Dryococelus australis. Taxonomy (NCBI): domain Eukaryota; kingdom Metazoa; phylum Arthropoda; class Insecta; order Phasmatodea; family Phasmatidae; genus Dryococelus; species Dryococelus australis. The sequence goes on along the minus strand of CM057000.1, from coordinate 154,549,373 downwards.
AATTCTTTCAGTCCTTGGGTACGGGAAATGGCGTGCCATACGGGACAGTTGGCAACCCTGCACATAGTAAGGTCTCGCACAATGGCGAGACCAGGGAGGGGAGGGCTGGCTCGGCTTGGCTCGCCTAACTTTCTAGTGGCCCAGACCACACGGTCCACTACACATCAGCACTTCTCACAGTAGTGTTTGTGTAGTGTTGTGTACACTGGCGAGACGTGGGCAAGCACGTGTGTGGGCTGAGGTCACTCCACTGCAACGGAAGTCATTAGCTCGTGTGTATATGTTTGTCGTCTGGCAAGGCCGCTCGCGACAAGAATGAAAAGGGTACAAACTTAGGACCTCCTGAACACTCTCGTTCCTTTTTTTTTTCCTTTTTATGTTTGTTAAACAGTTGGCACACAGTTCAGAAACTGTTTTCAAACAGAAGAGAAACTATTATCATACAAACTTGAGTTTACTTAGATAAAGAAACAATGTTTGTTGTTTTCCAGCTGGAAGGAAAGCAGTCAACAATGTCTGCAATCTGGACGTGTTCGCCAACTGGGTGGCGGAAACAAGCAAGTCTTAGGACTTCGGTCATTTCGGATTCCTCAACTGTCAATGGCGCTAGTATCAGTGTTTTGTGTAAGCTACCGACTGTTGTCGGCAATTGGTAATTTTATTAAGATGAGTGTGCGAACACGTGAAGCTCGCTGACGAGTGTCATTAGTGGCTACCTACAATTCTGTGCGATATAATGAATTCCCAACATAAATATAACCCTTTCTTAAGCAGGCGTTCAACGTAGTTCATAACAAAATACAGTTCCAGCAAAAACGACTTATTCTTCTAGCAACATGCGAACCAGAACTGCAGCCTGGGCACGACACGGTACAGAAGTAGGGTTTCAGAAACCTTTTTTTTGGGTGTATTTTGGAAACAGTTTGGGAATATTCTGGAAATTGTTTGTGAGTTCTTTACAAACTTATCGGAAGGAAACGGTGTGGAAACAACATGCACCAGTTTTCAGATGTGTGTTTCCATGTGTGACTAGGCTTCACATATCCAGCTCGAGGCTTCCTTTGTATCAAGTGCATACAGTCGAGGTGCAGCTGCATTCATAAAAAAATTCATTATATCATATTTATACGAAGTATCGTTCAAATTATTGCCACAAATAAATGTTAGATTGCTCAAATTTTACTATTTTACGTGTCAAGGCCACAGTTTCAGTGTTTATGAGACATACTAGTAAAACAAATGAAAACATTTACATATAATTTAACTCGGGCTACTAAAAGATTAAGTCTAAATTCACTTTCAGTTATGATCAGCAATTTTTTTTAATTATAGACTGCTACACATAAAAAAAATATGCAAACTATTTCCTTGCGTAAAACTGCAAAATCGTTTCATAGTTTTACATAGTGATCTTAAAGATTCTTTGCAATAACTCATATTATTTCAATGTGAATTATATTATTTCGGTCACTGAATTAGTTTTTATTATTTTTGGGTTCCAAAACGACTAAAACTTTGATTTTAACATACCACTATGCAAAAAAAATATTAAGTTAAAAATTTTCGCATGCGAGGAAAGTGAAATGTAGAGATTTGGGAGGCTCTTAAAAGCGAGGTCTTGAGAGCCGATGAGGGTGATTGAAGTGAATATGGAGCGGCGCCGGAGTGGGGGGGGTGGGGAAAACAGGAGGTCCCCGAGAAGGCCAAGCGACCAGCGGCATCGTCCGACACGATTACCACTTGCGAAAATCCGGTGACTCGGCCGGGTATTGAATCCAGTTCGCCTTGGTGGGATGCGAGCGTGCTAACCGCTCAGCAACTTTGGCCCTTGCAATGTGTACATGTAGACTAGCACTCGTCAATGACAGAAGGCAGGAGTTAGGCTACTCGCTTCATAGCAAGGCGGACCGGGTTCGAGTCCCGGCAGGGGCTAACGTGGATCATAGCACGCGGAGAACGTGGTCATTGGCCGGCGGGTTTTCTCTGGGCGCTTCTGTTTCCTCCGCCCTGGCATTACGCTGCCGCTCCATCCTAACGTCATTTCATTCTCACCGGCTCCCAACACCAAGCAACTTAACTTAAGATATGTAATAAAACGACATTTTAACGTGGAATATTTACTTTATTTGAAAGCGCTAAGTTTAAAATTTCGTTTACTGGATGTACTGTTATAGTCCATTCCCAGTTTCTTCGGCCTGTTTTGAACCAATCATTTGAAAAATCTCCCCATTTGTGATGTGTTTTGTTATTTCCTAAATCCGCCATCATAAGCGTTTTATACTTGTCTTCATTAAAGCTACTTTTTTTTTCTGATAAATTGAAATGTTATTCATTTTTTATTTATAAATTGTAATGCTTCATTTATAAATAATTTGAATAAAAACAGTGAGCAAACATGTGTGTTGGCATCGCCTAGTAATAAATAGTTCTTATACAAAATACTGTTACAACAGAGTGCGCACGAATGCGGTGCGTTGTCCCTCTGGTGTAATCTTCCTGACTTAGTTAAGGTTAGTTTGCACGAGGCGGAGGAATATCCTGGAAGTAGGTCTTCAGCAGGGCTTCAGAAAAGGCGGAAGTAACCGTGAATGGATTATACACACAGATATAGGCTGTTCACGGTAAAGTGAGCACTTTTGACCGCCTGGTTACTTTTTTTCTTTCAGCCATCTTTTATCCTTTAAACATATTTGTAAGTAAATATTGCCATGTAAGTAATAAATACAAAAAGGATATTCCACTGCACTCGAAAGTTAACGTCTAAGGCTAAAGTAAAGCATACTTATTGACTATTATTCCAAATGAGAGGGTTTTCAAAAGTGCTCACTTTACCATGAATGGCAAATATTTTATTTAGAATTCAGGCGTTTATGGGACGGGGCTGCAGGGATGAACAGTAAATATGAGTTGAGAGTTTTCCTAGTTCAGGACGTTCACGATAAAGTAAGGAATTTTGAAATCAACTTTAGAAAAAAGTCACAACTCCTACCTGCATATATTTTAATGGGTGCACTTAGTGACAATCGTCCAGTAAAGTTGGTAACGATAAATGGAAAGTAGTTCCATATCCTAAGGTCGAAAAAAAGTGTTAGGTAATCCATTTGTGATAACTTAAATTATCTCTTTCGCTTTCTGTTTTTTTATGCATCCAAATCTAAAAGTGGGCAGATTTGAAAAATATTTCCTTTTATAATTTTTTCACAATTTCCCTTGACCGACGCATGAATAAAGTGATGTAGCTCATAGCGATGTCGATTTTAAATAAGGCTTAAGTCTACACAGCGTGCGTCCAGTAGATCATAAGCAGAGCTTTCAGAAGTGCTCATTTGTCAGTGAATAGCCTATAGTGTAAACTCGCGAAGAAAAAGGAAACGAGCAGAGAAAAAGCATCGACCAACAAACAGCGTGTTGAGTGAGTGCCAGACCGGGTGAGGTTATGTATGGTGCACAAACACGGCACATCACTGCACATGTGCAAGCGGCAGACAAACTGCGCACACGTCCTGTGCAAGACGTATTGTTGGGTGAAATGCGGGTTCTGGTGTACTAACCAACAGATGGTTGAGCGGTATATTTTCACGAACCTAGAATTTCAAAGCCACGCGACCAGGGTCATCGAAACAATATCCGGTTAAACGTTCGTACTGAGAAAAAATAAGTTGGGGGGGGGGGGTCAAGGTATTTAGAATATTGGCATCCTTGCAGCTGCATAATGCATCTTTCAGTCCAAAATTTTGGTTTTGAAATCAAATATAGCAGTATTCACACACGCATTTGCTTCTATTGACATATATTGACACATAATGCTTATACCAGTATAAACATTAGTATAGGCTAATTCATTGTAAAGTGAGCACTTTTGAAACCCTCTCATTTAAAGTAATAGTCATTAAATATGTTTTATTTTAGCCTTAGACATCTTCCAAGTGCGGTGGGATACGCACATTGTGTTTATTACTAGCGTGGCGACATCCGTTTAAAAAATGTGGTTAAAAGATAAAAAATATCTGCACGTAAAACGTAACTAGGACTTCATAAATGCTCGCTTTACCGTGAACAGCCTATACATGCTAATCGTGATAAAGATAGCATTTATAAAATCAAAGTTTGGAAAATATCACTGCTAGCCAAGTGCATAAAGTCTATTCGCGGTTTCTTGATACTTTTTGAAACAAACCTTTGAACAATTAACCCATACATGAGAAGTCTTGTGGTTTCCTAAATGCGCTGTATAACCCAAGCGTTTTTATATGTATTAACGCATACATGAGATGTCTTGTTGTTTCCTAAATGCACTATATATCGCAAGCGTTTTTACATGAATAAACCCATATATGAGATGTCTTGTTGTTTCTTAAATACGCTATATATCACAAGCGTTTTTACATGTATTAACCCATACATGAGTTGTCTTGTTGTTTCCTAAATGCGCTATATATCACAAGCGTTTTTACGTGTATTAAACCATACATGAGATGTCTTGTTGTTTCCTAAATGCGCTATATGTAACAAGCGTTTTTACATGTATTAACCCAGACATGAGATGTCTTGTTATTCCCTAGATGCGCTATATATCACATACGTTTTTACATGTATTAACCCATACATGAGTTGTCTTGTTGTTTCCTAAATGCGCTATATATAACAAGCGTTTTTACATGTATTAACGCATTCATGATATGTCTTGTTATTCCCTAAATGCACTATATATAACAAGCGTTTTTACATGTATTAAACCATACATGAGTTGTCTTGTTATTCCCTAAATGCCCTATATATAACAAGCGTTTTTACATGTATTAACCCATACATGAGATGTCTTGTTATTCCCTAGATGCGCTATATATCACAAGCGTTTTTACTTATATTAACCCATACATGAGATGTCTTGTTGTTTCCTAAATGCACTATATATAACAAGCGTTTTTACATGTATTAACGCATACATGTGATGTCTTGTTATTCCCTAAATGCGCTATATATAACAAGCGTTTTTACATGTATTAACCCATACATGAGTTGTCTTGTTGTTTCCTAAATGCGCTATATAACACAAGCGTTTTTACATGTATTAAACCATCCATGAGTTGTCTTGTTATTCCCTAAATGCGCTATATAACACATACGTTTTTACATGTATTAGCCCATACATGAGTTGTCTTGTTATTCCCTAAATGCGCTATATATCACATACGTTTTTACATGTATTAACATAACAGTATCTTAGTTTTGGTTAAATGGAAATTTTATTTATGTTTTATCCACGAATTATAATATTTCCTTTACAATTAACAGCGAGAAAACATGTGTGTTATCAACGCATCGAAAGAAATAGTTCTCATGCAAAATTGATTTGCACTGAGTGCGCACGAATGAAGATTACTGTCGCCTTGAGTGATTGTCTTGACTCAGTTAATATTTGTCTGCATGAGTAGGGCTTCAGAAAAGTTAGAACTAATGCCAGATGGACTATACATGGTGTCATACACACTGCTCCCAGTTAGTTGCCAGAGAATATAATAAAATAGTTTTAAAACATGGCGTTATTGTACTGTGAGTGTAATGTTCCAATTTATGGCAAATATAGTTGGTGTTTTCTTCTTTGTATACATTAAAGTATGAAATGGCACAGTAGCATATTTATGTACCTAACAATTCGCCGTTTTCACATGACCGACGAATAACTAAAGGCTTGAGGCACAAGGTTTAATCCATCCAAGGTTACTTCACACTTTTCTGAAGCCCTGCTTAAATTCTACTACTAGGATGTTCCTCCGCCTCGTACGAACGAAGCTTAACTCAGTTTAGAGAATTATACCAAAGGACAAAGCACCGAATGTTTACATTATAACTATTTCTTACTTGGCGCTACCAACACACGCGTTTTATCACTGATTTTGTTCATATTTATTATAAACGAAACACTACAATTTATAAATATAGTACAATTAATATTCAATGATTCGAAAAATAAGGTCATTTCATGTTAGCAGAGTTATAAAACGCTTGTTATACGTGGCATATTTAGTAAATAACTAAACACGTAATGCATGGTGTGGTTTCTGAAAGGTTTGATTTAAAAGTGTGAATAAACTACGAATAGACTGAAATATAAATTATACGTATAGCGAAAGTACACTGTAAAATTTTTCTTGTAACTTCCCAAACTATAATGGAAGTTTTTAACCTATACATTGTATTATAATACTAGTATATATCATTCTGGGAGTATACGAATGTTTATCGCCGCTACAATACATAATTGGCAACTTCCCTATGTATTGGACTGTTTCCTAAGCAAATGTGGGAACGCTACCATGGGTGTGTGGGGAAAAAACGTTACTATATACACTTTCTCACTACATGTATACACTTGCGTGGTATGTATACAAAACTAGTATACTAGCAGAAACTTGAGGCGGACGTCGAGTTATGTGGATATCTCTGTGAGACGAAATTTGATGAACCTGTACGGCTGACACCGACCGACTTATGTAAGGCGCTCAGCTGGAAGTAGCAGTGGAAGATATATTGGCGGATCTTAACATCGAGAGTCGATGTGGGTGACGCGAGGTGAGTATGGAACACCGCCAGAATTCAAGGGCGAGGTAAACGGGAGACACCCGAGAAAACCCCGCCGAGCAGCAGCATCGTCCGGCACTATTCTCACACGTGAAAATCCGAGGTGACCTCGCCGGGAATGAAGCCCGGTTCGCCAAGGCGTGAGGCGAGTAGTCTGACCACTGCACCACCGCGGCCCCTGCGTTCAACTGGTGTGCAGTCTGAACGTGACTTGAAGTTATGACACTACCATGTTATTGGACTCGACTCTGTAGCAAAGTAAAGGACATGCCAGCCACTATTGCATATGTATCCACTTCGTATATTATGAAAGACAAGAATCCGAAAGAGCAGTTTTTAGCTGTTTTGGAGGGAACGAAAATAATGTTTCCAATGTGCGTAATGTATTGAAAGTAACATCCCTCCATCGTTTATAATGCACTTTCTCTTTGATATAAATATATTGAAGGCAGAGTCAATACTTTCTTCAAAACAATATATTTTTCCAATGCATTGCACGTCAGACACCAGGTAGGCAACCGACAAATGGTGTACTTCTACAAGTGCTCAGTGTGCCGTGGACAGCCTATATCTAATATCATAGTCCATTCACAGTTACTTGCAACTTTTATGAAGCCCTGTTCAAGTTCTACTTTCACACCATTCCTCATGCAAACAAAGCTTCGCCAAGTGTATAAGATTACTCCAGCACAGCATCCTTGCTCACTCAGTTCAATATCATTTTGCATGAGAACTATATCTTACTATAGGATGTTCACGATAAATGAGCACTTTAGAAAGCCCTACTTAACATCTACTGTTTTACACGTTCTGTATTCTTCCACCTTATATAAAATTCACATTGCCATGAGCCTCATCACTTTATTAATGCGTCGGTTAAGTAGGACTTTGAATTATTAGAAATGTAAACATTTTATAAATCTGCTAATTTTTAGAGACTCAGGGGTTAAAAATGAATAGAAAGCGTAAGAAATAATTTTTATTAGCTCAAATGGTCACCTAAAACATTTTATTCGATGTTAACAAATGGAACTACTTTCCATCCATCGTTGGCAACTTTACTGGGCGCATGTAACTCAGTGCGCCCGTTAAAATATGTGCAGGTAGGGCCAGTGACATTTTTCTAAGATTGATTTCAAAAGTGCTCACTTTATCGTGAATAGCTTTTAGGCATTACCAACACACCTGTTTTTTTTTTTCTGTTTTTATTCATATAATTTATAAATGAAATATTATAATGTGTGTATTAAGCACAGGTAAAACTTCAATTCATCTGGGGCCGGGGTGGTGTAGTGGTCAGACTACTTACCTCCCACCTAGGCGAGCCGAGCTTGACTCCCGTTTCCCCTGCCCTTGCATTCCGGCGCTGCTCCATGCTCACCTCACTTCACCCTCATCGGCTCCCAAAACCTCGATGTTAAGAGCCGCCCAAATCTCTTCACTCACTCACTTTCAATTGAACAAAAACAAGAAACTTTTATGTCAACGAAGTACCAAAAACCGAAGATGTACGACATATTCAGGAAACAACGAAACGCTTCGTCCGTTGGATGCCTTCTCAAAGGTTTGGTTCAAAGAGTTTGAAGAAACCATCAACAGACTAAATTATTATTATGATTATTGGTCTCCATTTTATTACATTTACATAAATAATGACTCTTAATATACGTTTTTTTGCGCCACCAAGTGTGACCGGGGGAGGGGGGATGTCATCTTGCCCCCTCCCTTACCATAGGGTCATTCTGTCCTCCTTGATGATGTACTTCACTAAGACACATAGTAGGAGTGTCCCGCAGTGTTGTTTTGAAGGGCCAATGGGGGGGGGGGGGGGGTTGTTCTGCAAGACGCAGTGCAAGCCCAGCAGCCGTGATTAGCTGACAAAGTTCTATTCCCGCCATGCACTGCACGCGGCAGGATCCATAGAAGAGGGTAGAGTGCTTGCAAATCAGTCGAGGTGCGCAGTTGACACTCTCCATGCCCCAACAGACATCCAATAATGTAGCATTCAAGACAATATAGACACTTTCAATATATTATCACACAGAACTTCAAACTTTCTTTTAAATAATCAATAATTTAATATCAATAAAACAAGGAGTAAAAGTAATGATTTTAATTGAATGAAATTTATGATCAAATGAACACATAATATAATGATGAATAAAATAACATTCTGATGCTGCCCATTTGCCTTTGTGTAAAGAAATGAGACATTTTGATAATGTCTACCTCCTTCCTTGCAAAATTTTATTTGTTTGAGAGGAATAAGGTAAAAGCTAGATCGATAGTATTAAAATAATTCAAACTTGTAACACGTTCGTTAATCTGTATCTCACTCTTTGCTATTGCATATTTGGTAGAAATTGTCTCAAAGTTTCATTTTAAAAAATATTTAATTTGTCGACGGCTTCAGTAGTAAACAGTGGCCCTTCTGGCCACTGAGGTCCAGGATAAAAATTTCAGTTTCCGCATAAATATAATACGATATTTTGCCGAGACAGTTCAAATGATTATTGAAATAACTAGACATGGTCTCCTCACAGTAGCTGTAGGATGATATCTGGGAACTGGGAGTTGCAAAAGGCTTCACTGCCAGTAGAGTGACTTCAGCCTACTCCAAACTTAACATTTCAGCAGTCTCCTGGAATCTCTCCAATGACAACCAACATCTCCGGGTACTGCATGATGATTTATCTAACTGTATGAAGACTATATAATCATCTCAGTTAAGCACAAGCTGTAACATGTCTTGTTTCTTTTTCATGAACTAGAGAATATTCTAGACAGTAAAATATTGAACTTATTATGACAGTGATTTTATTCTGTGGTCCTAGGTAACTCGGAAAAATGAACATAACTCCGAAGAGAATTCATATAATAATTCCTATAAATGGAAGGATGACGTGGCCTAACATTGGATTTACAGATAATTTATAATTATAAGTAAAATTCGATTAGTCAGAAATGTTAAACAAGATAATTTAAATTTAAATTTCTGTATAGTAATAATTATACACAAAATTATATAGATCCTTTAATAACATTATATTACATATGTTTGTGGACTTTCTGTAAACTAGTTTTATTGCAATTAGAATGCACTCTAATTAGTCAAAGCTCGTTATTCATATAAAGGTGGGTGTGTTGAAAATTCAAATGTTGTCAAACAGGTTCATGATTGTCGACCACGTGACTTTGACAGCTGTACGCTGGCGATTGACTAGTTAAGGACCAAGGAAGGTCTGCCTTAATTATATTCCATTGGTGGACGTTGTCGCATGTTAAGGTAATTCTTCAGAAGCTCCGAAGTATTGTGGAGACATCTGGACATCGCGGTCTTGGGAGCCGATGAGGGGGAAGCGAGGCGAGTATGGAGCAGCGCCGAAATGCAAGGGTGGGGTAAATGGCAGATCCCCGAGAAAACCCGAAAATCCAAGAGCGACCCCACCGGGAATCGAACTCGGTTCGCCTTTGTGGGAGGCGAGCACTCTGTCCGCTGCGACACTGCGGCCCCTTCGCGGCTCCTGTGGGGTGACGTGTAAGGTACTACAGTTTAATATAACATGTGGAAAGGACATCCGAAGGGTGCGCCAAGAAATCGCGGGGCAAACTGAACAATATTTTCCTGTGAGTACGTAACCAGGGGCGTAACTTACACCCCTACAGAACCCGGAGTACAGGATGGTAGGAGGGCGATGGCTTGGGGGTAGGGGGCACGAGAATGTTGTCTGATTGGATGTTCTTAATTATAAAGTCTACAAATGCCAGGACATGATCCAGCACGGAACGAGCAGTTTACGTAGCGCATTACCTGTGTCGTGTTATCACTACCCTCGTATACACATGACGAAATAATGCGTCGGGCTAGTCGGGAGAGTCCATTGCCGCTACAGGAAGGGGTGTGGCTAGTTCCGTTCAGTAGCGACAGCAGCCGAGTGTGTTCGGGCGAGATCTGCTCCGCACGTGCGTATAACATGTCGGTCGTGCAACGCGTTAGTGAAGAGCGATGTTATCAGTTTGGTGTGTACAGCACCAGCAGTATCACGTGGTTTCCCTCCCTCCAGCGGCGAGCGTTCAAGAGAGCCCCCACCCTCCCTTCTTTCTTCCTTCCCCTCAGCTCCGCCAAGATTGTTTTACACTCGCATATACTGACGACACAGTTACATGGCCATCTTAGCTAACCAACACAAGCGGACTTAAACAGCACACTTTGACTCTAAGGATTACCATGCTGATGTGTTATGAAATATTTCAAGTGACATTTGTAATTTATTGTCGTTTGTGTACAGACATGTTTTCATTCATACAGTACTTTTTCCAGTATTCCTTTCCATTAGACACATTCAGATTATTAAATTCGTTTGTATTTAGTTATGCAAAATCGATTTTTGTAAATTAACGTTTGGTTTTATTTACATTGCAAAATCAATTTACATAGAGTTTTAAATAGTCTATTTAGTATAAGAAACTTTATGCTTAATCTAAGGGTGCAAAAATTTATTATTTCGGTGCGAGAGCCGTGGGACAAAAAAGGTTTCGCCAGTGGGCTACGCTGATAAATAAAGACTATGGAACAAGCCGCCGAGAAGTAATTAACTTACTTAACAGAAATAATAAGTACGTTAGTCTAAGAAACACTACAATTATGATTTCGACATGCCATTTTGAAGAAAAATATGCTGCTTAGTTTTTTTTTTTTTAATGCGAGGACACGTGAACAAATTGAACCGTGTTTCGCACGAATACAAAATACAAAATAATGAACTCGCTGTTTCCAAACCTCATAACATAAGATGCGGGGAGAATTCGAGGCAAATTATAAACCACTAAACATAGCCTGAGGGGAAAGAAAAACAAAAAACTTATCATTTAAGTGTTTCAACAATCTGAACAATTTTTCTGAAAGTGCGAAGGACTCCCTGTGTCACGGCATTCGAATCAATTTTATTATTATTGCTATTACAAACCCCCTTCCTCCCTTACAACAATTTCTTCTAAAGTTTAGTTAGTTCCATGGGCTTGTAAATTATATGTCTAATATATCCGTGAAACATTCTATTAAGAGAATTTCAATCCGAGAATTGTACTAGTTTCGTCAACAATGACTGAAGTTTTGGTGGAACTGGTGCAGCGTTAGAATTACGTCACACAACTCTGCAGTTTGTACTAGCGTGAACTTAACAGACAAGTGTTTGTACTAGCGTGAACTTAGCAGACAAGTGTTTGAAGGCCTCCCTCCGGTCGTTGTAGGTATCCCCCTCCCTCCACTCCCCTCCTTCTGCTAGCAGACAAGTGTTTGAAGGCCTCCCTCCGGTCGTTGTAAGTATCCCCCTCCCTCCACACCCCTCCTTCTTCTAGCAGACAAGTGTTTGAAGGCCTCCCTCCGGTCGTTGTGAGTATCCCCCTCCCTCCACTCCTTCTGCTAGCAGACAAGTGTTTGAAGGCCTCCCTCCGGTCGTTGTAAGTATCCCCTCCCTCCACTCCCCTCCTTCTGCTAGCAGACAAGTGTTTGAAGGCCTCCCTCCGGTCGTTGTAGGTATCCCCCTCCCTCCACACCCCTCCTTCTGCTAGCAGACAAGTGTTTGAAGGCCTCCCCCCGGTCGTTGTAGGTATCCCCCTCCCTCCACTCCCCTCCTTCTGCTAGCAGACAAGTGTTTGAAGGCCTCCCTCCGGTCGTTGTGAGTATCCCCCTCCCTCCACTCCCCTCCTTCTGCTAGTAGTCAAAGTTGCATGAGCAAACTTGTCTTCGACTCAAGGAAGAAACTACTCCGCGAAACTTTAAATGGCTTTTCTTCGCGTACGCAAAGTTATAAAATCCTTCTCTGTACTGTTTACTCATCTCGATAAAGTTTCTGTCTTTCACTTTCTCGTTGTGTACCCTATACTCGCGTAATATCGACTCTTTCAACTTCACAGTGTTAAAAATTAACAAAGCTCCAACAGTTGTATACAAATATATGTTTTAATGTACTCAAATTTAACCGTTAATAAATTAACTGTAATAAAAACTAAAAAAAAAAACTGTTATTTATAAATGCACTAAAAAGAGAAAAATAATTATAGTATTTACAGAAGTTGTAGAAATTGTAAGACCTGGTCGAACAGCCGTAATAAACTTTACAACAAATTAATATTTTTGTATCAGTTAATATCCTATTATCCTATTATATAATAGGACGATCTCTGTCTGTATGTCCATCTTTAATACTCCTAAGTCCCTTGAAACTCTGCAGAAGTTCTTCAAATTTTGCAGAGCGAATCCTCAGGATCAAATACAGGTCAAGTTAGAATTTCAATAAGATCAGATTACGCAATCTTTACCTTTTACCCTAAAAACTCATTTTTAAATTACTTTTTGTCCTATGAAAGTTTTGTATTAATACATAGATATTATTGCACAGAGATATGAAGGTAATGGAATATCAGTTTTGTATCGCTTAAATGTTGAGTTAATTCCATATCATTTCATTATTAAATACATATATAGGTATATACAAAAATTTTTTTTTAGTCTTTTATGATAACCAAAGTTTGTAACACGGTAACTATTCTAGGCACGTGACAATACTACAAAAATAAAAAGATCGTGGGCTGGGCCCCTCATTTAATATATACAAGCTTGGCTCAATATAGAACGTATACCTCATTTGCGTAAACGTAGTAAGAACATATCTTGTGTAAGTCACTTAACTCTTCTTACCTCTGAGGATGCCGCGGAGGCGAAGTGGCTAGACTGCTCGCCTTCCACAGAGGCGAACAGGGTTCGAATCCCGGTGGGGTCAACAGAGAATATTTGCATGTTGGAATCGGGCCGGACGATACCGCTGGTAGGCGGGTTTTCTCCGCGATCTCCCGTGTTTCCTCCCCCCTTGCATTCCGGCACTGCTCCATACTCATCTCAATCATCCTCATCGGCTCTCAAGACCTCGCTGTTAATAATTGCCCAGATCTCTTCGCTCACTCTTACCTCTAAATAAAAACTGCGCAAGCATGCTTTGATGATTTTTTTTCCTTTTTGACAAAATATAATAAAAGTACAACTATAGTCCATTCACGATATTGTCGGCCTTCTTTAATCAAACCTTTGAAAAATCTCCCCATGTATGACATGTATAGTTGTTTCCAACATATGACATATATCACAAGAATTTTATACTTGTGTTGATAAAAGTTACTTTTTTTCTGTTAAATTGAAATGTTATTCATATTATATCTATAAATTATAATGCTCATTTATAAATTATCTGAATAGAAATCAAGGAGAAAATAGGTATATTGGTGGCGCCTAGTGAGAAATAGTCCTTATACAAAATACTGTTACACTTAGTGCGCAAGAATGTGGTGCGTTGTCCCTCTGGTGTAATTCTCCAGGCTTAGTTAGCACGAGGCGGAAGAATATCCTGCAAGTAGAACTTTAGCAGGGCTTCAGAAAAGGCCGGAGTAACCGTGAATGGATTACATACGGCATTATACTATTGGGTTTAAACCTTTCATGTGCAAAAAGTTTGAATCCCTATATAAGCGTTTACGCACAAATAATGATTTCACGGGAAATGTTTTAACACATAGTCCTGTCAAGAGCAAGGTGTTGAACTCCGGCGAGTGTGAAGTTAGGTGGAGATGGAGCAGCGCCGGAATGCGAGGCCGGGAGAGACGGGATACCCCCGAGAAAACCCGCCGCCCAGCGGCGACGTACGCGACGCCTTCCACTGCGGAAATCCGGGAGACCCCGCCGGGACTCGAACCCGGTTCCCCGTGGTTGGATACGAGTGTTCCAGCCGGTTAAGTACAGGAAACCAGAGTTTACTCATTGCACTCAGTTTGGGCTTCAAAATTAACAGGCCTCAGCTAAATTTCCAATGTAAAACACAGGACAGACCTATGTTTACAGGAGGTGAGTATGAACATATGCACCCTGCCAAAAAAAAATAACATTTCCAACGTCACTTGAAACTGCACACACATAAAAAAAATCATTAATTGAACCTTTCGCAAGATACGAAAATTAAAAATACAGATACGTTTTACGTAATCGTGAAAAGGATCTGTAAAAAAATAAAATAGTGTGTTTTCCGATATTTTCACAGTTTACATTTTTTATGGTATAGCGGTGACAGTAAAAAAAAAAGCTCGCCGATCCGGCACGATGTTGAAAAAATAACGGTTGGTGAGTTATTGGAGATCTGAAGTGATACTGCACGGCTGCACAAACCCGGCGCCCTAGAACGTGGTTACCGCGGTAGAGTTCGATCTCTATAGAGATTTGCGGGTTGCTTTTTCCAGTTAACCAGTGCTTTACGAGCAGTGGGAAGTTGCCTCCTATTGAATTCGCTTCACCAGAAAAATTGTAAGTCACCCTCCAGTAGACAGAACGTATCGTGACAGAAAACTAAGTTTTATATATACCGCTAGTTGGCACATACAAGTTTATCACAAGTGTAGTGCAATACATACTTCAATTATATGCCAATGCAAACATAATATGATAGTAAATTTCTTAAATTAAATTTTTTTTATAATGTATCACTTAAACATATGTGTGCACACACATGCATATACAGGATATTTTTTTAATGAGTGCAGATATTTTGTGGGATGCAAGGAGCTGTAAAGACATGGTGTCGTAAATGCAACCTTATGCTACAAATAAAAAGCAAGATGCATATGTTATAAGTAATACTTACGATGGAAAGATCATGTACTACACTCACTCAAAGCGAGTTGACCTGGAGGCCTCGAGTACAGTACAGCAACAGTTGTTCAATTTGTTAGCCATCGACTTGGTTGCACCGCAGCATACAGCATTACGGCTCTCAAGGCAATACAAGTGGCAGTATAGACTGTTTGCAGTAAACTGACCATTTTAGACAAACCTGCTAAAGGTCTGCTTGTATGCACGTTGGGTATTCTTCCGCCCTATGCCAAATTAATATTGCCATGGGCCTTGCCACTTAATCCTTTGACGAGTATGCACGTATATACTCAGGCAACGCTTACACCATCTCTATTATTAATAATAAAACTGTTAATTTTAATAATTTCTCAAATGAACACGATGGATTATGAAACACGTTACATAAATCACGACACGTTGATTTGCAGATAGTCAACAAGCAACTCCATTGGCCGATGTACAGTCAATAATAAACGTAGCAGAGTATAGTAAACGAGAAATGTGTGGCCAGGACCAATAGGAAGAAGGTAAGTACATATATAGAGACCAACACAACTGATGTTGGTGTAATGGAGAATATAGACAGCTCACTTCAACCTTGTCTTCAGTGACAGTAAATGTGTGCCTTCCTAAAGGGTTCCTTCATGCTTCGGTCAAGGGAAACGTTGAGATTTTTAGAAAAGTAACACTTTCTACTCAACGTTAAGATGTGGAACTACTTTCCCTCCATCGTTACCAACTTTCCTGGGCGAATGTCACTCAGTGCGCCCATTATGATATATGCACGTAGGGGCAGTGGCATTTTCCCGAGATTGATTTGTCATCATTGACTTGACTTTGCCAGGTGGTTGTCGCCAACGAGCACACAAGTACCAGAGACATCACTCAAGGTAAAGAAGTTCAACGATTAATTTTCTGCCCAGTGCAAATGTGCCAACGTCAAAACAAAAAAACATTGTGTTCATGGATTGGCACAACTACACATTAACTGTGTTCTGTATAACATTTCAATCGTCTAATTCCAACAAATTTAAAAAAAAATGTGTTCAATATTCACATTTAAAATATATACAATTACATCCAAAAATAAACGGCACTGTGAGCTGTCAAGTGTCGGTACACAACGCCAAATCGTTGTTAAATCACTTAACTAGCTCACATCATCGACAATGCACGGCCATACATGACGCTCACATCACCAGCAACATCGACAATGCCCGGCCATACATGACGCTTACATCACCAGCAACATCGACAATGTACGGCCATACATGACGCTTACATCACCAGCAACATCGACAATGCACGGCCATACATGACGCTTACATCACCAGCAACATCGACAATGCACGGCCATACATGACGCTTACATCACCAGCAACATCGACAATGCATGGCCATACATGACGCTCACATCACCAGCAACATCGACAATGTACGGCCATACATGACGCTTACATCACCAGCAACATCGACAATGCATGGCCATACATGACGCTCACATCACCAGCAACATCGACAATGTACGGCCATACATGACGCTCACATCACCAGCAACATCGACAATGCACGGCCATACATGACGCTTACATCACCAGCAACATCGACAATGTACGGCCATACATGACGCTCACATCTCCAGCAACATCGACAATGCATGGCCATACATGACGCTCACATCACCAGCAACATCGACAATGTACGGCCATACATGACGCTCACATCACCAGCAACATCGACAATGCACGGCCATACATGACGCTTACATCACCAGCAACATCGACAATGCACGGCCATACATGACGCTTACATCACCAGCAACATCGACAATGCACGGCCATACATGACGCTTACATCACCAGCAACATCGACAATGCACGGCCATACATGACGCTTACATCACCAGCAACATCGTAAAAAAAATGTGGGTTTCTATAAATCATTGTACTTCAGTCTCTACAATTGAATCAATATAACTATATTTTTATTTCATATTCCGTCAAAAAATATTCATAAAACGATAAGAAGTTTATTTACATAATATCAATAAATTAAAATAATTTTCCCCTTTTATATTGCCGATATTGCACCGGGCAACTAAACAAAATTGAGTCGGAAATAAATCAAGCATTCTGTTTACTTCTATCTAGTGTCTAGTGGTTGGTTGTTACAGTAGCGCATTACTTCCCCGCCATTGTGTTGTGGAGAGACAAGGCATTGGCCAGGACATCGTCAACAGCAGCAGAGCGTCTTGCGTTTGCCATGCCAGCTCAACAAGTAAACATCGCAGCTATCTCGGACAGGGAAGTGAAGAGCATCTGACGGCAGGCTCGAGTGTCATCAGCGTTGCCAACATTCTGACACACAACTACACTAGTCCGTAACCTGAATCCTCTACGCCATGTCAATATATTTTAATCGTATTTCGAATAACAATTTTAACTTAATATAAAAGTTAAATAATTTTAGAATAAATTTTTCGACGCGCTTAATTTACATAAACGCAAATAATATGCAACTGCAGCAATGAAGAAGATAGCAAGAAATGAAGTAGCAAATAATATGCAACTGCAGCAATGAAGAAGATAGCAAGAAATGAAGTAGCAAATAATATGCAACTGCAGCAATGAAGAAGATAGCAAGAAATGAAGTAGCAAATAAAACGTAGGAAGTAAGCACTTTAATGAAATTCTCCCATTCATGAATAACGAATGCAGAAGTACGCTAGAAATGTTTATCACTTCATCACATGCATGCTACATATTGGACACTAGTTGTACAGGTATACTTTTCTACCCTCCAGAAAATAGTTTACTACATGCTATATACAACATTGAAAAATCTACCATGTTATCAACTGACCACTAGATAATAATCTAATCCACTAAGTAATTCAACCAAATCTGGTGGAAATTGCCGTGAGTTAGCAACGCTGAGTGCCATACTGCAAGGTTCCAACTGTGGAACTGGGTTACGACCACAGAGGGTGACTTCCAACACACACGCCTGGTCTGCAAACAAACTTGCCGGTAGTAAACTGGAGTAAGGAGAGATCGTCAAAGAGATGCGATGTCTATGTGAGGCCAGGCATAGAGCGCAGATGTGGAACCAGATCGCATACGTTGACGATCTCACACAGTTGTCATAGAGCACATGGCCTGCCTTCCTTGCCAGCGACGACTAGACGAGATACAAGCTCCGCAACTCTGGATTTGCTCAATTAAGAAAATATTCTCTACAGGCTACACTATCAAAAATTGTTTTCCTTAATGTTGCTGAAAAGTGCTAGTAAATAAAAAATTGGGTTTGGCTGTGTCGGGGACACGACCGTTTGTTTTGTGTGAATACGTTTACATTTCCGCGCTCGGACGCCTTGATGTTTATTTTACGTTCCCGGCACCGCTTCATTCGATCATATGGGGTTTTATGGGTATCACTGGATTGCTTTTGAGATGCTCTTTCCAACCGTATATGATTTCTGTATTTCGACTTGGCTTTTTGAAGAGTATAGGCAGAAATATTGTTACGTTTTCTTAGTTTTTTACATTAAACTCATACAATTTCACCATAACCACGCCACACAAATGTTTTTATAGACGAAATCGATAGATCTTGACGATAGCTGTCGATTGAAACTTAAACGAGCACCGTAGCTTCTCCTAGTCAAAAGTTATACTACGGGGAAGTTATGGGACGCGGTGAAATGAACTCAAAATTGCCCCCCCCCCCCCCCCCATTTTGCTATCATCGGATCTTCTGGACTGTCTCTCACTACTATGGTCGCAAATTTAAAGACGTATTCACACCGAAACTCTTCGTGGACTCTCAGTAAAATTACGTCAACGTTTCCTTATCGATAACAAACTTCCCAGGAAATTACGGTACCTTTCCGTGAACTTGCCATTGGGTTTTTCTGAACTTTCGGGGCTGACCGAAGAGGGAAGGGGGGGGGGGATTTACGATCAATAATGAACTTTAAGCTAGAGGAATGTTTTACTACCTGTAAACATTCTTAGAAGGTTAAAATGTGTTATTCTAGTGCGATATGTCAGAGTGAATAAAAAGTTCTGGAGTCTGTAAATCTTACCACGCTCGTACGAGCTTCTTGTAACAATCGGGACTATAAATATCGCGTATTGTCAGGAATATGACGTATGTCAAGTTTCCAGTTTCTTATAATTTTTTAGCGTTTTATAAATTGCTAACAGTTACAGTTGCCTGCTGCTAGTTTTCTATGTTTCAAGAAATAGGCCTAACTGGCACAGACTCCTTACTTGCACAGAAACGACAATGTTATGATTACATTGGTTACATTGGCGAAAGGAAGCCTCGTGTATGATCGGCACTGTTCGTTCCCAAATCCCGAAGTTGAAGGAAATACGGAGAAGTCCCCTATTTTGGATTTGTGGAACTCTGATCAACGTTTCCGCTTTACAGGATGCGTTTCTGGATGTTAACTGTACATTTTAAAATCCTTTTTTTTTTTCCCCCCTTAAGGAAACTATTTCACGTGCCCCCAGTATGTTTACCCGCGAAAATACATCAAAACTAAGGACAAGAATTTCGCTGAAAAATTTCCACACATGATATATTTTAATATAGTTTGGACGTGCTAGCAGTATTATTTTGTTCATTGGCGGTCCGTATTCGTGAGAAGATATTTTCTTTCTTGACTGGCCAATCATAATTAGTTTACTCCGATACTGTACGACTGTGATTCGCGTGCAGACAGCTAAGACACTGAACACCTAGATCTGCCAATCATGAAATTGATTCTGAGCTAAAGTGTTATGAAATACAACAGGTCGTGGAATTGTTTCGCGAAAATCGTGTGTCCCTATTGATAACTCAGACGAAGGAGGAACGTAAATTTATTAAGTTACCACGCATGCTGTAAACATTATTTTGAAGCCTCAACATAGTTATAAACCGCTTTTTCAGACTGCCGTATGTTAAAATATACTAGTCGGACACTAGCCAAACTACAATAAGAGACTGTATTGAACATTGCTACAGACTTTTCATTAATAAAATGACAGGGTCACTTTATTTCCCTCACGACATATACTAAATAACAGCTTCCCAAATTGCATCGAACTGCCACAACTTGGCTACGTTTACTAAGTTTTAGCTGGTAACTGTCGAGGCGAAACGCGATATTATTTCGTGCGAACGATTACAAAGGCGGCGATATCAACAGTAATCAAGAAGTACTGACCTCAGACAACGTACTAGGCAATGCTCTGTGCTCTGTCATTTTAAATAGCATGATACGAAATTGTATTTCCAGAGTATCGCAAAAATTCCATAAATCGAAGATGGCGGGTGGCAATCTGCCTTAAGGCCGGACTGCAATTGATTTAGCACACGCACAGCTCGTGAGATAGCACAGAACACACGCACAGCACGTGAGATAGCACAGAACACACGCACAGAAACGGCGCATGTTTACAGAAAACAGTTGTGAAAATTATAGGAACCGATGCTCGGTAAATTGCCCATGCTCATGTCGGTCACTTTGGAATGCAGAAATATTGTTGATAGCTCTGTTTACTTTGGTGCTCGTGTCGGTCACTTTGAAATGCAGAAATATTGTTGATAGCTCTGTTTACTTTGGTGGTCGTGTCGGTCACTTTGAAATGCAGAAATATTGTTGATAGCTCTGTTTACTTTGGTGCTCGTGTCGGTCACTTTGGAATGCAGGAATATTGTTGATAGCTCTGTTTACTTTGGTGCTCGTGTCGGTCACTTTGGAATGCAGAAATATTGTTGATAGCTCTGTTTACTTTGGTGCTCGTGTCGGTCACTTTGGAATGCAGAAATATTGTTGATAGCTCTGTTTACTTTGGTGCTCGTGACGGTCACTTTGGAATGCAGGAATATTGTTGATAGCTCTGTTTACTTTGGTGCTCGTGTCGGTCACTTTGGAATGCAGGAATATTGTTGATAGCTCTGTTTACTTTGGTGCTCGTGTCGGTCACTTTGGAATGCAGAAATATTGTTGATAGCTCTGTTTACTTTGGTGCTCGTGTCGGTCACTTTGGAATGCAGAAATATTGTTGATAGCTCTGTTTACTTTGGTGGTCGTGTCGGTCACTTTGGAATGCAGAAATATTGTTGATAGCTCTGTTTACTTTGGTGCTCGTGTCGGTCACTTTGAAATGCAGAAATATTGTTGATAGCTCTGTTGACTTTGGTGGTCGTGTCGGTCACTTTGGAATGCAGAAATATTGTTGATAGCTCTGTTTACTTTGGTGCTCGTGTCGGTCACTTTGGAATGCAGAAATATTGTTGATAGCTCTGTTTACTTTGGTGGTCGTGTCGGTCACTTTGGAATGCAGAAATATTGTTGATAGCTCTGTTTACTTTGGTGCTCGTGTCGGTCACTTTGGAATGCAGAAATATTGTTGATAGCTCTGTTTACTTTGGTGCTCGTGTCGGTCACTTTGGAATGCAGAAATATTGTTGATAGCTCTGTTTACTTTGGTGGTCGTGTCGGTCACTTTGGAATGCAGAAATATTGTTGATAGCTCTGTTTACTTTGGTGCTCGTGTCGGTCACTTTGGAATGCAGAAATATTGTTGATAGCTCTGTTTACTTTGGTGCTCGTGTCGGTCACTTTGAAATGCAGAAATATTGTTGATAGCTCTGTTTACTTTGGTGGTCGTGTCGGTCACTTTGGAATGCAGAAATATTGTTGATAGCTCTGTTTACTTTGGTGCTCGTGTCGGTCACTTTGGAATGCAGAAATATTGTTGATAGCTCTGTTTACTTTGGTGCTCGTGTCGGTCACTTTGGAATGCAGAAATATTGTTGATAGCTCTGTTTACTTTGGTGCTCGTGTCGGTCACTTTGAAATGCAGAAATATTGTTGATAGCTCTGTTTACTTTGGTGCTCGTGTCGTAATTTGTAGAAATACAATGCGCTATACCGGTTTTCTTAACATACATTGCTTGTACAATAACAATTTCAATCAAAACAAACTTATGTTTATATGGCGCCAAACTCTTCAAGCACTAGTCAAATTCACTACTTTTGTAGCCATTTTCATTGTCACATGAACTCGATGGTATCGACGCATTGATTGGCCACGCGCGGCGCACGACGTACACACTCAGGTATTATAGTTAGGGATAGGAACATTTCGCGAGTTCATTTCAGGACAAGATAGACGTCAAACACGTGTATACTGAAGTTGACTTTGCAATTGGATCGCAGTTTCTTAGACACGCCCTGGACGTCTATGAGCCAATAGCAGACTTGCAAGGAAACAAGTAGCGAGTACCATACTGTCAGGTGAGACGTAACACTGGCTACTCTCTGGGCCAGCAGCCAATGAACAGACATCTAAGGCTGGAGTATACACAGGACTGTGGAGTCTATCCTACAGGTCATTGAACTGACAAATTTTTCCTATCCCTAATTATAGGATATAGCTGTACTTTCTGTGAGCTTCCCCTGTGCTTTTTCCTGTACGTGTGCTGTGCGTGAGTGCAGCGAGTGTCATGCTAATACATGAATTGTAATTTTTGTGCCTGTGCTGTAATTTCTGTGCCTGTACTGTTTTCTGTGCAAATTATATTGTAATCCGGCCTTTAAAATCGAGGTCTTGAGCACCGATGAGGGTGAAGTGATATGGGTATGGAAATGCGTCGGAATGCAAGGGCGGGGTAAACGGGAGATCCCCGAAGAAACCCACCGAAAAGCTGGCCCGACTCCAACACACGGGAGCGACCCTGCCGGGAATCGCCTTGGTGGGAGGCGAGTAGTCTAACCACTACACCACCGCGATCCCTCGGTACTGCACGCCAGTTGAGTGCCCTGCCCGTAGCGGCGATGGCGCTCGTGTAGTCCGTGCCACTCTGACCCTTATAGTTCCCGCATTTCTCGATGTAGGCCGGCGGGTTCCTTAACTACGGACAGCTTATATTCGGACATTTGTTTACGTGACCTATTTCTCGAGTTGGAGCCGGTGATAGGTAGTCTTGTGAAGAAATATCTTCTGGAGCCTCTCCAGTATCTGAATCTGCGGAGTTGATGTAAGGAATATTCATGGTGTTCGTAGCGACGATAAACCAGCAGACTTTCGTAACACGGCAGTGTGATTGGTCGCTGTGCATGCTGGGATCATCTTCACGACCCACCTCAGCTCACTAAAGCGGTTCATTGCAACACCGAGGTTCCGGTTCACAGTGCTCGGTATACACTTCAAAAACAACTTTAGGGGCGTTTCTAGTTAACATTATTACAAGTTTTAAGCCCACAACCAACCTTAAGGAAGCGTTGAAACAGCGATAGAAAATTTCCATAAACAAGTTTCGCATGTGTCGAGCTTCCTCGGACTTGTAAGTGGTGGCTATAGGGTTTCAATACAGCAATCTGTTCATAAGTGGTGGCTATAGGGTTTCAATACAGCAATCTGTTCATAAGTGGTGGCTATAGGTTTCAATACAGCAATCTGTTCATAAGTGGTGGCTATAGGGTTTCAATACAGCAATCTGTTCATAAGTGTGTGGCTATAGGGTTTCAATACAGCAATCTGTTCATAAGTGGTGGCTATAGGGTTTCAATACAGCAATCTGTTCATAAGTGTGTGGCTATAGGGTTTCAATACAGCAATCTGTTCATAAGTGTGTGGCTATAGGGTTTCAATACAGCAATCTGTTCATAAGTGGTGGCTATAGGGTTTCAATACAGCAATCTGTTCATAAGTGTGTGGCTATAGGGTTTCAATACAGCAATCTGTTCATAAGTGTGTGGCTATAGGGTTTCAATACAGCAATCTGTTCATAAGTGGTGGCTATAGGGTTTCAATACAGCAATCTGTTCATAAGTGGTGGCTATAGGGTTTAAATACAGCAATCTGTTCATAAGTGGTGGCTATAGGGTTTCAATACAGCAATCTGTTCATAAGAGATACAGCATTTTCGACTATAGTTTGAAACACTGTTTTACAGGAGAATGGATATCGTAAACAGAGGGCTTTTTTGCGCGATTTTAATTGGCTTTGGCACTTTTCAACGACAACATTTATGTTTCAGTAACCAAATTTATGAATGGGAAACAAATTGTTGCGTCTCATTTCTGTCCTGAATAGAGATTTAAGTTTGAACATTTCATAGTTTTTTTTTAATAATTAGTCACATCAGCTAAAAATGAAACCCATTTGACAAAGAGTATGCTAAGAAAAATATTTTATAAGTTGTGAAATTGTTTATGATATAATGTATTTTGTAATTTAATTTCAAAATAATTATGACATTTTGAAATAATGTACTGTGTTGGAAATTCATTTTTTATATATTTAATTTCACCTTATGTGTGGAGTCTGAATTCAAATACTCCCACATCCACTTTGTTGGTTTAGTGTCTATGTTTGTGTTTATCGTAACTTAATCCAACCTTACCTAACTTAGATTTAATTAACCTAAGTTCAGTTGCTTAAGAGGTACAAAAACTTTCAATAGATACTTTACTTTACTCGCCTAATGTAAAAGAAATTGTAAACACATGATACAAATAACATCAGTACAGAAATAAAATAAATTGTCTGGATAAGAAAAACAAGGTGTACTGAATTCAAGTAAATAATACTGAAACATGATTATTTTGAACTGTGCAAACACAGGTCTCAAACGGTGTCCCTAAGTGAGGAAGTTAACACACTCTAACCTAAACACAAATTTTCTTTTTCTCCTGAGACCTGTGCCGAAACTATTAATTGTTTTTGGCCATTTGTACTCATTCTCAACTAGGTATCTAATGAATAAATTATTTATGTTTACTTCCTTCAAATCTTCCATACCAATACAACAGTATATTACACAAACAAATAGAAAAAATTATACAAAAAATTTTGTCGGCTAACAGCTTACTTCTACGTTTATGCAGCTAATGTCTGTATTACATCAAGTCCGTACAACCACACAATCATATAAAAAACTACCCACGTGTAGTTACATAAAAATATTAAAAGTGGCTATAGTTGTCTATAGATTGTCTTGATAAACTTTTTCTGTAATATTGTCCCCGAACCCTCATTTTCTCTCTACTGACAACATCGTGGAGTTATCACGATAGACTCCTTCCCAACTTGCCGCAAGATAAGACAGGTTATGAACAATTACATGTAGCTTAAGAGCAGTTACTTTTTAGCATACAAAAGGCGATAGTTTCAACACACCACACATAAGTTCAAAATGCAGTACAATACCTTGTTTCCACAGGTGCATATGCTAAAAGACCGTTTTTTTTCTATCCGCTTAAATGTCGTCATACAATAGCGGCGAATGCTCTTACTTTGTGGACAGCAGAACTCGCCGACAGATGGCAAGTATTCGTCGACAAATGGGGCGAGGCGATGTTCGGCAACGAGTCAACCAAAACCCCGAGATACGGGACATCTTGTTCTCCATGATCAAGTTCCCAAACAGCAATGAAGGACAGTTCACTTCTATCAAAACGAAGTACAAAACACTCCGCATTTTTTTAATGGTCTCACGATCGCATTTATATTATCTCGTCGCATGGCTCGTCAGTTTCACAATACAGCTCACGTACTTACTGTGTCGTGTATCATACATACTATCAATCCAAAGTCAAGTTTATAGGACCACTTGGACCAGGGCCCTATGCCATAAAACGTGAACATATACAATTATATAAATCCGACAAATCTGTCAATATGTCATGACAATGTTATGTTACATAAATAATACAAGTTCTCCTTCTTTGACAAGCAAAAAAAGTGTAAATTGTCAGTCTTAAAATAACAGTTTCATAAACGCGACATTTATATGTCAAACTGTAAGTTTCATTTATTACACACTAGATAGCTCTCAAGTGCGGTTGCGATAATCGATCGCAGCCTTATATGCGATTCTTGAACAGTCGATTCCTACCACAAATAATTAAGCGGTCAATAATAATTCCACCCACATAACTTTGTTCACTCTAGCAGCAGAATGTCGAGTAATATGGATAAGATTACTATATTAAACCTGATCCGAGAGGAAAGGGATGTGCTATTTGGCAAGCAATGTTAATTCACACAATATTGAAACACAACTTCACTGCCATGTTATATAAACATTACAAATTACTGGTTATGTAGGAAAGCTTGTCTGTCACTTCTACAGTGGCAATTATACAAATTTGTAGATATGTCACCGAGTGATTATACTTGTCTGTTTCATAAAAAACTATGTAGTGTAATATTTGGCACATCTGTCGGATTTTTGCCTGTTAGCTGAAAACTTCTGTGAAACAACTATTTGTCAAATTTTCATACAATTCTACAAATTTGTAATGACAAATGTGTAAACTTGTCTGCTTTTGTGAAATACACATTTGTAGGATTGTAGACCTGTCTGAAAATTTCCTGTCACCTGTCACCTGTCGAATTGTAACTTTAATGAAATAGGCCCCAGGTCAACTATTCTGCGCCATTGTCCAACCAAGCGGTAAAAAAACATCATGCACACAGACCAACTCCATAGCTCTCGGGCAAGTTCCCGCCATACCATGGAGTGGAAGATGAGACACGAAAGCGAAGCCGGCCAGCAGACGATAATGAAAGACAAGGATAGGGCTAGTAGTGGCAAAAAAGTGCATATTTTACATGTAATGCGATCAATCTACATTGCTTACACTGTAACTTTTGCCATTCTCAATATGGCGGCTGACGTAAACAATCGGTCTGCGCATGCGCAGATGAAAGAAGCAGACAAGGCATCGGCTTCACTTGATAAACGTGGAGAAGATAGGCTGTTGCCGCTCCATCATCTATTACCTCCTTGCGTCGCACACGAAGGTACACAACTACCAACTCTGTACAGCCACCCGAACGGCCGCGAACACAAACAAACTTAATACAAAATGTATATCCTAACATGTAGATAACAAATACATAACAATGTTTATAACATTTTATATATAATTACATTAATAGTATTAATTACAATTAGGTAAATTCATTCCTAACGAACAATAATATTATGCATTTGGTATTTGCAATTCCAAAGATCTTCAACTTGTTATTGTAAATACTAGGGTGAGACAGACAAATATGCAGTGAGGTAGGTCAGTTGAAAACAATGATGCACTACTCGCCACCACCCAAATGTAACGACACGTCATAATTTCACAAAGAAAAAAAAGAAACTAATATGGCAAATGCTTAATATTTTATAGTTTAAAATTCCTTTATAGCAGATTGTAAAATCACAAGCAATACCGAATCATGTGGTTCTCTTATTTGTCATTAATTAAATTGTGCCTTGAAATATAATGTTTAGACGGAACCTGTTTACATAGCGTCACTTGAAATAGTCTCCTTATTTCCTCTAAAAGAACTCAATCGCTGGCATAAATGTCAAGGCTCCCCCCTCGACCCCTTATCATCCTCTGCTACACAAAACAGTGAGTCATGAAGTTTTATCTTCAGTTCGTCTGTTTCTGTAACATATTTGTTAGACAAAGCTACTTTAAACTTTGAAATATCAAAAAAAGTACGACTATCTTCTGTTTTTGCTTGATTTATTTTATAAATTACCTTTTTTAAAAAAAATGTAATGCGTTACCCTAAAAATTTACTTAAAATTTACTCTTTACTAAGTAACTAGTTACTTTCGTTAAGTTACTACCCATTACAGCCGAGTTCGAGTCTTAAATCTTTTCAAGTTACGAGTTAATTTTTATTTTATTTTATAATTTTTTTAAATTTGAAGCTTTTTATTGTTTCGTAACACTGTTTAATGATAACTTCATTAAAATACAAAATAATTTGATATACATAATTAATCGCCTTATTTTTTGGACAAATATGAGTATTATAAGTTGAAATTTCAAAAAGTTATTTTAACTCAAGGTTTGGATCTAGCTAATTAACTGCAATGTGTTTTAAATATGGCGCTTGGTTCACCTGCGTTATGTATCACATTTATGGCTCTGTTAATTTCACATTTCATGTCAAAATTAAAAATTTATATACAAGCGAATTGTATAACAAATATCCAAGAAATGTTCTTAATGACAGTAAATATGAAGCTATTATAAGCTGTTCGCAGTAAAATGAGCACTTTTGAAAGCTCTGCTTGAGATATAATTGTTTCCACGTTGTGTATTCTTCCGCCTACTGTAAAACTAATATTGCTATGGGCATCGTAGCTTTATTCATGCTCCGTCGGTCAAGTGAAACTGACAAATTACTAAGAAAGTAAATAATTTACTGGCATGTCACTCAGTGCACCCGTTAAAATATTTGCAGGTAGGGGCAGTGACATTTTTCTAAGGTTGATTATAAAAGTGCTCACTTTATTGTAAACAACCTTTACTCGAAGATGTCCTCGCGTCTGTAATGAGAGAATTATTGTTCCTGTGGCAGAGCAGATATCCAGAGGGGGAGATTTGTTCATAAAATTGTGGGGGGGGGGGGGGGTGACACCATTCTTTACACAAAAAATTTACGTGAACAATAACGTTGTCCTTATATACCCAAATAAATGTATTACAAAATATTTCCTGTTACCACGGTTTTCTGCTATATGGCGTGGAATAAAGTGACTACAAATGATCAACAGTGGTCGAAACAAGAGTTTACTTACCATGATAACAACTGCAGATTTGCACAGAAAATCTTCACAGACACGTCTTAAACAGCATCTGGCCATGGAAATGCAGCTTTAACGAAACGCTGCATTGTTTGATATTCAAATATATGAAAGGGGACATTAGTATTTCTGCCATATCTTTCGTATCCGTTTTTCGTTTACCAAATATGTGATAAAAGGAAGTTAATTCTGCATAGAATAGAGCAACTGTGCAGCCAGAGAGTGTCAGGAACTGGCCCGGGGGGGGGGGAGGCATGCCACCATATTCTACGCCCCTGAGATATGACAAAGTAACGCAAGTCACGTGTATAGGCTGTTCACGATCAAGTAAGCACTTTCCACTTACAAAGATGTAACTGCCCCTGCCTGCATATATTTTAACGACGTGTGCACTGAGTGGCATGGACTCAGTAAAGTTGGCAACAATGGATGGAAAGTAGTACCATATTTTAACATCTAATAAAAAATGTGTTCGGTTACCATTTGAGATGATTTCGATTATTTCCTCAACTTTCTGTTTTTTTTAACGCATAAAATTGTAAAAATTAGCCGATTGGTAAAATATTTACTTTAATAATAATAATACTAATGCAGTTTCACTTGATCGACGGTTGAAGAAAGCGAAGAGGCTCATGCCAATGGTAATATTACATAAGGCGGAGGAATACACAACGTGCATACAAGTAGATCCTAAGCAGGGCTTTCAAAGGTGCTCATTTTACCATGAACAGCCTATAACAGTAGGCAATACGACTGAAAACACAGAAATTACAACATACGGCACTGAAGTCTTGTCATGCTTCTTTTCCATATAGTGGACTAACATTTGAATACTCGTTACTCCTGACCGGATGTCGTAGTCTACGAATGTTTTGCACTCGTTTTGAACTTTCTCTGGAAAACAACATATTAAAAAATTCTGATAGATTTTTATAAACCGTTAATACACCCTCATAATTAAATTTTAACTTGTTTTTCTAATATTTCTTTATGGATCGTAAATACGTTAGAACCTAGTTACATAGCAAATTTACGAATATGATCTGAGAATTCGCATGAAATTTTCTGAAATTGACTTAAAGTCCGTTACTAAAAAAAAAAAATAATTTAAGTGTCTAGAATTTAATCATGGGTTAATCTCTCCTGTGCTTTCTTCAATTTGACGGGATTTTTGTAACCTGGCCGGAGCTGAAAGCCACAGCCACACAGACATTTTGGTGTCGAGCTCTTATTTTCAGTTACAAATTGTAAACAAATCACAGTTATATAGCCAATACAGCCACACATCACAAACATGGCGAATCTATAGGAAAATATTTTCCAAGGTAAATATTGTCTAGGTTACTTTGTTTTTAAGTATTTTTCCTGCTGCTCATCCAACTGGAAACTGGTATACATTATTTTTAGGGTTGGTCTCCAATACTTGCAACCATTGAGCATTGAAGACTGGCGAATCCTTATTTTCTCTAACTTCTTTGTATTTCTAACGTTCTTCTAACCAATATGAAAATCAATGTTCCCGGCTAACACAGCAGCAGGAAAGTCACAAAGAATCAAGTGGAATAGGGCGGATACTGTGCAATTATCGTATGAAGTCGAAACACTGTCGTTGTGTAATTTGTTACATATTAAAAGTGAAATTATTTTCATAACAACCTTGCAGTAAGAAATAGAGTAATTACAATTTAGTTAGAGTAATTACAATTTAGTTGTTCCTCAGTTTATCTAATTTAAAAAAAAAAACGAATAAATCTCTATCGCATTTCTTGTGTTGGCAATGCGACTTAGTCCCCGTTGAACCATCGTGGTTCGAAATTCGATCCGAGATCGTATCTAAGATCGACACAGAAAACTGTTGCACCATTCGAGTTCAGAGCTGAACTGGAGATCGAGATGAAGTTCATTTCGAACCGCTGAAATTGCCGGATCGAAATCTCGATCCGAGATCAGCAGGAATCATCGACAAATGTAGTTTGGAAATACGTCAACAGATAGAACTAGGTTTGATTGTTTCTTGGGAAATTAAAACAACATTATACGTACTTGAATACTATTCAGTAAAATTCGTACAACAATAATTCTCATACAACAGATAAAAGATCGCACATCTAGTTCTATATATAGTGAAAAATACGCCTACTTCCATGACGTCATATATTACGAACTAATAGCAAAGTTTGATTCATACTTAATATCGTTCCCTCACTTTAGAACAAAGATCGACGAATCGGAGGTCCAGAATCATGAAATTTCGTTGGTGCAACACTTTTACATTGGAACCAAGATCAAACTGGATCCTGGTTTGGAACTAGGATAATTTGATCTCGGATCGGGGAAGATGTTGGTGAAA
The DNA here is from genome assembly GCA_029891345.1 of Dryococelus australis. NCBI lineage: Eukaryota > Metazoa > Arthropoda > Insecta > Phasmatodea > Phasmatidae > Dryococelus > Dryococelus australis. The sequence goes on along the minus strand of CM057000.1, from coordinate 154,518,156 downwards.
CCGGGCATGAGACCTGAGGCAACACTGCCTCGACGGGTCGTATGAAGAGACGCCCCCTGGCTGTAGCGCGGGATAACGGGCAACTTGCTGCGTGGAACGAACACAGTGTCTGCTGAGGCGCGTGGGTTGCCATGGGAACACGCCGACCCAACAGCAAGTCGACCAGTGTTATTCTCGTCCCACGGCGCCCGACACTAACCTGCACACATCCCCATCCTCCTAGTGACTGCATGGGCAGTCTGGAGCGTTGCTGCAAACTTGTCACATTACAATTTCAAATCAAGCTGATGCAAAAAACTGTTGTCTGATGTCATCTTGTAGGTTAGGGAATGTACTACATTTTTATCCTAGTGTACAAGAATCTGCTCGTAGTGAGTCCGGGAATAACTGGGGCATAATAATAGTGGATCAAACGTGTGAACAATTCATGTGGGATATAAATAAAAAATAAAATTCGCATAACTTTTTGATCAGAAATTTTTGTTTGGAAGACACTAATTTTGGCAGTTAAAGCAATTTCGGTCTTACTTCACACTACCCACGTACATAGGAAGAAGTTCAGCAATCTCTACAAGAAATCTACTCGCCCTACACTGAACCCCAAAAAAAAGGAGTTATCAATTTGTCGGACAAACAACTGGATGAAGCCACTACCACCCTACTGGCCAAGGGCGCGCATTTTTTTGTCACACTAGCCGCATGACCAAGCGAAGACCTCGTGTGTGGTGAGGAATCATCAATTCTCCTCCTTCCGGTGCCTTCAGCCGATGAAATTCGAGACGAGACTTCGAGAACTTTGTGTAAAGCCAAACTACCTCCGCCTAATGTTAGCAGAGAGGAGAAGAGAGCACTGAAAGATCAGCGCAGCGACACTGAAATAAATGCCTTAAGAGCTGACAAAGGTAACGCCATTATCGTAATGAACACCGACGATTATGTTGTCAAGATCTCTAATATTATATCTGACGCAACCTATTCTCTTGGAAACGGGAATCCACTCGGAAAAATCGATACCACAACCAAAAACCTCATAAAAGATTCATCCATTGAAGAGAAGAAAAATATAACGCTTACTGTAAAATATCCAGGACTCGTACATTCAATGGTCTTCCAGAAATCTACTAGCCTGGTGTTCCTCTCCGATATAGAGTAGTTAGTACTGTCGGCTCACCAACTCATCTGCTGACCAAATACCTAAACAGAATCCTGTAACCAGCCTTACCTACTCCAGCCTCGCACATACAGAACGCTGCCCAGTTTGTAGACATTTTGAAAAATATTTCACAACAATCCGAACACATCCTTATCAGATTTCATTGTCACTCTTTTCACAAGAATAACAGTCCTAGAAGCTCTCCGAATTCTGCAAGAGTAACAAACATGTCAAATTTTTTAATAGAGAACTATTCACTCCACCACCTACTAACTGAAATATTGGTTTTAATATGCTGATGATATATTCGTGGTGTGGAGTCATGAAGAGAACTGTCATTTCCACGTTGGTCAACAGAGCGACAACCATAGTGCCTAGCACTCACCACGTCAGGCCTAGTACTGCCTAGCACAATCCACGTCAGGCCTAGTACTGCCTAGCACTCTCCACGTCATGCCTAGTACTGCCTAGCACTCTCCATGTCAGGACTAAGACTGCCTAGAACTCTCCAAGTCATGCCTAGTACTGCTTAGCACTCTCCACGTCAAGCCTAGTACGGCCTAGCACTCTCCACGTCAGGACTAGTACTGCCTAGCACTCTCCACGTCATGACTAGTACTGCCTAGCACTCTCCACGTCAGGCCTAGTACTTCCTAGCACTCTCCACGTCGGGCCTAGTACTGATTAGCACACTTCATGCCAGGACTAAGACTGCCTAGAACTCTCCAAGTCATGCCTAGTACTGCTTAGCACTCACCACGTCATGCCTAGTACTGCCTAGCACTCTCCACGTCAGGACGAGTACTGCCTAGCACTCTCCACGTCGGGCCTAGTACTGCCTAGCACACTCCATGTCAGGACTAAGACTGCCTAGAACTCTCCAAGTCATGCCTAGTACTGTTTAGCACTCTCCACGTCAGGCCTAGTACTGCCTAGCACTCTCCAAGTCAGGCCTAGTACTGCCTAGCACTCTCCACGTCGGGCCTAGACTGCCTAGCACTCTCCACGTCAGGCCTAAGACTGCCTAGCACTCTCCACGTCGGGCTAAGTACCTACGTAGCACTCTCCATGTCAGGCCTAGACTTCCTAGCACTCTCAGTCACGTCGGGCCTCAGTACTGCCTAGCACTCTCCAGTCAGGCTAGACTGCCTAGCACTCTCCACGTCAGGCCTAGTACTGCCTGCACTCTCCACTCATGGCCTAGTACTTCCTAGCACTCTCACGTCATCTAGTACTTGCCTAGCCTCTTCAGTCAGGCCTAGTACTGCCTAGCACTCTTCACGTCAGCTTAGTACTGCCTAGCACTCTCCACGTCATGCCTAGTACTGCCTAGCACTCTCCAACGTCAGGCCTAGTACTGCCTAGCACTCTCCACGTCAGGCCTAGTACTGCCTAGCACTCTCCATGTCAGGCCTAGACTGCCTAGCACTCTCACGTCATGGCCTAGTACTGCCTAGCACTCTCCACGTCATGCCTAGTTACTTCCTAGCACTCTCCACGTCATGCTAGTACTGCCTAGCACTCTCCACGTCGGCAGACTGCCTGGGCACTCTACACGTCAGCCTAGTACTGCCTAGCACTCTCCACGTCAGGCCTAGTACTGCCTAGCACTCTCCACGTCAGGCCTAAGTACTGCCTAGCACTCTCACGTCGGGCCTAGTCCTTCCTAGCACTCACCATGTCAGGCCTAAGACTGCCTAGCATTCCACGTCTGCCTAGTACTGCCTAGCACTCTCCACGTCAGGCCTAGTACTGCCTAGCAATCTCCACGTCAGGCATGTACCTTCTAGCACTCTCCACGTCAGGCTAGACTGCCTAGCACTCTCCACGTCAGGCCTAGTACTTCCTAGCATCTCCACGTCAGCTAGTACTGCCTAGCACTCTCCACGTCAGGCCTAGTACTGCCTAGCACTCTCCACGTCGGGCCCTAGTACTGCCTAGCACTCTCCACGTCATGCCTAAGACTGCCTAGCACTCTCACGTCAGCCTAGTATTTGCCTAGCACTCTCTACGTCAGGCCTAGTATTTCCTAGCACTCTCCACGTCAGGCCTAGTACTGCCTAGCACTCTTCCCACGTCAGGCTAGTACTGCCTAGCACTCATGGCCTGTCAGCCTAGACTGCCTAGCACTCTCCACGTCAGGCCTAAGACTGCCTAGCACTCTCACGTCGGCCTAGTCTTCCTAGCACTCCCATGTCAGGCTATAGTACTGCCTAGCACTCTCCACGTCAGTGCCTAGACTTCCTAGGCACTCTCCTCACGTCAGGCCTAGTACTGCCTAGCACTCTCCAGTCAGGCGCTAGCACTCTGCCTAGCACTCCTAGCACTCTTCAGTCGCTAGTACTGCTAGCACTCTCCAGTCAGGCCTAGTACTGCCTAGCACTCTCCATGTCAGGCCTAGTACTGCCTAGCACTCTCCACGTCAGCTAGACTGCCTAGCACTCTCATCGTCAGGCCTAGTACTGCCTAGCACTCTCCAGTCAGGCTAGTCTGCCTAGCACTCCACGTCAGGCCTAGTACTGCCTAGCACTCTCCACGTCAGGCTCTGAGTACTGCCTAGCATCTCACGTCAGGGCCTAGTACTGCCTAGCACTCTCCACGTCAGGCCTAGTACTTCTAGCACTCTCCACGTCAGCGCACTATGTACTGCCTAGCACTCTCCACGTCATGCCTAAGTATGCCTAGCACTCTTCACGTCAGGCTAGTACTTCCTAGCATCTCCAAGTCAGGCTGAGTACTGCCTAGCACTCTCCACGTCAGGCCTAAGACTGCCTAGCACCTCTTCAGTCAGGCTAGTATCCTAGCACTCTCCACGTCAGCTAGTACTGCCTAGCACTCTCCAGTCAGGCCTAGTACTGCCTAGCATCTTCACGTAGGCTAGTACTTCCTAGCACTCTCACGTCAGGCCTAGTACTGCCTAGCACTCTCCACGTCATGCCTAGACTGCCTAGCACTCCATGTCGGCTAGACTCCTAGCCTCTCACGAGGCCTAGTACTGCTAGCACTCTCCACGTCAGGCCTAAGACTCCTAGCACTCTCCACGTCGGGCCTAGTCCTCCTAGCACTCCCAGTCGCCTAGTGCTCTAGCTGCCTAGCACACTCTCCACGTCAGGCCTAGTACTGCCTAGCACTCTCCACGTCAGGCCTAGTACTGCCTAGCAATCTCCACGTCGGACTTAGTACTTCCTAGCACTTCCACGTCAGGCCTAAGACTGCCTAGCACTCTCCATCTCAGGCCTGTACTAGTCTCTAGCACTCTCCAGTCATGCCTAAGATGCCTAGCACTCTTCACGTACAGGCCTAGTACTTCCTAGCACTCTCCACGTCAGGCATAGTACTGCCTAGCACTCTTGCATCAGACTCAGTGCCTAGACTTGCCTAGCACTCTTCACGTCAGGCCTTAGTACTTCCTAGCATCTCCTCCAGTCCAGTATGCCTAGGTACTTCCTAGCACTCTCCGTGTCAGGCCTAGTACTCTCCTCAGTAGCTATATGCTACACTTCACGTCGCGCCTTCTGAGTACTCACCTAGATCCTACTTCCACGTCAGGCTAGTACTGCCTAGCGGCACTTCTCCAGTCGGTCATAGTACTGCTAGACCCCATGTCAGGACTAAGACTGCTTAGCACTCTCCACGTCAGGCCTAAGACTAGCCTAGCACTCTCTCACGTCAAGCCTAGACTGCCTAGCACTCTCCACGTCAGGCCTAGTACTGCCTTGGACTCTCCACGTCAGGCCTAGTACTTCCTAGCAATCTTCACGTCAGGCCTAGTACTTCCTAGCACTCTCCACGTCGAGCCTAGTACAGCCTAGCACTCTCCACGTCGGGCCTAGTCCTTCCTAGCACTCACCATGTCAGGCCTAGTACTTCCTAGCACTCTTCACGTCAGGACTAGTACTTCCTAGCACTCTCCATGTCAGGCCTAGTACTGCCTAGCACTCTCCACGTCAGGCCTAAGACTGCCTAGCACTCTTCACGTCAGGACTAGTACTGCCTAGCACTCTCCACGTCAGGCCTAGTACTTACTAGCACTCTCCATGTCAGGCCTAGTACTGCCTAGCACTCTTCACGTCATGCCTAAGACTGCCTAGCACCCTTCACGTCAGGCCTAGTACTGCCTAGCACTCTCCACGTCAGGACTAGTACTGCCTAGCACTCTCCACGTCATGCTTAAGACTGCCTAGCACTCTTCTCGTCGGGGCTAGTCCTGCCTAGCACTCTCCACGTCATGCCTAGTACTGCCTAGCACTTTCCCGTTCGGGCCTAGTACTGCCTAGTAATCTCCACGTCAGGACTAGTACTTCCTAGCACTCTCCACGTCAGGACTAGTACTGCCTAGCACTCTCCACGTCATGCCTAAGACTGCCTAGCACTCTTCACGTCAGGACTAGTACTTCCTAGCACTCACCATGTCAGGCGTAGTACTGCCTAGCACTCTCCACGTCAGGCCTAAGACTGCCTAGCACTCTTCACGTCAGGCCTAGTACTTCCTAGCACTCTCCACGTCAGGACTAGTACTGCCTAGCACTCTCCACGTCATGCCTAAGACTGCTTAGCACTCTTCACGTCAGGACTAGTACTTCCTAGCACTCACCATGTCAGGCGTAGTACTGCCTAGCACTCTCCACGTCAGGCCTAAGACTGCCTAGCACTCTCCATCTCAGGCCTAGTACTTGCTAGCACTCTCCACGTCATGCCTAAGACTGCCTAGCACTCTTCACGACAGGCCTAGTACTTCCTAGCACTCTCCACGTCAGGCATAGTACTGCCTAGCACTCTCCACGTCATGCCTAAGACTGCCTAGCACTCTTCACGTCAGGCCTAGTACTTCCTAGCACTCTCCACGTTAGGCCTAGTACTTCCTAGCACTCTCCATGTCAGGCCTAGTACTGCCTAGCACTCTTCACGTCAGGCTTAGTACTTCCTAGCACTCTCCACGTCAGGCATAGTACTGCCTAGCACTCTCCACGTCATGCCTAGGACTGCCTAGCACTCTCCATGTCAGGCCTAAGACTGCCTAGCACTCTCCACGACAGGCCTAAGACTGCCTAGCACTCTCCACGTCAGGCCTAAGACTGCCTAGCACTCTCCACGTCGGGCCTAGTCCTTCCTAGCACTCACCATGTCAGGCCTAAGACTGCCTAGCACTCTCCACGTCATGCCTAGTCCTGCCTAGCACTCTCCACGTCGGGCCTAGTACTGCCTAGCAATCTCCACGTCAGGACTAGTACTTCCTAGCACTCTCCACGTCAGGCCTAAGACTGCCTAGCACTCTCCATCTCAGGCCTAGTACTTCCTAGCACTCTCCACGTCATGCCTAAGACTGCCTAGCACTCTTCACGTCAGGCCTAGTACTTCCTAGCACTCTCCACGTCAGGCATAGTACTGCCTAGCACTCTCCACGTCATGCCTAAGACTGCCTAGCACTCTTCACGTCAGGCCTAGTACTTCCTAGCACTCTCTACGTCAGGCCTAGTACTTCCTAGCACTCTCCATGTCAGGCCTAGTACTGCCTAGCACTCTTCACGTCAGGCTTAGTACTTCCTAGCACTCTCCGCGTCAGGCATAGTACTGCCTAGCACTCTCCACGTCATGCCTAGGACTGCCTAGCAATCTCCACGTCAGGACTAGTACTTCCTAGCACTCTCCACGTCAGGCCTAAGACTGCCTAGCACTCTCCATCTCAGGCCTAGTACTTCCTAGCACTCTCCACGTCATGCCTAAGACTGCCTAGCACTCTTCACGTCAGGCCTAGTACTTCCTAGCACTCTCCACGTCAGGCATAGTACTGCCTAGCACTCTCCACGTCATGCCTAAGACTGCCTAGCACTCTTCACGTCAGGCCTAGTACTTCCTAGCACTCTCTACGTCAGGCCTAGTACTTCCTAGCACTCTCCATGTCAGGCCTAGTACTGCCTAGCACTCTTCACGTCAGGCTTAGTACTTCCTAGCACTCTCCGCGTCAGGCATAGTACTGCCTAGCACTCTCCACGTCATGCCTAGGACTGCCTAGCACTCTCCACGTCGGGCCTAGTCCTTCCTAGCACTCACCATGTCAGGCCTAAGACTGACAAGCACTCTCCACGTCATGCCTAGGACTGCCTAGCACTCTCCATGTCAGGCCTAGGACTGCCTAGCACTCTCCACGTCGGGCCTAGTACTGCCTAGCACTCACCATGTCAGGCCTAAGACTGCCTAGCACTCTCCACGTCAGGCCTAAGACTGCCTAGCACTCTCCTATTTCGAGGATACAGAAAATAGTTACAACGTTTGTTTCATTTAAAAGAAAACGAAATATTTTATAGCTACTGTTTAAAACATTGACTATGCCTCAGTATTGTTTAAATGTGATATGCCCAATTGTTTATACTCATTTGCAAAATAATTGATCAGATCAGCCTGTAGATGCTATCGCAGGGGCACATAAGTATGTGCAGGAACAGGACATGTTACTGAGTGAGTGAGAATATTTGGGCTGTCCTAAACAGCGAGGTCTTGAGAGCCGATGAGGATGAAATGGAGTGAGTGGCGGGAGGTCCCCGAGAAAACCCTCCGACCAGCGGTGTCTTTAATCACGATTTCCAATTATCGAAAATCCGGAGTGAACCGGCCGGGGATTGAACCTGGTTCGCCTTGGTAGGAGGCGAGCAGTCTAACCGCTCAGCTACAATGGCATCCGACATGGTAGTATGTATACAGAAAACATCATAATATTTTACCACACCTAGGTTGTCTTGCAGGGGACCAATACATGCAGGATGCTCTTAGTATGGTGATGGACCAACCAACATACGGTCGAGCAAGGAGACACACAGCCACCTGATCTTCTCCTGGGAAAGATCCTGCTACAGTTGCCGCAACCGAATCTCTAAATACGCCGTAGTTGGCGACCAAAAACGATTACCTTAATGCAATGATATTGTTTACATGAATTTGGCCCTCTATAGACCGCAATGAACTCCGCCATTGTCTTGTCCCAAGCCCGGAATGAGAAAGGAGGAGGGCTGGTCGAGTAGCGATCGGCCGTAAGAAATAATACTAACATCAGCAGCGTCTGTTCCCTGATTGGGCGGCTACGAAAACCAGTAGCGTCTGTTCCCTGATTGGGCGGCTACGAAAGACAACTGTTCCACATGTGAGTGGCGGCCTCAAACATAATTCTAAGCTAAATACTTGAATTCAAATTCACGAAGGAGGATTAAAATTCCCTCTCTAGCACGACTTTAACCGAAGACATAATGGCAATGAAAAATAAAACATTACTTAAAAAAAAAAAAGTGTAATTTTAGAAATATGTACAGAAGTTATGTTGGCTATACACAACAATTTTCTCTTGCGATGTAAAACGGTTAGTCGTTTTTTTTTTTTTTTTTTTTTTTTTTTTTAATACTTATGATGTTCTTCAATGGATTTAAGCATTATATACTATATTTTATGTTTACATTACAGAATTTATATTTGAATTACTTTACTACTCACGCGTTTTTAATATAAACGTACAAATTGCCAATGGATTAAATATTTTTTGCTCCATAAATTAAAAGATGCGTGCATCATTCCTTTCACATGATCATGTGTTATAGTAGCGTACATATTGTTGGTAAGCTTCTTGGAGACCGGATCGTTAAATGCGTGATGTTTATTTCCATTTTGCACGCAACTACCCATGTTTATAGTTATTATCGACAATTGCTCTCCTACCCCATGTTCGGGGCGTTTTGCCCTTTTCATATTATTTTTTCCTCTACAAAACATCCTAGCGTGTCTTGTTCCTATATATTGTTATTGTTCCCAAGTCCTTTCTCAGAGAGCCTTTAGTACTCTCGTGCTACATTTACAGGCCTCTTCAGGTATATTGGTTTCGATTCTACCGTGTGTTTGCAAAGTGCTAAATACAATTGCGCTTTCTCTTGCACGCCAAAACCGCGTCCTTGCAAGTTTCGCAGCTTAAGACACCTGTTACCAGGGAAGGAAGTGAGCATTATATGAACTTCTTTGTACACACAAAACTGCAACCTAATATTTTTCTTAATTTGTATATCGATACACCTGACTTGTCATTATTATATGGTTGTGGTTTGTCAACACTTGTTACTTCAGATCCTCGGGATCACAAGCTGCTTGTTCAAATATGCAGGATGTGTCTATTTTTGTGGGAAGTAACCGGAGTATGGACAGTACGTCTCAAAACAAAAAATCACGTCCATACGAACAAATGTCCTAGTCTCGATGTTACGAGTACATGCCATTTTGTTCGTTGTTGGTAGTTGGTACACCCCTGTTTGTATATACTCACGCACGTCGGACAGGCCAGTCACACTGTAACGTTCTGCAGCAACAGTTACATATGCTACTCGAGGATGTTCGTTGTATTTAATCCTCCGCACGTGGTTCATGCATGATGGGGTATCACCATGTTTCAGTAGAGTGGCCAGATCCTATCAGGGTGAGCGGTTCCCGGATAGGTGGGTGGGCCGTGTAGGAATAGCCAACTGGCCTACACGTTCCCCTGATCTGAATCGTGAGGATTATTTCCTGTGGGACATTTCAAGACAATCGTTTACGCAATACCCGTTACGGGCATTGCAATGCTTGGACTGCGCGTGGAACAATATTAGCAGCAGATCTGTGGCACACCTGCGATGTTTGAACATACCACAGTCACTTATGCGATGCGTGCAGATACGAGGTAGATATGTCGAGCACCTCATGTAAGAGTAGGTCACTGTTTAGACACAGGCAATGGCAGGAACAGAGGTGTATCAATACTGCTATTAACAATCCAGCAGGAACTTGGTGGGTCTTATCTCAGAAACCATCGCGCCTAGGACGTACGTTCATTTGGACATTTTGTTTGTTTCAGTGTGCAGTGACCATATTCTCCCACATACATAGACACATTGTGAACATTTGAACAAGCAGTTTGTAATCCATTTATTGAAAGTCCCGAGGAATGTAGCAACACGTGTTGACAAAACACGATAACCATATGACGACAAATAAGCTATGTCAGCTTACAAACGAAGAAAAATGTTTAGTTGCCTTTTTGTTTCTTCAAAAAGGATACATGCGCTTATTTGGTTTGTGAGGGAGTCGCAGATATAATGTATCCACTCGCCGACCCTCAGCTGTTTTAACTGGCCCTCGACATCCTGCAGATCGCCATCGGGTCGGAGTTGACATCGGAACTTATCTTACGCATATTTTATCTGGGGTGGATCAGGGAACCTTGCTGGCCACAAGACTCCGTGGACATGACGCAGGCATTACATAGACGTTAGTGCCATGCGTTGGCGAGCGCTGTCTTGTTGGAAGACTGTACCAAAGTACTGTCTCATGAAGGGTGGCATAAGAGGATACAGAGTGTGATTGTCGTGCCGCTGTGACGACACCAGAGATTACCTTTGTCTCCTCAGGCCGTGACGTCAGGAGTGATGACAGCGTGTTCCATTGGCAGGATGTATACATACACGCGCACACGACAACCACTTCAGGTAAGACAGAACCAAGACTAATCGCTGAACACGGAGCCGCTGTGGTGTAGTAGTTAGACCACTCGCCTCCCGCCTAGTCGTACCGCGTTCGCTTTGAACGTTTCTGTACTTAAGTTTGAATAAGGGGAATCATTTGTGCCGGGTAAATTCTACAGTATCCTTCGATTTTATTCCATTAACTCTTATACGGAGGAAATAGTTTTCAGCTGACGAAATCGGTTATTAAATAATTATTTGTTCATAGCACCAGTCAAATATGTTTCGGCTCTAAAGCAAGTTAGCTCAACTATGCAACAGAACGGTGATCCACAAAAATGATGTCATAAAATTTTAATAAGTGGCACCTGTTTTCCCCGAAAATATTTCAGGACAAGTTGTGTTCTAACACACTTTAGTTCAGAACCACTTCCGTGATTGGATCAGTTGAATTGTTATGCGTCTTAACTGTCTGTCCGCGAATCACGGACGCTCAGTATCGGGGAACTTTAATTCTGATTGGTTCGCTCATATAACAGACACTCTTCACTCAAAGACAAGCGACCAATAGTCAAATGAAGACTGCAAGTCTGCAGATAATACATGGAAGTACAGGTTCCACGTAAATCTTTTCGCGAGAAACAGGTAGCCCTATTTACAATAAATTATTTATTTCATTACTTGACAATTTGCATGGTTAAGTCGAATCTAAGCAAACAGGTTACTATTAAAAAGGCGATAAATTATTCCTTCGACAGTGATAATAGTTTATTATCTTTATGGAATAAACGGAAATAATTAAACCATGAAATGACAAAATATGTTTTGTAGTAATATAACACTGATAATAAGATGTTATAACATTCTAACATCAGGTGATTAAGGCGCAGCATTGCCATGTTAACAAAAGGCCATAGAGAGTCTGTATTGAAGTATCGTGTGAGAAACACTGATATCTCAAGAACAGAATGATAGAACGGTGTAGCGTATGTATACATTGCATTACATGCATGCTGAATAAAATATTGTCACGTATGTGTTCGAGTAATTATATGTTGCGAAATAGTATACTCGACCACCCTGAACAAATCGCGAGAGTACAACGAAGGTTTGCACACGAAGTATCGACATAGCTCGACATATGTCCCATTTGAGTTTCAAGGTCTTTGCTTGTGTGGATGTGCCACTAAAGGATATACATGTGCCCCCATCGCACATAGCTGCAAGACACAGAGTGATACCTTAGTAACATTGTGAGCCACAGAGACAAGTTCAGTGAATATGCAGCTTGTTTCAACGGTGCATTATACAAGCCTTTGTCGAACTGTATAAGTTTGAGAGAGGCCACATACATAGTCGGCCTCCGAGAGGCAGACCTACATTGTGAGACATGGCCGTAGTGGGAACAGGACAGTACACGACGGACAACCAGCAGAGAGGACAGTTACATAGAAAGACAGTCTGTAAGTAATCCACGGGAGTGGCTGTGTACTATACAGGGACATGTCACGTCAGCTGGGGATACACCTGTGTCCACCAGTATCATGTCCAGGCGTCTAGCAGAGAGGACAGTTACATAGAGAGACAGTCTGTAAGTACTCCACGGGAGTGGCTGTGTACTATACAGGGACATGTCACGTCAGCTGGGGATACACCTGTGTCCACCAGTATCATGTCCAGGCGTCTAGCAGAGAGGACAGTTACATAGAGAGACAGTCTGTAAGTACTCCACGGGAGTGGCTGTGTACTATACAGGGACATGTCACGTCAGCTGGAGATACACCTGTGTCCGCCAGTATCATGTCCAGGCGGCTAGCAGAGAGGACAGTTACATAGAGAGACAGTCTGAAAGTACTCCACGGGAGTGGCTGTGTACTATACAGGGACATGTCACGTCAGCTGGAGATACACCTGGGTCCACCAGTATCATGTCCAGGCGGCTAGAAGAGAGGACAGTTACATAGAGAGACAGTCTGTAAGTACTCCACGGGAGTGGCTGTGTATTATACAGGGACATGTCACGTCACCTGGAGATACACCTGTGTCCACCAGTATCATGTCCAGACAACCAGCAGGGAGGACAGTTACATAGAGAGACAGTCTGTAAGTACTCCACGGGAGTGGCTGTGTACTATACAGGGACATGTCACGTCAGCTGGAGATACACCTGTGTCCACCAGTATCATGTCCAGACAACCAGCAGGGAGGACAGTTACATAGAGAGACAGTCTGTAAGTACTCCACGGGAGTGGCTGTGTATTATACAGGGACATGTCACGTCAGCTGGAGATACACCTGGGTCCACCAGTATCATGTCCAGGCGGCTAGAAGAGAGGACAGTTACATAGAGAGACAGTCTGTAAGTACTCCACGGGAGTGGCTGTGTATTATACAGGGACATGTCACGTCAGCTGGAGATACACCTGTGTCCGCCAGTATCATGTCCAGGCGGCTAGCAGAGAGGACAGTTACATAGAGAGACAGTCTGTAAGTACTCCACGGGAGTGGCTGTGTACTATACAGGGACATGTCACGTCAGCTGGGGATACACCTGTGTCCACCAGTATCATGTCCAGGCAACCAGCAGAGATGTGTTTCTCAAGCTGTATGCTACATTTGCACGTTTTAGTGCAACGAAGATTATCTCGCTGAATGAATGTGTTATTCCTTCAACATATTTGCTAACGAGGTAAGCAGATAATGTTGTTTAGTATTTCCATATTTTGAATTGTCTATATTGACTTCCAGAAACTTGTAAATCTCAATTTACGTATTCAACATTTTCTTATGTGCCACAACCTGATACATATATTTAGTTGAGATCGGTTACATGGTTTGGAATTTATATAAGGCCCTTTGCACAATTGAATACATTTAACATTTGACTTTACGAGTTAACTTTACGTTTGCTTCTCGGCATGTTATTTTCTATGAAGCTCTACACAATGGAACTGTCAAAGATTATATCAATCACTCTTGAATTTACGATTTCGAAAAGTTGAAACTTAAAGTCAATGTTAAGCATACATTTTGCCGAGATTCTATCAGTGGTCATATAGAATGAATGTTTGTTTATCGTGCGATGATTTCCATCTCTGTATATTTAACCAAGCTTGTATAAATTAAATAAATAGCTAAGTAATGCTATGCGAATAGAATAAGTATGAATTGGAGTGAATAAAATAATCAAGACAGTTATTTGTTTGGAAGAAAATTGTTTTATAAATATCTAACCTTATTTTCAAAACACTCAGGCCTACTTAAAATTTATTCTCAGTGATTTATACTGAAATACATAATAATATACACATTTTTACGATGATTAAAGAACCGATTTTCAATCATCTGAACTTTGAGCGAGTGAGTGAAGAAATTTTAGCGTCTCCTACCATCGACGTTCTGAGAGTAGAGCTGAACTTTGACCTTACATTTGTATTGTGTATCTGCAGTTTCGTCAAAGGACACGAAACGCGAAGTCAAATGCTAAAGTTTTCAATTGTGTAAGGGCCTATAGCTTACTAAACAAGGATATTTATATGGCAGCCATTTTGAAAATACGTGTCTGAGTCACTTAAAACATATCAGTTTACATGGAGTAGTATAGTGTTTATAATTGACATAACTTGGTAAGAATCTACTAATAGTTTCCCGAGATATTACACTAAAACATAATTTTTTGCATGAAGCTATCTTACAAAATGGTGGACATAGGATGTTACACATCAGTATATTACATGTTTCTACTTGATACTTTCAGTACACTAAGTTCAGGTGTGGGTATATACAAAATTAAACTAACATATATTACCATCGTGCAGAAACTTATAATCATGTCCATTTAGATGACGTACATTAACAAGGCAGCTTCGAGCCAATGTTCTTGGGGAAAAAAATTAATGTAAGTCAGTGTTACAATAGGAATGTTCCATCTTGTCTCTCGTGGATAGTTATTCTCTCCCATGCTTTGTATCTCTCACGTTTCATCTTACCTCGCTCGCTAAGTGAAACTGGGAGAGTGCAGCACAGACTTGTCTGGAAACACTCAGCGTGCTTTGTCACAGCTTTCATATTTCATAAGGAATGCCAGTGTCGCGAAACTTTCTTCATTTCGCAGAAAGCTTCATTGTCCTCTGTCCCTGCGGGCAACGCATCGATTTATTGGACACACTCAGCAACGCGAGGGTGCGCAACCTCTGTAATATCTCTCTTATTATGAATGAAAAGGCGGTGTCAGTTTAACCATTCCAAGTCGCTCACTAATGCCCAGTTGTACCATCGTGGTACTCTATCCGAGATCGGATCTAAGATCGACACAGAAAACTATTGCACCATTCGAGTTCAGAACTGGACCGGAGATTGAGATGAAGTTCATTTCGAACCGCCGAAATTGGCAGTACGAAATCTCGATCCGAGATCAGCAGCCATCGTCGACAAATGTAGTTTGAAAATACGCCAACAGATAGAACTAGGTTCGATTGTTTTCTTGGGAAATTAAAACAACATTATACGCACTGAATATTATTCAGTAAAATTCGTACACCAATAATTCACTTAAAAGAGATAAAACATCGCACATCTAGTTCTGTTTATAGTGAAAAATACGCCTACTTCCATGACGTCATATATTACGAACCAATAGCAAAATCTGCCTCATACTTAAGCTCGATCTCTCACTTCGGAACCAAGATCGACGAATCGGAGATCCAAAACCATGAAATTTCGTTGGTGCAACACTTTTACATTTGAACCAAGATCTAACTGGATCCTGGTTGGGAACTAGGATAATTCGATCACGGATCGGGGAAGATGTTAGCGCAACCGGGCATAAGCCATTTTTTTTATACTCAGTACAGTGGCAATTACATCCCTTGCATCATTCATCTTTATGTGGTTACTTTTTGAAAGTGAACACCATACGGCATGATAACGGGGCATTTGCTAACCAAACACCAAACAACACTCGGGTTTGGTGTTTGGTGTACTGCAGTGAATAGTGCTAATTAGTTATTTAAATGCATGCAAAATATCTTAAAACAGTAAGTAAAATGCCATGTCACTATAATAATATAAATCATACATAATAACCAACAAAACAAAATAAAACTGCCTGTATCGCCAAGAGAGAAAGTAGGGAAATGTTTTCATAATCAATGCCAACCTTTAAAAATATATAAAAAATACTTCTTTGTTGGACAAAGGCTATTCGAACGTTGACACACAGATAAAATACGTTACTTAATGTGCACTTAAATTTTGAACAATAATGTATAGGTCCTACTGCAAATATACTTTGAATACGAAGATTCTTTAAGGCACCATCCATCTCACTGTATCATGTTTGTGTGAAACCGTGGTAAAACTATACCATTTGTAACGAATATTGAAAAAATTTTATTGCAATTTTTATTATTTCCGAAATTTTCTTTTAAAGACACTATTTTACAGTTTGTGTAACGCATGAGTAAAAAAAGGCACGAACATTTACTGAAATTGAACACTTTAATACTAATATCTCTGTTGCTAATTTCCTCAAAATACATGTAAACCTTCCCCTATGAAAATGTTTGTAAGAATTCAGCATAAATTATTTGCTTAGTTTTTTAAGTATTAAATATTTTGGTATATCTTTAAAATATGAGGGTTATGAATATTTGTGTGCATTTTCTCAATCTAGTAGTGTATATAGTTTGTAAGACATTCCCGGCTAGCTTTCTGACGAAATATTTAAGGGACGTAGCAAGGAGAGTTAATCAGAAACGTTTTTCATTTTTTGGACAAACTGATTGACAAACTGATTGATAAACAGATTGTCAAACTGAATGGACAAACTTATAGACTAATGATTTGGACAAACTGACTGGACAAACTGATTGGACAAACTGATAGACAAACTGATTGACAAAATGATTGGACTAACTGATTGGACTAACTGATAAACAAACTGATTGGACAAACTAGCTTAAGTGCATGGTGCCAGAACCATACACTCTGGGAAATAGTTTGCGGTTTGTGAGATCAAGATGCACGAACGGTAAAGATTTGTTGGATGCATTTGCAGTAACTTTCCTACATTTACTTAAAAATCAGTCAAATACATAGTAGAGTTCACCACGTTGTATACATACAATATGTTTACAGTGTCTAATCCTTTTCGAATCAAACTTTTGGTAATTCACCGTATGTATGAGGTGTTTTGATTGCTTCCCATTATATATATATATATATATAACGTATCACAAGCGTTGTATAGTTCTGTTAACGTGATATTAGTAGGCATTGCTTCAGTTTGATGTAACAGTGGTTGGACTATGGTAGCGATCCTAAACATTCCTATATTTGCAGTTCGACACAGGAGTATCTTAAGCTCCAGAAACATGCTTCTTGACATGATTCGTTACAGAGAATTGGAGTAGAAAACTTTATTCTACTATGATCTAACGAGATTATTAATTGTTAGAATTTATGAAAACCTGGGATTAAAATTATTTAATTGCAAAATGCCATAAATTACTTGACATGAAATAGTAAATTCGTGAATAGTGTTATGGCGACTTGATATCTTCCATTATGTCCACATCATTATAACCTCATAACAATATTGGTGAACACCCGCCCACAAATAACACACTTCTGGTTGTTTGTTAATAACATGGCGCCCGAAACAATCCCAAGAACAGGCGATGTTTTACTCGCCAAGTCTTCACAACTGGCAGCAGATATCACATCACACTAACTCTATTCATGAGTTTGTTGTTTCATTTGCAAATAACTAATTTTGATCCCCAGTCTTCAAGCCTAGGTCCATTACTTAATAGCCGCGTTAGTAGTAGTCATACATAGTTCGTGTGTTATACTTTCTACTCCAGTTTATATAATGATTCATTACACAAATCTGAATCGAACCCGGTTCACCATGGTGGGATGTGAGCGCTTCAGCCACTACGCCACTGCAGCCCCCACGAATAAGAGCGCATAGCACGTAGACAGCCTGCTGTCTTACACAAAGATAAACTTTAGCATTTGACTTTACGTTTCCTTTCCTCTGACGAAACCACTAATTTACAATACAATTGTGAAGTCAGAGTTCAGATAATTGAACATCTGTTCTGCGAGCTTCGTCAAAATGTGTATCATGTTGTGTAAATAATTATATTATCCACGAATGCATTTTACGTACCCATTTTAAAAAGTCTTAAAATTTATATCAAAAGTATATTTCAAAACGTAAAATTCATTTGTTTACTTTATTAGAATATATTTAAATTCATATATTTTCTCTGCACATTATATTTGTTTGCCATTTATTTAATTTATGACGAGCTTTGTTTAATATACCGAGATTAAAATCGCCCTACAATAAAATAGCGCACTTTCCACATAACCTCTGTTAGATTCTCAGCGAAATATCTGCTTGACTTTGACTTTAAATTTCAACTTTTCGAAATCGTAAAGTTGACTTTACCTTTGACAGTTCCAGCGTGTCAAGCTCCATAAGAAACAACATGTCGGAAAGCAAAAGAAAAGCCATATCGTAAAGTAAAATGTTAAAGTTTTCAATTGTGTAAGGGCCTTTAGAAGAGGGAGTGGTGTGTGTGTGTGTGTGTTGAGGGGAGGCGGTGAAAAAAGGGGGGGGGGGGGGCTGCGCTCTCACGTTGTAAGGTCTCGTTAATCAATGCTGAGGTCGTTCTACTTCAGGGACAAGCTCCTTCTACAGGCAGACAGCTGAACAAGCCAGCCGGAATTGTAACTCTCTACACACAGCCCAGCTATGAGAGGTTGAGTATCCGACCGTACACAAGGCGGTGCTATTACAGGACCAGCTTACTCGTGTCGCCATCTTACTGCCAGTCAAGTAAGAGTGGCCTGTAGCAGAGCAATATCCTCATACAACATACAGATCTCGTTAAAGAAGACTACTTGTAGTTCGTAACCATGTGAAGTATTTGGCTGGAACTTACTACTGAAATGTTCCAAATAACTAATTATTGACAGAATATTTTTTTATCAAAGACCACGTGTATTTGCATTCTAGATGGCCCAGAGAAAAAAATGCAGGTAAACATTCTTCAAATAAGATCATCTTAGTAATTATTATGGTTGTATGTAAGGAAATATTGCTACTCATATTAAAAAATATTTTAAATAATTTATTTTATCTGCTTTTATATTAGTTCACTTTTGTGGGACTGCAATGGATGAGCATTAAATAAATTATTAAATATATTTCTAAACGTCGTTTCAAATTTTTAATGCAAAAAATCAGAGTAAATATTATAACTGTCTTGCCGAGAAAAGTTCTAGTTTTTGCACAGTTTCCTTTCCGAAGCGCCCAGAATGCAAATGCGCTGAAATATTGATATAAAATGTGCTTTCATTAATTAATTACCATTAAACATTTAAATAGGCAATTCTAACCTAATATATGTATGTGTATTTAAAGTGCAACATATATCGTGACAATGTTTGTGTGCAGAGGTCTGGGTGGCTCTGAACTATGAAGTATTGACGAATGCCGTTGGTATGGAGCAGCGCCTGAATGCAAAAGCGAAAGATGGGGGGGGGGGGGGGGGGTGGGGGTGGAGATCCCAGGGAAAACCCGCCGACCCGCGACATTGCTCGAAGCGATTCCCGCACATGAAACACCGTCGATTATCGAACCCAGTTCGCCTTCGAGAGCTCTACGCGGCCCCTGACAATGTTGGTAGTGTGTGTGAACTATAGTCCATTCACGGTAGCAGGGGTTTTAACTAATATAAAACTACCCTACGACTAGATTTCCCGTTAGGATACCAATTATATGGTAGTTGAACTATATACACAGTGATTGTGTATGTTCATTGCCATATGCGTTGGTTGCGCCATGAGATAGTGTGTGAATAGTTGTGTGAAAGCCAGACATTACGTATATTTGCACTGAAATATTACCACCTTTTGCCTTGGGTAGAACATCTTGTTGACACTGGAACTCTACAGTGCCTGGCAGAGACAAACCCATGCCTTGGGTAGAACATCTTGTAGACACTGGAACTCTACTATGCTTGGGAGAGGCAGTCCCATGCCTTGGGTAGAACATCTTGTAGACACTGGAACTCTACAGTGCCTGGCAGAGACAAACCCATGCCTTGGGTAGAACATCTTGTAGACACTGGAACTCTACTATGCTTGGGAGAGACAAACCCGTGCCTTGGGTAGAGCATCTTGTAGACACTGGAACTCTACAATGCTTGGGAGAGGCAGACCCATGCCCATAAACACTGTGATAATGTAAATTATTGAAAACAAACCACTGGGAAAAACAGTTTTTAATTAGACAAGGATTGAACCAGAAAATAATCATCAATTATTCCAATGAACTTGTGTGAAAATACTCTAATGAAAATTAAAATAGTTTGTCTGCCAAAAATAAAATTAAGTGTGATAAAATTAATTAATTTTTGTCCAAGCAAGTAGGTTTACTGTGTATCAGATTTTATACCACCATCATTTTAAGGATGAAAAATTACTGATAATTTAAATAAGATTAGTTAAAACAAAAATATTTAAATCTACCACAAAATAATATTAATTGAACTTGCAAAATAAAATTACTTTATATTATAGTTTCCCATAGTAGTTATAATTTAGTGTTTCCTTTCCTATCATGAGTTTAAAGAGATCCTTATCAGTTCAACGCAAATTACTAACACAAGTCTCGTAGTCACTGTAGCTTTAAACTGATTATTTATGAACACATCTAATCTCAAACAAACTTTAATACTGCAGAAAGTTCACTACTCTTTAAAAACTTATTGGGTTCGTCAAATTATTAATTACTTTGCTTTGGTCCGGTGCCAAACTCATCAGTAGAGCAGGACTACTGGGTACTACGTCCCAATAAAATATGTAAAATCGCAAACGAACAAGTCTGTAGATAATTCTTAACGAAAGTTGAGTTAATTTGCTCTCTGTAGAACACTTCAATATGTAATCAAATAAATAGTATACCTCATAAATAATGAAGCGTCAACTGGACGTAGGCCCAACCTTAAACCTTTAACATGGCGTCCAAGAAGTCCTTGGCGCCTCTTCTTCGGCCTAACTCACATAAATATAGCTGACAATTACAAGAGGCTCAGCCCTCTTCTTAAATTGACTGGCTCTCAAATACTAACTGGAACCTCTGGGTAGTAAAATCTGGTCTACCCATATGAATATGCTGGGGATTTTCCTAATGAAAATCCCAGCGAAATATCACGCCACTGGATCTTCAAAGGTCCCATACAGAAGCAAGTCCTTTCGGCAACTTTCCTAAGACGTGATGTGATAGGAGCTTAGCTACTTCCGGTCACCAAACGAATAAAATAATTAAATCTTAACTAGCTTTCAAAACAGTAATTCTGCAGTTATGTAAATTAATCAGTCTAGAAATTAACATATCCAAATTATAACCTCTTACCTCAGAACACATGTACACATGTCATAGAATAACACAAATAATAATAGAAATATAAGCAAAATTAGGAATGATGGTTTACAGTAAAAATAATATTAAATGTGTGAAATTAAAATATTCATAAACCTAGGAGGGTAAAAATGATCATTTTTATTCAAAACAACATGTAAATAGAGATGTTATAGTGTTCAAAACACATATGCAAATAATTACCATAACTGTCAACCTACATAAACACAGGTGTAACTTGACACCCTGATATAGTTACTTTCCATTTTTCTGAAGCCCTGCTAAATGTATACTTCCAGGATAATTCCAGGGTAATTTATCAAAGGTTTAATTCAAAAAATGTGAATAAATCGCAAACATACTATTGTAAACTAGTACAGTCTGTATGTGTGGTGCATGAGTTCGACTTGTGCAGCAGTGTCCACTGCTTCGTTGGAAGACATTTTTTTCTACTTTGGTCAATCGGAAGAAGCTACTAACTACGAAGGAACGATATGTAATTTGGAATGTATTATCTATTCGCTATTTCTTCAAACATTTCGAATCTAACCTTTGAAAAATCATCCTACGTATGACGTGCTTGGTGTTTCCTAAATATGTCACGTATTTAAAACGTTTTATACACGTGTTAACATAAAAGTACCATAATTATAGTTTATATTTAGGTTTTACTTATGTTCTATATATATATATATATATATATATATATATATATATATATATATATATATAATACTTCATTTTTAACTAATGTGAATTAAAAAGTGATAATATAGGCGTGTTGGTTACGTGTAGTAAGATATATTTCTTATCAAAATAAAATTACACCGAGTGCGTACGATTGTGATACGCTGTCCCTTCGTTGCAGTTTTCTACATTCGATTAACCATTATTTCGAACAGGCGGAGGAATATCCTGGAAGTAGAACTTTAGCAGGGTCTCAGAAAGTACCTGACCGTACCGGATATACTGGTATCGCGGGGAAGTTACGTCACGAGTCTTCCCGTAGAGTGATCACGTGAGTTGCGCAGGGGCCGTTCTCTCTGTGTTAAAAACGCTGGACGTCTCGGCTGCCAGCAGCGCTGTCAACAACAAAGTGGACAGGATTTAAGGTTAGACACCGACGTCTATGCAAGCAAGCGCTTTTCGATGTTTGTACAATTCTTCGATCCTAGTTTTAATGCCTATTTTTGCATTATGTAACAAATCGTATCATTAAATTAAGACACACTGATTGAGAATTTCGCAAAAAATAAACACCACAGAGAAACTTTGTTTATTTAGATGTGACGGGTAACAGACAAAGTGATTCAGGAATATTGATCGGTAAGTAAATTTGCGTACAACTACCTGTTATTGATTAAATCTAAAATACAGTTACATTTATATATGTATTGCTAGTTGTACTTCGTTATGATCAGTCACAACTTCCTCTAGAAGTGCGCAAGTTTTTATCCTAGAAATTCCACGAACAAACTTCACAAACTGCTGATATATTACGCGAATAGTAATTTATGTATGACACGTGGCCATATAATTTGTATGTCCTTTTCCTGCTGAATGGCAAACAATGCGTGAAGATTTGCTTCCCTCTTCCCTCCACCCTCCCCCGCTCTATAATCGTAATCCTGGCTACGCCACTGCTGATGGGAGGGTTAAAAACTCGTAAAATTTAATGTTCATAATTTTTTGTGTGCTTAAGTAATTTCAAAAGTTCACTTTTTTTTTTCTTCTCTAAATTTGATACCATGCATTTATTTTTAAACTCTCTGTAAAAGGGTTTCATAGCCATAATTTAATTTCAGTTCAGTTAAATGTCTTTGTGCTGTCGAAAAGAATAAAAAGATATAATCCTGTGCAAAAAACGAGTCTAATATAGGCATATCGCGATACAATACCTCTGCGCAACACTGCCAACTTCTACGAAAAAAATTATACACTGTACTAGATGACCCGTGCGACTTCGTTCGCAAGGCATTCATATATATATATATATATATATATATATATATATATATATATATATATATACACACACACACACACACACACACTACGGCCCCACTATTGGGTTCTCTAACCACTGAGCTACTGCGGCTTTTGGGAAAGAATGGAGGACAGCCCATAGACAAAAAAGAAAGGAGAAATGACGGAACTTTTTTTAGCAATGTTTTTATGCAGTGAAATTGCAACAAGAATCTTCCTGAAGGAATGAGATAAAATTACAATAAGATTTTTTCTTTAGGAAATGAGATATTTTCCGGGATAGAAAGTAGCCTATGTCACTATCCGGACCCTTCAACTATATGTGTACAAAAAATCACGTTGATCCGTTGCTCCGTTTTGACGTGAAAGAAGGACAAACAAACAAACACACAAATATACTTTCCCATTTATATAATAGTACGGACTGAATAACATTAATCCTTGTTCATCTACGTACAACACATTTAGATAGTAAAATCAGTAATTATTTATCAATTCCAACACCACTAACATTAGACCCAAGATCAAACCGTGTTAGTTTCATGGGCCATTTTCTCTCTAATATCGTGTGATACGTATAAGATTCCTCAGATATACGGTCAGACTTCCTTAAGTCACATTCGAAAAGTGGAGCGATCAGGAGAGGTGGAACAAACTTGACTTTATATTTCAGCCACCTTTCTTATACATGTAAAGTCTTATTTATGAGTTCGTACGCAGCCTTTTAGCAAATAATTGCACGAACAATTTCGTTTGCTTTAAAACCAGGACATGCAGCGCTATCTGTTACTGCTATATTCAACTTGATGCCCTTTACAAAGAAAAACAATTCTATTGTTTCGAGATATTGTGCTAGTGGTAGTGCTTGTGGGTTTAATCAGGGAACAAAATTAATTTACCTACGACAAGAAACCATCGTTTTGCCTAAAATCGTCTTGCCTAATGTTTTGTCCTAACATTCTAGCCTCTCGATTACCTTTCCAATAAGTCGTTTTGCCTAAAGTCATTTCGCCTAGTCGTTTTGCCTAAAATAGTTTATCCTAAAATTACAGTCCCTCGCTTAGTTTTACGGACATAGTTTTGCCTAAAAGTCATTTTGCCTAAAGTAATTTATCCTAAAGTCGTTTTGTCTAATTTTAGGCAAAACTGTTTTAGGCGAAAAGACGGGTAATAAAAATGTGTACAGACATAGATACAAACAAACAATACAATACAAATATAGACAACATGCTACACGCCAGCCAGGATATTGGCTCTTCTGTTATTGCGGAAATGTCAAAAGTAATGGAGTCATCATTAATGGGTGTACAGAAATAATAGACTACTAAGTATAGTAGATGAGGAAATTAAACAAAACCACGAGATATTGAATGAACACACTGGTTATCTCCTCCCTGGCCTCAATCCGACATGTAAAGAAGGTTCTGAGCTAGGGTCGACGATACTATAAATACTTGACTAGATGGATCTAGTCATTCACCGCCATTGCACTACTCAGTCAGAGATCACGCTATAAACACCCCTCTCGGCCGGAGGGTCTGTGATTAGTAAGAGGCGAAGTGCCATGTGCGGAGGAGGAGGAAGAGCATGTGAAGGCGACTACGGTAAACGACGACGGACGAGAGTGCTGTAGACGGCGAGTAGAGCACTTGGAACGCTCCAGAACATTCCGGACAATAAATACTGGTGCTATCTGAACTGAAACAAGTCAAGGAGGGTAAAGTGATACAAACTTGATTGTACATACTGCTACTGTCAGTTATCAAATATATACTTTTAATAGTAATTCCGTGGGTGTTATAAAATGCTTTACAAATACTGGAGTTTTACGGACGATTACGTAAATATTAGTTGTAAATAGCAAGTGATACTGTCAATATATTAAGTCAAGATTATTCTTTGGAGACTGGAGTTTTTGCAAATAAATTAGAAATTTATTATTAACTCATTTATTCAGTCAATACTACCATCCCAGGCCCGACCCTAGGGCGGGGCGAGTAGGACTGTCGCCCTAGGCGTCATGATGAAGGGAGCGCCAAAATCAGACAAGAAACTTATTATTTTTTCCTGCAATAATAATGTAAATTTGGCACGCATAAAGGTATTTAAATACATACACTTCTAATACTGTTGGCAATCCAAGATTGGTACAAAGAGGGCACTAAATGTAGAAGAGTTTACAAATGTGATGTGGTTACTGAGCTAAAAAATTGACTCATTGATGAGCTACTGAACATATTGTTGCGTGCTGCAGCTGGCGCCGACTCAATTGCCCCACGCCGTAATCGGAGACCCACCTCGCCCTCCCTTCCTCTTGGAACGATGCGCTCGCGGCCTCCTGTTTTCCCCTTCTGGGAATCTCGTGAATGCCGACAGTGGCGAGACTTGCTGGCGTCACAGACCTCCTCTCGCCTGCTAGAGTTTCCGGTACATTTAGCGACGACGCAAGAATGTTCTGGCGAGACTAGCTGGCACCTCAGCCCTCCGCGACGCATCACACGAGTTGGGGAGGATTCTAGGTAACGGCCTAAGACAATATATATACTGCCGCAACCCAGCGGCCGGCAGTCTTTGACGGAGGCCGCCTGGCGAGTGTGCGCGAATGAAGTGAAATGTGGACGACAGGAGATTGCGGGACGACGGCGAGTGAGGTGTTCGTGGCTTGAATGGACGAGAGGGTGTGAAACCGACGAGCGAAGCCTACAGTGCGTGAGGGAGCTTGGAGGACTCTAGAATATTGCGACTGGCGGGACATGGACTGAACTGAGGTGGCACTGAATGGAAGTGTAATACTGATTTTATTGTAAATATCCGAACTGTCAAATATAGACGCATAAATTATAAAATAATTGAATAGATTGATACACTGTATATTGAGACTGGTATTTAATTATTTAATTTCATTGATTTCTCTGTCGTAATTATAAATTTTATTAATTGGTGTCAATTGTGAACAGTAAGTGATTTCAGTTTATTGTGAGAAATTAAGTTCAGAAAATTTAGCTGTAGTTATTGTAAATTAAATAAGGAAATTATAAATAATTATTTTATTTGGTTAAGACCTCCATACCTTATCGAACTTGATATAGCCCACCTAATTTATAGAGAGTAATTGTAACAATATGCAGTCTTAACGAATAGTACCCTCTTTGCCTTATAGTTCAAACTACGTGATGTAGTCACCCGTTGTGAATGGGGAATATTCTCATCGGATGTGGTTGGTTTTAGGAGTTTATCTGCAATCTGATAATTAGTCGGTGATCAACAATTATACACAGATGGATATTGTGAGCTCAGACGATATAACTTTATGATTGCTAATCTTTACTAAGACTGCGATTTCGTTACTTGTTATCTAACACAGTACGTAAGTGAAATTAATGATTTTCTTTTTTGTGTAGGTACATTAGTTTTGTTTATAGCCTACGCTATTCACGGTGAAGTGAGCACTTTTTCAGACCCTGCGTAGATTTTCCTTTCAGCCAACTTTTGTCCTGCAACTCATTAATATAAAAAAAGTGCTGTCAGTGTGGGACTAGCAGTCAAATAAACAAGAT
Organism: Dryococelus australis; assembly: GCA_029891345.1. Taxonomy (NCBI): domain Eukaryota; kingdom Metazoa; phylum Arthropoda; class Insecta; order Phasmatodea; family Phasmatidae; genus Dryococelus; species Dryococelus australis. Next base: position 154,491,549 of record CM057000.1, on the reverse strand, counting down.
CTTTACACTCCGCTGCTCTCAAAACATATCTTCTGAGGCCACCATAAAGTATATTTATTTGTTATGTTTATGAGTATGATATAGGCCTATTATTCTGTCACATGGTGAGATTATCACTGAGCCTACTAATTATATTAATAGTGATTTTATGTATATTCCTACCGAAATATTAGCATATTTGTGCGCTCCTTACAAGAGAAACCAATATGTTTTTACCAGTTACAGTAACCCCAGTTTATGATATTTTAAAACATATTTAATCACGCTAAAAAGTGTTTTGTATAGACATATGTGTTTAAAATTTCTCAAATATTAACAAAAATGTTCAAGTTTTTAATTTTTTTTTTTCTGTTACTCTTATAAAGCATTGTAAGACTATCTCAATGTGTCTTAACACAGACTACTTTAATGTTTCAAATTCTTTGCAAATAGAATTGTAACTCATTTATCAATAGTTAGAGACTCTGCCATTTCGAGTTATAAAAGAACAATCTCGCTAGACTTCACAATCCTGTGCATCCTAGAGTGCTACATTACAGGTCTTCATTAACAGGTTGTTGCCACATTCGGGACTCACTCTCCTGTACGACTTAGTCTCGCAGAGTTAGGTCAGCCGAGGGATGTTGGTTCAAAGTTCTTAGAGGTGTGGCGGAAGAGGGAAGGTCAAATGACGTACGTGATAAAATTATATAATTTAATTATGCATAGCCTGCTTCTGAATTATTTCGAGAAATGACAGGGTCTTTATAAATAATATTTTGTTCCTATTATTATGCATATAAAATTGATTGTTTTTATTTCCAGGCAAGATATGCAATAGGTATGAAGAAATTAGACAGAAGAAATTATTTGGGGTCGAGAACAGGAAACGGGAAACCGCGAATGTTGCTAAGATAAGACAAGATGCGCATAGCATTGATAAATACTTCTTACCTATTACATCAGCTTCTCCTGAAAGTTCTTCAACATACTGTAATAATGCCAGGAAGGACACCTTTCATAAAGAAGATCAGGGTATCAACGCCACTGGAAACATGAACAAAATGTCCCCTTCAGCAGAACCATTTCCCAAGTTAGGTAGGAGCCTTTCCTATCCACGCATAATCGAACTCTGTTGGAGAAAAAAATAAATCTAATTTGAGAATAAAGTGAAACCTCTTTGTCCGATCCAGTGTTATGGCCGGATGTTTTGCAGCCTTCAGTTATAGACATGCTTTTTTTAAACCGGGCATCAAGAGATAAAATATACTCTGTTTCCTTTACATACAAACGGCATTTTTATATAAAATATACAATTAAGTAGCTGGATAATTGGGAAAAGTTGAAAAGGCGATGGCTTGTGCATTCTAATAGTTCAGACTGTGCATTGTGCTTTTGTTACAAAATATGAAATAGGGACCGTAGCTCAAAACACAGAACAACTGGTTTTTGTGACTGGAAGCAAAGAAAATGAAAAGTCACCAGATCATATAAATGTGTACTGCAAGTGTGGATTGAGTGAAAATCCAGACTTGGTCTCAATCAAGGTATTGATTCAAAACATCAACAACTTATAAATAATGAAGTTCAACACGAGAAGTGTGTGCTCTAACGCATTTGTCCATTATTATGTTCTTGGCCCAGCATAATTTGGCTTTCAGAAGATCCTCCGACAAGCTATTTCCTGGTAATGGAAACTTTCCTGGTCTAGTAGAACTGTTGGGAAATTTTGACTATGTTATGCGTGAACACCTGAGGCATATTTCAGCCAAGTCGTCAAATGACCATCATTGCGGGAAAACTATACAAAATTATCTTATGAACATTTTAGGCGAAGCAGTACTCGAAAACAAACACAAAGGGGCTCAAAGGCCACATATTATTACATAATTTCAGACTGCACTCCAGATATCAGTCACACTGAAAAAATGTCATTCACAATAAGATTTGTGGATGTATAAGATGGTGTATTTACAATAAATGAATACTTTTTGGGTTTTCGAAATGCCAGTAATTGTATAGGAGAAGGCTTGTTTGAACTATTAAGAACTTTAGCCGAAAATGGACTAACATTAGAAGACTGTTGTAGCCAGGAATAAGAAAATGGTGTCAATATGAGATGCAAAAACAAAGGTGTCCAAGCAAAATTTCTTTAGGTAAATTCCCGATCGTCATTTTTGCCTTGTGGCTGTCATTATTTTAATTTATTACTTTCAGATGCAGCTTTATCATAAACTATTTTTATCACACTGTTGTGTTCTGCAGAAAATATATGTGTTGTCCTCAACCAATGTTCAACGTTGAGAAATTTTGAAGAACCATATGACAAGCCTCACTGTGAAACCACTAGTGCTACACACTGGTAAAGAAGAATTGATTGTGTCAAGGTTACTGGATATCAGGTGAAGAATGTGTATGGTGCTTTAATTGCATTGTTTGAGTCTAGTTTGGCAAATGCTGGTTTGAGGTACGAAGCATACTATTTAGCGGACCAATTAATGAAATTAGAATTTTTGATTTCTCTTGTAAGATACGATATTTTGTATCAAGTAAACATTGTTTGCAAATCAATGCAAAGCCCAGTGATGGATAACTGTACTGTTACCACTTTAATCAAGAGTTGCATGGAGTGTGTATCTTCCTATAGAAATGATGGCTACCAAAATGCAGTTATAACTGCAAGAGAGCTAGCAGATTCATTAGGAGCTGATGCTTCGTTTGGAGATACCTCTCGTACACGAAAAAATAAGATGCAGTTTGAATATAAAGTCCTTGACAGGTTAGCAAATGTTAATCCAGAAGAACAGTTTAAATGGAATTTTCCTTTGTCATAGTTGTTGCTGCACTAACATTATTGAAACAACGGCTCGAGCAACTTGAAGATCACAAAAATATTTCGGGATTTTTTTATGATTTGTGCCAACCCTTAAAAGAATTAGATATTGTTCAAGAGGCTGATAAGGATTTATTAGACAAGTGCATGGCATTGCAAACATCTCTAACAAACACTGATGGAAGTCATTCGGTTATTAATGGCTTGGAGGTTTGGGAAGAATTAAAACACTTCCAGTGTTTTGTACCATCATCTGTGAAGAGTTCTGCTAAGACAGTTTTACTTTATAAAGAAGACACATACATGAGCACTACATTTCCTAATATCTGGGTGTCGCTTCGAGTATTGCTGACTTTACCAGAGACAGTATCTAGCTGTGAACGCATTTTCGAAGTTAAAACTGATCAAGACTTATCTTCTATCTACTATGAGTTACGAACCTCTATGCCCAGGCCAAGGCAAGAAAGGCCCAATTTTATAGTGCAATGAAGTGTACAATAATGTGCAATTGATTTGTATAGTAACATTATATATTTAATGGTAGATATGAGTAAATCTCTTCTTCACTGATGTTACAGTGCTCGCAAGAGATTTTCAGGTCTCATTTTCCCAGGACAAAAAATACATTTATTGACTGATTATAATATAAATTAATTTTCCCGTAGCAGAGTAGTTGTCTGTGTAAGAATTATTATGGAGCCGTAGTTCTGTACTAACAAAGGTTAGTGACAGCGACAAGATATGCTGTAAATTAGGCAAGTGTGTGACAATAAAACTAAGACATGATGGTGATTACATAAATGTGAAATCACATAAATGCAAATTTTATTTGTAAGTTTCTTAAACGAAACTGTATTTACATTACAATAATTTTAATTTTAATAAGAAAAATGTGGGTGCGGATTAATTGCCCCTTGCCCCGGGCGCCGAATGGCCTAAGGCCGGCCCTCCATCCCTTCAGTAACCTGGCTAAGCCCACGGCCTTTGAGAAATGACAGTAAAGGAAGACGGCCAGCATAGCTAGCCATGTGAGTCTGACGGTTGTACTGGAGATGGGCGAGTCAGTGTTGAAGGATGTACGCACAAGACTACGTCTTGCATAGTGCTCTCTAACACGCAGCGCGTCTCCGGATGTTGTTTACATCACACCAGGTTGCCATGGCGACGGGCGACCCACCCCCGTTACACCTTACCAGCTTGCGTTGCCGACCTTTCGCAATGCCAGGATCGTACAGTTTTCTTGGAAAGCTCGTACAAACCACTTCCAGGGTCGTACATTTATAGAAATAGCGCTAAAAAAATTATAGTTGTTTTTGAATAAGATTAACCCTTTGAGGAGTAAGCACATATATGCGCGGATATTTATCTGCTCTTCAATACAAAGCTCACACTTTTGAGTTTTATTATTTCGCTATGCTTTATAGGAGTCTAAGTAAAAAATCACAACTAGTCAACATTTCAGTTTGTAAGAATAAAATTGTCCTTTTTAATAATTTTTCAAACGAACACGATGGATTGTAAAACTTGCTACTTCTGTCACGATAAATTAATTGGTACATGGGCAACGCGTGAGTTCATTGGTCGATGGCCAGCCAATAACAAACATTGAAGAGTGCAGTAGGCGTGTCCGGTGTAGCCAGGGCCAATTGGACAATGGTAAGTGGAAATACAGAGACCAGCCAAACTATGTCGCTGTAGGGTAGAATATAGGCAGCTTACTTCAAACTGGTCCTAAGTGCTAGTAAATTTGTGCCGTCCTCAAAGGGTTAAATCAAAACTCTTGCCTACATACGAAATTTCTAAGTAGTGCCAACGTATACCGATATATTTTCAATAAATCTACAAGAAAATTTACAAAACTTAAATAACATTATTTAAATAAATTAATAAGTACATAAATATTTTACGTTATACGAGACTTTACAAGTGGGAGAAAAATCGGATCAGTAATTCGGTTACTGCAGCTTTAATGGACTCTTATGCCCGGTTTCACCAACGTGGTTCGAAACTCGATCCAAGATCGGATCTAAAATCGACACAGAAAACTGTTGCACCATTCGAGTTCAGAGCTGGACTGGAGATCGATATGAAGATCATTTCCAACCACCGAACTTGACGGTTCGAAATCTCGATCCGAGATCAGCAGCTATCGTCGACAAATGTAGTTTGGAAATACACCAACAGATAGAACTAGGTTCGATTGTTTTCTTGGGAAATTAAAACAACATTATACGTACTTGAATATTATTCAGTAAAATTCGTACACCAGTAATTCACTTAAAACAGATAAAAGATCGCACATCTAGTTATATATATAGGGAAAAATACTCCTACTTCCATGACGTCATATATTACGAACCATTAGTGAATCAAAATCGACGAATCGGAGACCCAGAATCATGAAATTTCGCTGGTTCAACACTTTTACATTGTAGCCAAGATCAAACTGGATCCTGGTTCGGAACTAGGATCATTCTATCTCGGATCGGGGAAGATGTTGGTGCAACCGGGCATTAGATAAACGCATTGACGACTCTTAAAAGTAAACATGAACAGTTCTTACGACCGTATAGTTAGCGTACGACCCAAAGTTTGGAACGTAGATCGTACACCACGCGAAATTATCGTACTTGAACGATCAGGATCGTACGGCTGGTAACGAACGCTATGCTACAGAATACCGGCTGCAGTGTCTGGCCGCCGTAGTGTGCAACAGCTCTTCTCAGCAGCCATTCAAGACAAAACTCGGCCAGAACAGATAAAGCTGTGTCCGAATTATCTTCACGCATACACGTGTCCGTACTTGGGCCCGCTTGTGACGTCACCGCCTATTTACCAGCGCACTCTTATCTCCCAGTATAGTTAACAGAGACACTATGCCTGGCCAAGTACGGTCCATTCGTGGCTACTTCAAACTATTCTGAAGCCATGCTATAGTTATTCTTACAGGCTATTCAACCGCCTCAAGCAAACAAAGCTTAACCGAGTGTAGGAAACTACACCAGAGCGACAACGCACCTCATTCATGTGCGCTCACTCTAATTGTAATTACCATTAGAACCTTTTCTTACAAGGCATTACCAACAATCATAATTTCTTTGTGCGTATTTATAACAAATGAAACATTATAATTTACGTTCCGTTCAACAAAAAATAAGTTAATTTTATGTTATCAGAAATATGAAACGCTTCTGGTTCGTGATGTATTTAGGAAACAACCGAACTCGTCATAAATGGGGTGTTTTCAAAGCTTTGACTCGAAAAGTGGAAAGCTTCAGTGAGCAGATTATATACGAATTAAAAACATTACTCTGAGAGTACAGCAAAGAAGTGCTGAATAGAAACCGTGCAATGTATAGCAAAAGTTGTTATGGAACAACAAACACTAAATGATGAATAGTTTTTACCAATAATTCCTGTACACAACATAGCAAATAAACGCATACAATTAGCAATAATCTATCCATAATAACACTACTTATTACATTCAAGTTTCATTTTTAAAAAATCACTTGGTTTTTGGAATTATGTTAAATGCACTACACTTGTCATAACCTAATCGAGAATATTATTTCCGAAAAAATTCAGCCATGAATACAACTTACATTTTAAATAAAAATTTTAACGATTTAATAAATTATTAAATGTACTAAGAGTGAGCAAAATATTTACTCAGTGTTTAGGGACAGTCAAATAGTAAATTTACTCCCAGAGAAGGGCATTGCAACGCGTTTACTCCCAGAGAAGGGCATTGCACCGCGTTTACTTGCTGAGCGTATACTTAAAGCATTCGCCAAATTTGTTTTGTTGTCTTTATCAGTGTTTAGTGATTACCAAATAAGATAATTTGAAAATTTGATTAATATATGTTATTAAACGAAACCTCTTTCAATTGTATCTAATTAAAATAATTTAGGTCACCAATTCCCCCTTGTCTCTAGTGAGTATAGGATGCTGTTCAGGGTAAACCGAAACCTTTTGAGAGCTTTGTTTATCATCTACTTGTGTGCACATTGTGTATTCTTCCACCCTTCGTAAAATTAACATTGCCGTGGGCCTAGTAGCTTAATTCACGCGTTGGCGAAATGAAACAGTGCAAATTATTATAATGGCGAATACTTAACAAATTTGCTCATGCTTACATTTACGAGCATGCTTTAAAAATAAATAGTTCCAGCAAGTATTCACAAATCTTTATGCAACTCTTTGAAATCGACGTTAAGAGATGGAACTACTTTCACCTCGTAGTTACCAACTTTACAGGGCGCACGACGCTTAGTATGTCCATTCAAAGGCTGTTCACGATAAAGTGAGCACTTTTGAAATCAGCCTTAGAAAAATTCTACTGCCCCTGGCTGCGTATATTTCAACGAGCTCACTGGGTGACATACACCCAGTAAAGTTGGTAACGATGGATGGAAAGTAGTTCCATATTTAACGTCGAATAGAAAGTGTTAGGTAATCATTTGTGATAACTTAAAATTATTTCTTTCACCTTCTGTTTTTTTAATGTATCGGAAGTGCAAAAGTAACCAGATTTGTAAAATATTTACTTCTCTAATAATTTCACTGTTTCACATGACCGACGCATGAATAAAGTGATTCGTTCCCGGCAATGTCAATTTTATATAAGGCGGAAGAATAATACACTTGAATATATACATTCAAGTAGATCTCAAGCAGGACTTTCAAGAGTGCTCATTTTACCGTGAACAGCCTTTAGATGTTTGCAGGTCCTATGCAGTGGCAGTTTTCAAAGGTTTATTTTAAAAAGTACTTGATTATGCCTAACCGTGAGCGGCATATAAGTATTGTGAAGTCTTGCTTGTTGCCACATGAGCCTGCGACATTCCCTAGTCCCTAATAATCGTTACAGCCACAGCAAAGTGAGGAAGGGTGTGGGGGGGGGGGGGGGGGCTTGTTCACGAGCAGAATAATTACAGACAGCACTTCGGGGCCTGGCGATCTGCCATCGTCTCTCCTACCCGGGGATATTGCTCTGATAGCCGTACAGCACCTCGCCAGCCGCGCTGATTTGTTACTGTACCTCAACCCGGAACCCGGCCAGCTGCAACAACCAGACTCGTGCAAGGGGTCGCGGTGATCTAGCGGGTAGACTACTCGCATCCCACCCAGACGAACAGTGTTCCATTCCCGGCGAGGTCGCTCCTGGTCGCTCGCAAGTGAAAGTCGTGCCGGACGATGCCGCTGTTTGGCGGGTTTTCTCGGGGATATCCCGGTTCTCCCGCCCTTTCATTCCGGCGTTGCTACGTACTCACCTCGCTTCACCTTCGTCGGTTCTCAAGACTTCGATGTTGAGAGCCGCCCAAATCTCTCCACTCACTCACCGACTCGTGAGAAGTTGATAATCGGCTTATATGGCTTACATCGTGAGACATGGACGAGGTGGCTCATCTAGCGCTCGCCGTCACATTGGATCCGCGAGATTCAATTCGCACATGCGCCGTGCCAAACTCAAGGTCACGATCGCAATATGTGTAGTTTCATCCCTTACTCTCCTTTCTCTATTGTCCGTTTGTAGTTCCCTGTTTCGAGTTTTCTGTTACATTTTCAACTCATCTTGGGGATTTGGGTATTTTCTCCAGCTGCTTAATTACTGTGTTTATCTGATTGTCTCAGTTACAATTCTTGCTGCCTAAACACTCCCTTTTGACAGAAGAGCGTAGACAATAGTTTCAGGATGTATCATGTCGCATCGCTGTTGTCGTCCTTATATCTCAATATTCATCGCAATGGGGTATTTACGTCAAAAAAAAAAAGAACAACCATTAAATACACGATTCTGTAATAACGACGGAAGTATAGTGCATTCGCGGTTTCTGTTTGTCACTTGACGAATCAAACCATAGCAAAATCGCCCATGCATGACGTGTTAGGTTGGTCCAGATATATTGTGACAGTGTTTGCCAACACATATAGGACGAGGTCCTTGTCTCAACTGCTTCCTGAATGTAGGTGTTTTAAGTTGGAAAACAGCTGAGAGTCCCCCAATGATATCAAAAAAAGGGAATTGGGTTGGTTCCTGTGAATAGGTTTGAAAATTATTCGTTGCCTTGGTGTTTAAATCAAAATATAACCCTTTTACATAGTTTGTCCCCAAAATTTTACAATCAATAAATGTTATACAAGAATATAGTTTTCCCACTGATTACATGTAGTATAAAAAAGCAATCAAAAATAATTATGTTTAAAACTTCCCCAAAATTTACATTTTTACAAGATTGCATCTCTTTCCAGCTATATGCAGGTTACATATCATTATTTTGCTTTAAACCATACTTAACTAAAATGGCAGCAAGGACCCCCTTTTTTTTTCTGAAATGTTGACGGACGGAACAGCAGTTCCTGTCCAAATGAAAACCCTGTGCTGTCTCCCCGAATCTGGGCGACACACCTGTATTTATATTTTATCTGAAATAATATAGAACATTACATAATGATCTTCACTTCGTCGATATCCGGAAGTCCTGGAAGGGCACCCTGGTGGTACGTGACTGGCTGGCAGGCTAGCGTCATGTGGTCAAGGTGACGTACGAGGGAGGGGAAGGCAGTCATAGTTTCGTGGGCGGCAGGGGTCCCGCGGCGCCCATACTTGCAGACCAGCAGGCCCACCCAGCGGACGTGAGGCGTGGAGCTCGTCAAACACACCCACGTCGCAGCGAAGGTAAGCCGTCCTAAACGGCCAACATTTTCTCAACTTCGTATGGCACCGTCGGTTTGACTTTCGTTCGATGTGCAGGGATGGCCGTCACAATATGACGTGTAACACAAGCATTTTATAATTGCGTATTTATAAAACAAGCATTTTATACTTGTGTAGTTATAAAACAAGCATATATTTGGTAAATTGAAATTATACGTATTTAATATATAACTTATAATATTACATTGATATTTAATATGAATCGAAACAGAGAGAAAATAAGTGTGTTGGTAAAGCAAAGTCGGAAATAGTTCCTATACGAAATATCATTATATCGAGTGCGCACGAAGGCGGTGTGTTGTTCCTTTGATGTAATTTTCTATAATTGGTTAAGCTTTGTTTGCATGTGGCGGATGAATATCCTGGAAGTAGAACCTCAGCATGGCTTCAGATAAGTTGTAAACAACCGTCAATCGACTATAATTGTTTTTGGCACCTGTAGTATGAGAATGTCATTACATTATCAGAGGAGAAATATTTCTACCACCTATGCCCTGTTGCACCAACATCTTCTCCGATCCGAGACCGAATGATCCTAGTTCCGAACCAGGATCGAGTTTGATCTTGGCTCCAATGTAAAAGTGCTGCACCAACGAAATTTCATGATTCTGGATCTCCGATTCGCCGATCTTAGTTCCAAAGTGAGAGATCGAAATTATTTATGAGATAAATCTTGCTATTGGTTCGTAATATATGAGTCAGGATGTAGGCGTATTTTCCACTATAGATAGAACTAGAAGTGCGATGTATTATCTGTTTTAAGTGAATTATTGTGGTACGAATTTTACTGAATAATATTCAAGTGCGTATAATGTTATTTTAATTTCCCAAGAAAACAATCGAACGTAGTTCTATCTGTTGGCGTATTTCCCAACTACATTTGTCGACGATGGCCGCTGATCTCGGATCGAGATTTCGAACCGCTAATTTCAGCGGTTCGAAACGAACTTCATCTCGATCTCCAGTCCAGCTTTGAACTCGAATGGTCAACAGTTTTCTGGGTAGATATTAGATCTGATCTCGGATCGAGTTTCGAACCACGATGGTGCAACTGGGCATAAGACTTGGAGGTGCCCCACGGAGTCGTGGACTAGGGGTAAATTGTAAATTGCCCCTTATCCCCCGCCCCTTTTTATCTGTGGGCGGTCCTATGTGTGTGGGCATACTGGTACTATTTATTTGACATCGAACGAATTTAGGATGAAGTAAATGCGGTACATTACAACCTGTCGGATTCACAAACTTTTCCCTAAACTGAGAGAAAGCAATAATTTGAGATTATTTCCACCGTCTCTTTCCTAGTTTCAGAGAACAGCACTTGGGGGAAGTGTTCAGCCTTGATGACAGAGGAGAAGCAGGAGTCTTGATCCCCAGTTAATGGCGACGCGCCAGAGGTAATTAAAACCCATTGCACTAATTTCACAGAGGCCATTTTGACGCTGTGTAATCTGTTGCGACTTCGTCATCTTGTGAGTTGTGGGCGAATTAGTAGCCTCTGGTCTTTCCCTGTAGGAGCGAACATTATAGAGGAACTTGAGCAAGCAATCACCCACCACCAGTGTTTAATTAGGCTCGTCGCGGCTCTACAATCCAACAGCCTTACACATACTGCTTCCTTCGCTCGAGTACGCCAGCAAATCAGCATCCCCTTCACGGGCAAAATGCCGTTGAAAGGTGTGAGGTGGTATATAGGTTGTCCAAATTAAATTTAGCCACTTTGAAATGAACCTTTCAAATATGTCACTTTCCCTACATGCATATAAATCCATTCATGGTTACTTCACACTCTTCTGAAGATCTGCTAAAGTTCTACTTTCAGGATATTCCTCCGCCTCGTACACTATGCACCAGAGGACAACGCACAGAATTCCTGCGCACTCATTTGTAATACTATTTTGCATGAGAACTATTTTTTACTAGGTGCTACCAACACAAATTTTTTCTTGCTTTTTTATTCGTGATTATTATAAAAGAAATATTATAATTTATAAATAAAATATACGTAAAACTTCAATTTAACGAAAAATAACATAGGCCTGTGTTTACAGAGGTACGAAACTCTTGATACGTGGCATAATTAGGAAATAACTACATACGTGATACATGGGGCGATTTTTCGAAGATTGTGTTAAAACGTCTGAAGAAACAGTGACTGGATTATATCACAATCACGCTGATTGTCATGCGCCCTGTACACTCTTAAACGCGAATCAGCGATATCAAAAAATTTGATAAAATTCACAGAAAATCAGTTGATAAGCCACTATCGACCTGGCGAATCAAGCATCACAGGAGCGTAGAGGCCAAGCTGTCAGCCATCACGACCGATCCATCGTCCAGGAAAAGTCGTATCAAAATAGACACCAACCTCCACACCTCAATGAGGCGGTGCATCGTCTCGTTGAAAAATGACATCTGGGTGATTCTCAAGCAAGTGAGGAAGAGCAAATAACTGCAATATGTCCAGATACACTGGAGATGCGATGCTGCCCTCAGCGAAAAAGAACGGTCCGATAATTTTGTCATGCAAAACCATGCACTAAACATTCACTTTGGGACTACCTCTGGTACACTCATGACAACTCACCAGTAGGCTCTGAACTCCAGATACGCACCTATGGCAAAAACGTCGCCTCGTCAGAAATAGTAATATGTTTGATAGCAATTATTGCCATAAATACGCGATAAAATTTCGACTGCAAAGTCATACGGACATGTACCGTCATTAGGCAACAAAACCTGAACAATTTGCACATTGTATGCATGAAACACTATACTTTTGTGTAAGATATCATTAAGGGAACGTTTAGCATCTGTAATAAACGTGAGGTTCTAGGCACTGATTTCTTAGGACTTTGCTTCCACCCTTTCAGTTGAGGTTGATGGTCGGCCAGTTCTCGGTTGTTCAACAACATGATCCTGTGCTCTTGAACTTGTCATACAACAACTAAATACTCTTGACATCGGGCAACATCTTTTCATGCGTTGTTTAAAAGTTCCAAAACACAGTTATTTGTGACCAGGTCTAGTGTTACTACAGGACACACTGAGCTTTATCCTGATTTGTGAACACGTTCAGTTTCCTGGACACTGCAACTGCTACACTAAAGCCACGTTACTGAAACCTGCAACAAACAACTTGGTTAGTTTGCCAATAGTTTGGCACCAGTTTCACATCTCTATCTTACATATAGCGGATATAAATAAAGTTTGTAATGAGGCAGAGACTTTTCCGACATCCTAAATTATTTACTGTTCATTCTATCCGAGCTTGAGAGTGCCAGCGCTGAGGTATGACATCATGCGGTTAAGTGATTGTGAGAAAGATGATTTTTTATAATAGTTTCATACTAAATGATAACTTAATTTTCATACATTTCATATGGACAAAAAGAAAACAAAAGGATTATAACAAACTACCTGAAAGACTATATAAATGGCTGTGGTACTTATTCTGATTTTATAAATACACCTTAGTGTATTATAAAAAAATTTAATTAAAATTTATTTCCTGACAAAAAATGTCCAATGACTATAAACAAACAATGGAAATATGTGGAAAGTGTGTACCCTGCCCAGGATGCCAGGTGTTGTTGTTTGTCTCGGGAAGTTACGCAATATCTGTGAGGAGCAATTAGGAAGGAAGGAAGGAAGGAAGGAAGTGTTAGTTTGGTCTGCGAGCGAGTGTGCCCGATACAGCGGCAATAAGCCAGGACAGAGGAGCGATGGTCCGGAGCTAAGTCTGTAGCCGTCTCCATGGCGACCTGCGCTTTGATCGCCCGACTGACTGCGCCCATACTGCAGCTCCACGCTCACTAGTCACGTCACTTTCATAGCCTCGCCTCTGGAACAAGCTCAAGTTGGTCGCTACACAGTGAGCGGGCAACGGCCGCGCGCTCTTTCAGACAACACATGAGTCAGACCGATTTGTTGTCTTCTTCGCACCGACTCAGCACTGACCTACCCCACACCAACACAGCTGTCAAAGTCACATCGTCAGTATTGGTGAACGTGTTTGTTTTTGATTTTCGAACGACATGCATGTTTGTGGGAATATAATACGTTTACCAATCTTAATGTAGTCAAATTGAGCAAGTAGTCACTGTCGCTTGTAGTTACAATAACGTCCGCCGATCGCCCCGCCGTTTTGCCACCTCTTTGGAACCGCTTCGATTCCCCTTCCAATCTCCCTTCTCTCCCCACCTTCATCCTTACCCAGGTCACGTGATACGTTCTAAATTGGCGGGGGCTGAGCTTTGGCCGGCCGCCCTTGTTAACTCTGACCTGTCACTTCACGCCACCCTCTACTAGCGTCAAGACCTTCTGTTAATATTGATAGTAGTGCTTCGTAGTATGGTAACCGACATTTTGAATTCAGGTTGAAGTGTTAGTGCACCAGGGGATCCAACGGTTTACATCGCTAATTTAATATTTAGTGTTATATTTTTATGGAGCCGCGCTGGAAGAAGGGCGTCACGGTGTGTCGTGGTCATGCGCGATTATTTAATTACTTACGGCCATTTTGGTGTTGTAGTGAATACTAGGAGTGTTCCTTAACAGCAGTGGGCAGAGGTGCAGTTTTCATGACTTTTGAAATTTCATTTAGTCCGGCACCTTTTAAATCATGTTTTGACACAGCGTATTAGTTATAGTGACTGATATTAGGTCTGAGCACTTACTTCAGAGTTGAAGTGTTTTCATGCCGCTGTCCAATTTAGCTATAGCCCGGTCAGCTGTTTGCCTGCATCGCTGATTCCCTGACTGGCTGTCCCAGAGTTTCTATACATTTGTGTGTTTAAGCATTTTATTGCAACTCGCTTTGAAAGGACCCTAAATTATTTTCATACTTACATAGTTGGCTCGCCGAGCTGTAAACATACTCTTGACACTTTTAAAGGAACATAATTTAACCTTATTTTATGTGAAAGTGCCTTAACGGGCCCTTTACGGTCGCCACATCCGCTCGTTTCTATGTAGAAACATTATATGCGACAGTAATAATTTAGTATGGTGCTTTGAGGGAGTTTTCCTTAAGGTGGGTTCATAAAACTACGTGTCCTATATTAAGTACTTTGAGAGTAGCAAGCACCTTGATGGGACTATTAAATTTCTTATACGTGTTTTTTTATGCACAGCAAATTGGTACGTTTGAATTATCAGGGTATGATCTTCCCTGGACAGTATTTTGTAAAAACCAAGGTCATTATTAAAGTTTTATGTGATGTGTGTTGGCGCATTTGATGAGCGCTGGGTTGTGTCTGGGTTGTATCTTGGTTGTATCTGAATTTTATCTGGGTGGTATCTGGGTTGTATCTGGGTTGTTAATTTAACTGATACTAGAGTAATGTATATTGCAATTTTGAAGGGTTACATTGTAGACTGTTTTGCAAGGATAATAAGCATTTTGAATTAATGCACCATAAACTACATAACCAAGCCCTTTCTTTAATGACATATGTGTGGCCTTTTTACGAGGTCTTCTTGGTTGAAATAATAAAACATTAAAGGCTTGTCATTCTTGAAGCCTTTCACTTGAAGATATCACAAGCTCTAGTGAGTTTTACATGTACTATAATATTATTAACTTTGCATTGTTAACTCTGAATATCCTTTTGGTACATGTAAAGTGTTGTTGGTTCTCATTTCTTGTGAGAGGAAATTCTTTCATTATAAAGTCTTTTCCAAATATTTGAATGGTTTGCATTGGAGAAGTCAATCGCCTTAAATTTGGCGAGTTATATTGTTTTTTGAATATATATTGTACATGGTGTTAATCTGGTATAATATTGATTGGTGCTAACGTGCATTTACATTATTTCTTTAACCAACTGTATCCTTGCATTTTATGAACTTGTTGGAATTTTTCTAGACACTGCGTGTGAGCTAAAAGTTATTGTGGCCTTTTTTAATATTCATTATTGTGAAATATTTACTGAGACCTTGTTTTATACCTGAGATTGTGAATTGTCAAAAATATAATTTTTATGTGTAATAAACTGATTGAAACAAAACGTTTTCTACAAATTTGTGTTAGATGTAGTACGAAATTTCATTACAAATTGGTTAGAATAAGTGTAGAAACGTATCAAATCAGTTGTCTATATATGCAGTGTTCTAACGTCAAATCCTATAGAACGTAGTTTATGATAGTCGTATTGGCAGACAAGTAGTCCAGTTCTACAGCACGGAGATTATGTGCGCGGCTAGCGTGATCACTCTACCCCGTACTCATCAAACGCTTCAGATCCGAAGCAATCGTACACCCTTGTCCTCTGTGGTGGTTGATCAAGACTGACACCGTTATTTCAGCTAATGCCGGTTTCTCAGTAGGCCTATATAGATATTCTGGAAATACGACGTTCGCCAGAAAGTCCGTGTTTCATATTTTCGTTTATGACATTATTATTATTCGAAATTCTTTTTTTTTTTTTAGATTGCCTGTGCAGGTAAGATAAAAGTACAACTATATGGGCGTCGTTTTTAATTTGTGGACTTGCATGACGTGTAACAAGGTACTACCGTCACAGTTCTATCTGCACAATAGAGCTTCACGACGTAAACATTGCAGGACACATAAACAAGCTCGAGTATCCACGGGAGCGATATAGTCCATCTTGGATGTATTTACAAGCTTAATTACCGGGTGTTTAAACTGATAGTTGATGGTAGAGCTTTTATTGTAACTGACGAGGTATATCATGGCCTGCGAAACAAGTATAACCACAAAGCATTTAAAATGTACATGATACTGAATGAATAAACACTTGGGAGAGCTACAATAACTGACATTAATTAAAGTGACAACTGTGTTGACACGCCTGTTTAGTAAGTTATCAACTTACGGATAGTTGCCAAATTAGTCTTGATGTCGGAGGCTGTTTCTAGTTGATCAGTTGACGACGGTCGGACACAGACACACCCATGTGGTGGTCTTCCCTGGCTGCTGGTGGGATGTGGAGAGACGCTGCCGTGCTCTGTCTTACAGTGGCCTATATCGGTGCTTCGTTTAACGTTTAGACGTAGATGGTCTCTACTCTGGTTGGAGCGAGATAGTCCTTGTCGCACTGGCGGATTCACCTATGGATCCCCAATTAGGGCTCTTCTACGCGATCATAGAAGTACGACATAAATGTCTAGTTAACAGCATTTCAAAGTTTCTACTATTTCATATGCATACATCTATATATAATTTTCATGTACGACAGGAATGGTAAAATACTGAAGGGACTTTTAATTTCAGTTACAGACTTGAAACAAATCACGTGGAGAAGAGAGGTTGGATATCGAAACAACACTGAAGGAGTTCCAGCTTCGTGACTAGCGTCATTTATAAATACTGAATGTGTAAATTAAGTTACGGAGTAATAAACTCTAACCCAATATAGCAGCCATCCCCCCTCCCCAAATTATAGTCTATTCGCAGATTTCCCACACTTATTGAATCGAATGTTTGAAAAATCAATACATGTAAGACGTGTTTGGTTATTTCCTCATTGTATTGTATATTACATGCGTATTATATTTGAGTAAACATAAAAGTGCCTTATTTTTCGTTATACTGAACTTTTAGTTATATTTTATCTACAAATTACAGTATTTAGTTTTACAGTTAGAATAAATAAACACAGGGACAAAATATGTGTGTTGGCAATGCCTAGTGAGAAATAGTGCTGTGCAAAATTGTATTAGAGTGAGTGCGCACAAATGCGATCCGTCGTACCTTTGGTGTGGTTTTCTAGATTCGGTTTAGTTTGTTAGCACGAGGCGGAGGAATACTGTGGAAGTAGAACATTAGAAGGGCTTCAGAAGAGAGATGTGTCTGAGTCTGTATCAGGCCGAGGGGGGGGGGGGGGTAGGGAGCACGGCCGTGTGTTTCGTGCGAATACGTCTTCTTCAGCGGAGAAATGTTTCCTTTACGTTGTGGGAACGAAGTGAAAGTAACGAGATTAAGTCGGTAGATCGGGGTGGGTTTGATCATAGACTACAGATGAGGTAGAGAGATCTCGCTGACTGCGCGCTGCCAACCTCCGTGTACCAACATTGAACTCCAACACTGCCTACACGTCTAACAAAAATGGCGTGGATTGGGTTTGAGGTTAGAACACTGTTTAGTAAACAAGTGCTTTTAAGATGTTTTTATAATTCCTCTAATCAATTTGTAACGCTTTTTGATTAAATTCAAATTTGTAAAAGTATTTTATTAATATAACATGTTTGTCATTTAAAAATTAAGGTATAAACAAACACGTTCATCACTGTTGGCCATGTGACTTTGACAGTTGTGTAGGATTGGGGTACGTGAATGTTGGGACATGTGCAGAAGACCAATAAGCGGTCTACCTCATCCTTAGTCTATGGAAAGGACGAACAAGGCCCGCAGCCCGCCATTATTGAGACACCCCAGCTGAAGAGTCGCCTCCATTGCTGTCCGACATCGCCGCCTTCTGACGGCGAAGATCGGGAGCCGATACGCCATCGCAGAGAGAGGCAAGAAGCAACTACGCCCATTGGCCTTCCTTGTGGAGAGGGCGTGGTCGCCTCATGTATAAGTGTGATTAATTAATACAGTGGTGAGCGGATATGATTAGCCAGGGTAGTAGGGTGTTAACGTAGACCCCGCTTCAGCTAGTCATGATTGAGGATTAAATATTGAATTAATGTTCACTTAAATATTGGAGTATTTGTGTTGATCAATAAATGTCTTAAACGGTATACTGACGGTTTGTCTAACTCACCTCATATTCTAATTATAACAAGTAGAGATAAACCCAGTTATATATATATATATATATATATATATATATATACATCTTTAAAATAGTAGTTATTTTTTTCTACAACAGAGACATAAACGCATATTGTAAAAAAAAGAAAATTTAAAGTTATGTGCTTAAATGTTTTGGCAATTGTCCACATTTATTTAGCACTTAGATCTCTGGGAGTTTCCTCATTTACATAATCAGTTCAGAAAATGGTTACCATATAGCTATCTCTTCGCCGCCGCAGCGGCCGGACCCTCATACGCCCCCGACTGGCCTGTGAGTCGTGAGACCGGGAGCCTAGACTCTCATAACTCACAGGGTGTTTGTAAAGACGAAATACACCCCGACACGTACTCAGATCATTGGGTAAAGCGGCGGGGCACCGTGTAGTTGTTGCCTATTTTTAAATTAAGTTACGTGTGGTTGTATTCGGCAGGGGAGTGAGGCTCCCCTCCAGCGTCACGGCTGGAGTGAATGATAGTGTCGTGATGTCTGTCTAATATGTTGGTCTGTTGTTTGCAAGTGTGATAACTAAACTCGCATTTTTTGTATAGGTGCGTCGCTAGTCTCCCGGGGGCAGCCCACAGGGTATGTTTCATCGTTTCAATGTGTAGTGTAGGAGAGAATTTAGAAATTCATAGTCAAATGTGTTTGCGCTGATGGCTCTTATCCAAAGATATCATGTACTTATCAACAGTTACTTTTACTTGGTGCTGATAGCACTTAACATTTTTTTTATTAAGTTTTTTTTGGGACGAAATATGACTCAAAGTGGGTATGTTATAAAAGCTAATCGTAATGTTAATTGTGCGCCATATTTTTCCATTCTACTACCCGAGAAGAAAAATTATATATTTTTTTGCTATAATTAGGTACGAAAAAAGGGGGGGGGGGGGGGAGAAGCAAAGTTTTCTTTTCTTTTCTTTCCTTTCCTCCTCCTTTTAATTTCGTTGAGCACTGAGGGTGCAAACCTGAAAGTGGTCGTTATTAGCGCATATTCTAGGGGGCCCTTGGTACCATAGTCCAGTCGGATTTCTGGTAAAAGCAGGGCTCCCCCCCCCCCCCCTTGTGCCTTCTTGGTAGTTAGCTTCTCCCCGACCTGAAATAGACTATCAAGTCGGTGCGTCAATGTGCGTACATGATAATATAAATCTTTTATGGTGTTTTTGAATTTTTTTTCTATTACAATTTTTTTTTGTGAAATTTTTTTTTAAGTATTTTAATTCTTATTTAATTTTTATATTTTTTTGTTGTATAAATATGGTTTTATAATTTTTTAAATTTTATACGCATGTATACATACACACACATATATATATTTTTTAATGATTTTCTATAATTTTAGTTATTAATTACCTATCCCGGTATGCCGAGTGTTGAAAGCTAGCTAAGGGATATATACAGTGGTTGTAGTGATTATTGCGAAGTTACGCCATATGAACACTATTCCCTGGGCCAGTGCGAGCGCCACTAGGCCTGATTCCCGAGTGGCGGTGGGGCAGGTCTCCTTGCCCGAGAATACACGCAGTTGACCGCTGAAACAGAGCACCTCTTCTTCCTTTTGTTGTGTTTGTGTGTGCAGGAAGTTATGGCGCAGTGTGCTTCGGTGAGTGTAGTGGATATATCGTGCACAGCTTGGGTGGTGCGGTCCGCATGCGCGCTCTACTGACGCATGCTTCGCGGGGGGGGGGGGGGGGGGGTAAATCGGCGGTCCAGACGCAGGCTCCGGGCCGTCTTTCCCTGGCTATGTAGTAGTTCTAACAAGAACTATCCACACTTGTGTACCTTTCATTGCACGAGCAGCTCTGAGAAGAGCCACTCGGTCGTGTGTGCTAAGTTTTGTGCTTTGCAGCTGTCGCCTCGCGGCTCACTATCTCTTCGAAAATCATATTCACATTTTATACTACTGCTGCGTTTCTAAATTAAGACAACAATTTCATTGGTTTAAGTTACTAGGAAATTTATTAAGTGATTTCCATGTAATATGTGTTTATTTTCATATAAGTTTCGATGGGAAGTAGTGTGTTTCCAGATGGCAGCATGTAGGATATTGTCAGTCCGCAGCAGGTTGCTAGAGACTGTAGTATTGACAAGCCAGAGCCGGGCAGTCTTAGTCAACGCCACAATTGCCCCTGTCTCACACCGAGGTCAGGCAGTTCTAGTTGAGGTATGTCCCGGGCGAATGGCGGCTCTTCCCGCGGATGTTCTGTCAGCCAATCGCGACACTCTAATGGTCGCAGCAGAGTCACCAGAGCGCTCTACAGATGCCGACCCCTCTCCAGCCTCAGCTAAGAAGAGCTTCGTTGAGGGACAAACCTGTTGGTTGCGTTGTTATTACATTATACCTCAACAGTTGGTATTCTTGGCATATTTCCTGTACACTCGTTGTTTGCACGTTTACGAATTGGTCAACAAATAAATATCCTGAGAATAAGACTTTTGTAGGAAATATAAAAACAACTATCAAAGCCTGTGCGTATTAATTTTTATAATAACAATACCAAAAATACGAAATGTCCTCTAATAACATTTCCTTGAGGGGCAGCGGCGGTGTGGTGGCTAGACTACTCGCCTCCAATCGAGGCGAACCCGGTTCAATTCCCGGCGGGGTTGCTCATGGATTTTCGCTGGGCGATGCCGCTGGCCGGTAGGTTTCTTCGGGGATCTCCCGTTTCCCCCGCCCTTGCATTCCGACGCTGCTCCATACATACCTCGCTTCACCCTCACTGGCTCTCAAGGCCTGGATGTTATGAGCGCTCAAATCTCTTCACTTACTAACTCATTCATTTCTTTGAAAATTCATTTAACAAAATTTTGTTAGAGCCCCTTTCCATTCCACGATGAATGCATTACAGCCTCACAAAGTTGTAGATAATAATATTTAGTCAATTTCAAAACAATTATTTTGGTATATTTACCTATCTTGTAGTTAATGTCCATCAATTTTCACATTAAGTTAGCCAATTTTAAATCGGAAACTATTGTAACTATATGCTATTCACTGTTTAATGAGCACTTTCGGAAGCCCTACTAAAGATCTACTTGTATGCACATTGTGTATTCTTCCACATTATGTAGAATTAACATTGCCACGGGTTTCATCACTTTAGGGCCAGTGACTTTTTCTAAGGTTGATTTCAAAAGTGCTCACTTTATCGTGAACAGCCTTTACACGTCCATGTCACTTCTCTCATATCTAATTATTGACTTCTGCGTTAGGACTTCATAATATATGTTAGTGAGTGATCTGACGAAAGCAGGTAAAGAGCGCGTTCTCAGTGGAAAGTGTCCCACTTCCGGAAATGACTTACATTGTGTGCTTCGTATAATCCTTCGAGTACGAGAACCTTCTAGACTATGTTAAAACATACGTAACTTCCGTTCCTCGTAGCTCCATCGTAGTAATCATACCTGTGCGTACGAACAGTATCGTGATGGTCGCAGCTCGACTGCGGTATGTCAAGGCTGGATTGTCGAAGACGTCAAGTGAAGAGCCGTCATTCCCTACCACGTCAGGGTGTTCGCGGCTAAGGTTGTGTTTTTATTTTAGCTGGCCAATTGATGATGGTATTTCCGCCAGGACACGCACTGTTATCGCTAGACTTAACGTAGTGTTATCGCTAGACTTAACGTAGTGTGGGACGAAGACTGTCTTTTATTAATAATTATTTTGGTGTGGGTCTTAAACTTGGCGTAAGTCCACACATTTTACAATTTCGCGCCATCCGCTTGCTTTAACCAAGAGTATCAGTTTAATTAATTTTATTTGAGTGTCACTGCTCATCGGAGATTTTACTAAACTGTGTGAAGGTACACCTCACAGATATTTAAATTATTTGCATCTCATATTTTATGTGGCCTAAGTTATAGTCTGTATACATACATAGTTCTTTTCTTAAGAAATATTGGATAGTGTAAATAGATGAGTAATAAAAGGGCGAAACGTAAATTGAGGAATTGTTTGTTTGTTCTGCCAATAGACGATTAGCTTACTCCTGGTATCTATTCAAAAAGATCAATGTATGTTTCGGTTTTAGAGTTGTTGAGCCGTTACTCAGGGCAATGGAATTATTAAGTAAAAAATTTCTAATCTTATGAAAAAATATAAGTAAGCGTCTTATCCTTGAGTGAATGAAGAAGGCTGACAAATTGAAAAAGGTCAGACAATGGGACGTTATTAGCTTTGTGAAAAGGCCGTGCAGAAGTCCAGAAAATATATCGCAGTTCATTATCGATAAGTGGGGATAGGAAAATTTCGCGAATTCATTAGAGGACAAGATGGTTGTCTAATACATGTACACTGAAGTCAGCTTTGCAATTGGATCACATTTCATTAGACACACCCTGGATGACTCTGAGCGAATAGCAGACTTGTAAGGAAACAAGAAGCAAATTCCAAACTGCCAGATGTGTGGTAACACTGACTACTCTCTGGTGCAGTAGCTAACATCTGAGGTTCGAGTGCACCAGGACTGTTGAGTATAGCCGGCAGGTCATTGAACTCGTGACATTTTCCTATCTCTATCAATAAGGATCAGTTGTAAGATTCACCCGACAATGGCGAGGTAAAAGCCAACTTGTTCATCGACGTGCACTGATCTTTATATTCGTAATGGATGGCTCATTTAAACTGGTCTGTTTGTAAAGGAAATTGATACGGAACATTATTCATACTGTACAAGTCAAATAACTTGTGATGAAGAATTGTGTCTGAGAGGATAGTTACACACATTTGCCAAGTTGAATATTAAATAATTTTCCGACTGAGCTACGTTTTAACTACCAACTAAAATTTTCAAGACTGTAAAAATAATCCCATTACAAAAATGAGCATTAACCACGAACTTTCTTTCATGTATTTGGCATCCTATACGCCAGGTCTAGATGTGGTTTATCTGGAGTAACTAATAATAAAATCAAGTTCTTTAGTACACTTTTAAATAAATAATATGTACTATTTCCTCCCAAATACAGGTCAGTATTCTAAAAAGTCACCACGATATTTTTGAGGATATATTTTAATGTGTTTGAAGATTTATTTTTAATTAATTTGTCTAATGAAGTTGAAGTGTTATTGAATTGTTCTGAAATTATTATGTTTGTTCGAACGGTAACTGTCTTCTTCTCATGATATATCTACGTTTATTTTGCATCTTTGTCAGTGTTTTGTTTGTTTATCTTAATTATTAAAAATAGGATGTTTAATTAATTTAAAAAAAATGATTTTACTTGTGTCCCAGTAGTTAAAGAGTTTTATGTGTTAGTAACAAAGAGAGATATTTTGTCTGCTTCCAGAAGTGTGTCAGACATCCTTAATCCTATTTAATTACATTCATACTAAGGTCGTCCAAGTAAATGTTACTCCTGTACTCTCAGGCTTCCACCTTCTTTCTAATTATATGTTCTTTTTGTGTAGTGAGCTGTGTGGTCCGGTATGCAGCGAGGATGAGACACTGGGATGAGTTCCGGGAATAATTTGCTGGTCTATAAGACTAAACATACTCTACCTCGAATCCCCTACCTTACATATATAAATCTGCATCTGAATAGCGCAGTCTCTCAAAACTGTGTGAAGTTACCATTCGAGAAGCGGAGATTATGGAGGCAAACATTCATTGTGCTTTCTGGTGGCAGTAATGATTAATTAATAAAATTAATATTACGCATTCTCCTAATATGACTTTACACTATAGCCTGTATCAAATAATGTAAATGATAACCAACTGCTAATAATGGTAGTTACTCTTTTCACCATGTGTGTGCTGGATGAGGGTATCCTAAAGCCCAACCACGCTCATTAGCAACACTATCTCCAACGGTTAGGGAATGGCAACTGAATAACCAATCCAGATGACATTTGTGTTGGTAACATGCAGCAGTGAGAAGTAGGCATCCTAACACTCTGTCTCCGTATACCTTGCCAATAAATCTAACCACATCAAAATATATTAAGTAGTTGAAATTCTGTTTTTGTTATATGTTCGGGAATACGCGCTCCGCGACACTTTGCCATAGCACTTAAGCGACCTTAAGGGGAATGGTGCATGAAAGCAATATGTTTACCCGATTTTCGGTATAAGTCGTTTTTCCAAAGGGTTTATCGAATTTTTTGACTCGACAAGACGCAAATAATAGTTTTCAAAACCTTTTTACTTTGTTAGATATTCACTGCCGTTATTATTCGCGGAGCACTGATGGAAGAAAAGAAAGAATTTTTGTTATCCTATCTTCAGTCAGTGCTCCAAGAATAACGAATACGGTGAATTGGTAACAATGTAAGAAGGTGTTCAAATTCCTTATTTACGTCTTTTCGAACCAAACATTTTGGAAAATCCGCTGTATTAAAAGTTATGACAAAAATTATATAAATATAGGGTTTGCGTGGACCATTCCCCTTAAAATTGTTCATTACATAGAAAACATGTGCATAGTCCAGGGAGTAAGAAGTCTTAACTCTCTTCTCATTGACTGCGGAAACCTGGGAGTAACTTACAATAAATAAGGGCAGTACTCTCCACACACTGAAGGAACTAGAATCTCGTCCAACGCCAGTATCACATGCAAGTCATTGTAGCGTAATTTTAGTATAGGCCGTTCACGATAAAGTGAGCACTTTTGAAGCCCTAGTTATTTTCAGACAATTTATATCTTTCCACCACTTGTTAATGTAAACCCTGACAAGTGATTAATAAACATTCACCGTACCCAAAACAAAGAGGCCGAGGCCAGAATCAAATGAATTTATTGGTTATTATGTCTAATAAAACAGCTTCAAAAAGTGTTTCTTTACCGTTAACAGCCTATATATCTACGTACACAATTCTCTGTAGTAAGTAGATGTCTGCAGTTTGTTCGGAACCACGTCATATTTTGCAATCAGCGTGGTGACATGCGTACTGTAAGCTGACGTGCACCAAGCAAGACAATCCTAATAATTAAATAAGTTATACTATAACCATCCATTTCAACCACTAAAGTTATGATTTTTACAATAAAAATAAATTTAGGCCTACATAAAATTAATTATTAAAACTTGTGTTAATATTAGTACCAATATTTTCTTACATACAGCCAAAGTAATTATTATAAGTGTCCAATTTGACGAAGGTTTTCTCTTGCAGATTGTACTTTCTGAATCAGCAAGAATGGGAATGTACTTAAATTTTGATAACAAATGAGTCTTATTAAGTGAGTTTTGATAACAAACGAGTCTTATTAAGTGAGTTTTTAAACATTTAAATAATTTAATTCAAGAAGAGTAGTTGACAGCTTTGCAAAGTATACGAAGTCCTCTATCATTCACAACATAAATGATACTTTTTTTTTGTTAATGTTGGTAGTTTTGTACAGTCGGTAGCAGTGGGAGACACTCTCCCTGCAGCGCGGTCAGGACGTTAGCTTCTCATCCGGCCGTGCCACTCCTGTATCCTCACATGTAGAATCGTGCCTCTCGTCAGCGGGTTTTCTCGGGGTCTCCCGGCCCTTGGAATCCAGCGCTGCTCCAAATCCACCTCGCCAGCGCCAAGACGTCGCTGTTGAGAGACGCCCATACCTCTCTACACTGGATCCTGAGGCTTCACTTCACGTGGCGTATCTACGTGGACACGTGCGAGCCAGGGTGTTCGCGTAGTCAGCTACACGAGAACCAGGTACTACAAGATATGTTCGTGACGCTTGCCGCGAAGACACTCAGAGGGAACCTGCACCAGTCGCCCTGCCACTAGTCTAATGCCCCGTTGCACCAACATCTTCCCCGATCCGAGATCGAATGATCCTAGTTCCAAACAAGGCTCCAATTTGATCTTGGTTCCAATGTAAAAGTTTTGCATCAACGAAATTTCATTATTCTGGATCTTCGATTCGTCAATCTTGGATCCAAAGTGAGAGATCGAGGTTAAGTATGAGACAAATGTTGCTATTGGTTCGTAATATATGACGTCATGAAAGTAGGCGTATTTTCCACTATAGATAGAACTGGATGTGCGATGTTTTATCTGTTTTAAGTGAATTATTGTTGTACGAATTGTACTGAATAATATTCAGTACGTATAATGTTGTTTTAATTTCCCAAGAAAACAATCGGACCTAGTTCTATCTGTTGGCGTATTTTCAAACTACATTTGTAGACGATGGCTTCTGATCTCGGATCGAGATTTCGAACAGCCAGTTTCAGTGGTTCGAAATGAACTTCATCTCAATCTCCAGTCCAGCTCTGAACTCGAATGGTGCAACAGTTTTCTGTGTTGATCTTAGATCCGATCTCGGATCAAGTTTAGAACCACGATGGTGCAACCGGGCATCAGTGGTGGGAATTCGGACTCGCGTTTTGGAGCACACGGGTTCGAAACCCGACCCTGCCTTCCTGATATTGGTAGACCACGTTTCCTTGCAATCACGCGAGGAGAATGTTGGTATGGTTCTCTCTCTCTACAGGCCGTGGTTCCTGGCTCTCTCTCTACAGGCCGTGGTTCCTGGCTCTCTCTCTACAGGCCGTGGTTCCTGGCTCTCTCAACTACTTGCCGTGGTTCCTGGCTCTCTCAACTACTTGCCGTGGTTCCTGGCTCTCTCAACTACTTGCCGTGGTTCCTGGCTCTCTCTCTACAGGCCGTGGTTCCTGGCTCTCTCTCTACAGGCCGTGGTTCCTGGCTCTCTCTCTACAGGCCGTGGTTCCTGGCTCTCTCAACTACTTGCCGTGGTTCCTGGCTCTCTCAACTACTTGCCGTGGTTCCTGGCTCTCTCAACTACTTGCTCCATGTCTGATGCCTTCGCCATCGCGTCGTCGAGACGCTCAACACTTCCCACACTGTCAAAAAATGTGCACATTTCGTAAGATTGTTTGTAGATTTACAAATTCTTGTAACAGTACAAAGATTTATCTCGTAAAACGACTCGTTAGTAAAACTACAACACCCGTGCTTGTAATATACCTCACTAAATGTATGTATTCTACTGACTCGTGTCCACGAGATCAAGCAAAATGGCGGACACTCAACAACGTAAAACCACATATAGCTGTTTGTGCAAAAACTATGGATGATGTAAAGTGTAGTTGCTTGTAAAAATAAGTGTGTGTATGTATTCAAAATGTATTGCAAGTTTTAAAAACTCAAAATACTTCAAACAACTTAAATAATAATAATAATAAAACGGTAATTGCAATAAAACGTGACCGTGTTAATAATTAACTGTGAAGTTTCTTAGTTAAACAGAACTATTTAAAATGAAAAAAAAGGTATTCCTTTATATCAAATAATCTCGTAAAAATGTTATAAGTACTTTCATGTAGATTTATTATAACAATAAGTGTTAGTTTCTTAAGTTAAGTTGGTCTTGTGGTTAAGGTTGCGGCCTATTGATACAGGGGGGGGGAGGGGGGGGGGGGGGTCCTTGTCCCCGTGCTGGCGAAATTTACTTATTTGTTTTTTTTTTTTTATTTCGTATATTATATTACTTTTAAATATTTTTAATTTATTCTCTTCAATTAATTAATCACAAACGTTTTCTAGAACTAAAAAAATAATTTCATCAACACCTCTCAATACTGTAAGTTGTAATACAAGGCAATGATTTGTAATATTACAAATATATATTTTGCAGTTTTTACAATAAAACTGTTTGTAATTTTGCAAAAGGATTTTCTTCGCAACTGATTCTCCTTGTAAAAGTACAGACATTTTTCCCAGAGTGTACCCTCTAATGTGCGTGTGCGGAAGAGTGGAATGCGTCAGGGGACATGATTTATACGAGTTGGAAATACTGGTGTTTTCCGCCAAGCTCCCTCCATCTATCATAGCAGACCAACAAGCGTAATCCAAGACGCAGTGTAGCTCCGTCCATCCATCACTCACCCACCTGACAGCTTCCAGTAGCCTAGGTTGCTGGGCTGCCCCCCCCCCCCCACAATACAAACGCGGACAGAGGGAAGCGAGCCCTTTCACAGGGTAACTCCGCCCCACGACTAGCAAACTACTGCAGAGAGGGCGAGACGTTTTCACACCTCTCAGGCTATTTCTACTCGCCTACCTTACTTTGTATCGTGTGAAACTAACAAGTGTTGTAGACTTCAGGTTTGTTATTATAAATATTGAGCTGCATAAACCATATTTTAAAAATCTTTTCTTAACAATCGTGTTGTAAATATACAATATTTCAATTACAGCAAAATCTTTAGCGAATTGTTTCCCAAAAGTATTGTTTGTAGCATGTACAGCCTACTTATGTTTATATTTTTCAAAGGTTAGCTTCAAAATTGCTCACTTGGTCGTGAACAGCCATCACAGTTATAGTCTGTTCACGGTAAAGTGGGCACTTTTTAAGATCCTTTCAACAGGCATTAAGTAGTAATAAATATATTTTATTGCAGCTCCAGACATTAACTTTCGTTAGCGGTGAAATGTATACTCTTTGTTTATTAGTCTGATGGCAATGTTTATATTAAAACGTGACAGGAAGATAGAAATATAATGAAAAGGAAAATTCAGCAGGGCCTTTGCTGTGAGTTGCCTATAAGGACCGATACTGTAGGCATATTGTTAAGTACAAACTGAAGGAGAGTGTTGCACGGCTGACTCCAGTCTCTTGCTCGTGTGTTTGGATAGATTGTGGCGGTGTCAAGGTCACTAGTGCGAGTGTACTGGATTGCTTACGCGAGCACGACCTGGCAGTACTGTATACACGCGTCGTCACAAACCTGTCTCCGTATACATGACGCCTGCGCCGAACTAGCAGCGTGGCATGTTGCACTTCCGATGGCATCGTTTTTGACGTGAATACGTCGTTACATTTGCAGCCATAGCCGGAGGCAATCCAGAAAATCCGATGATAACAAAATCGGGGAATACAGTTTGGCATTGCAGCTCCGAATCTATAGTCTGCATTCAGAATTCAATTACACCACTCGATTGCCAAAGGATGAAAATAATGTGTTACGTTGAGTGAGGACTGCGAAACACCGCGGGGGCTCTGGGGTGGTGGGGGGGGGGGGGGGAGGGCGCCGCAATTTTGAGTTCGTTTCGCCACGTTTCATAACTTCCGCGTAGTATAACTTTTGGCTAGGAGAGGCTACGACGCTCGTTTGAGTTTCAATCGACAGCTCTCGTCAAGATCAATCGATTGCGTGTATAAAAACATTTGTTCGGCGTGATTATGGTGAAGTTGTATGAGTTTAATGTAAAAAATTAAGAAAACCTAACACAATTTCGGCCTATGCTCTTCAAAAAGCCAAGTCGAAATACAGAAATTGTATACGGTTGGAAAGAGCATCTCAAAAGCAATCCAGTGATACCCATAAAACCCCATATTATCGAGTGAAGCGATGCCGGGAACGTAAAATAAACATCAAGGCGTCCGAGCGCGTCAATGTAGACGTATTAACGCAAAACAAACGGCCGTGTCCCCAACACAGCCACATCCCATTTTTTCTCCTTTATTGGCCGAGAAGCACAGGAGCTATAAAGCCCCTGTCATACTGTCAAATTTTCCCTTTCAACTATATTTGACAATAAAATTTGAATACAAAACTTGCCATAAATTTTTTCCTTCCAACAAGTTTTATCAAATAATTTTGAATTTTTTTAATGTGTCACAATGTCAAATTTTTTTAATGGAAGAATCTAATTTTAATTATTATTTAAAAGTAATTTGCTTAGCGAGATATACTTATTGTTTTTCCACGCAGTTCATTACAGGAAGAAATGTAAGGAATGTTGTGATTTATTTTCACTTATTTACTAAATTCAAATTTTAGTTCTCAGATAAGTTTACCTGCACAAAGAAATGTAATGCCTCTGAGTTTGTAATATTATGTTCAATATCCACTTAAAATAGCATTCATGTCCAGACAGCTTTTACATAAATTAATTATCGCCATAACCTATTTAATTTCCAGCAATTGTTCGTTGTTTTAAAGATTTTTGTTTTCCATTTTTGTCGTGCACGATTCTGATTGGCTGAAACCGTCAAACATCAAATACATTTTAGAACCGGTGCAATCTTCAAATGTTTGATGTAAACTGAAAACGTCCCACTTTATCAGACAAATATGGCGACGTTCATGACGTTTCTGTGAGGTCATCACACTGTCGAACTTTATTTGACCAAACTTATTGGAAGCAGTTTGACAGAGAAATTTGACAGTGTGACAGGAGCTATAAGGCGCCATCGCCTCTACACGCAGGTTTCTGAACTAGCTTGCAGTTTTCTCGTAGTGCTGCCGCGTATATCTATGGCACTTTCAGCGGTGTCCCTATCATTATATCGATGAGAAGTCTGTAGCAGAGTTCAATACAGGCTACTATCGCAGTTTGACTCGTGTCCGGATAATACACATGTCTTAAGATACAGAAGTCGAAAAAAGACGTTTATTTTTACTATATTGAAGGGCACCTATAAAATATTTGCGGCATTTAAAGTACCATTCCTTCCTCTTTTCGTGGGTAAATATAGTGGCGGCACGTTTAATACTTTCGTCAAAATAACAGGGTTCCGAGCACTCAGCGACGCATTTCAAGCGCGCGGCAGGCAGGCGGAGCCCTTAAAGGCTGGACTACAACTGACTTAGCACAACGTAGCTCAAGCACAGAAAGAAGAATACTTGTTTTAGAATAACTGTTGCCACAATCACGCACAGGAAAATAACGGGAAGTTGGGCTGTATTTAGGTCTACCTGTTTTTCCTTACAAATATTTCAGAACTACTTGTACTCCAAAACACTAGAGCTCAGATTGGATGATTTTAACTGTTGTGCATTGCATGTGTCTACTCGCCAATCACGGACACTCAGTGTAGGAGTTACCTATTTTTGATTGGCCCAGTCAGGTAAGGAACTGTCTCCCGACAGAAGACACGTGGCCAATAACCAAAGAAAAACTGCACGTTTGCCATTATATATTGGAGCCTAGCCTTCGCGTAAATATTTCCGCGAAAAACAAGTGACTCTTTTAGCTATATTTTTGTCGATGTGCGCTGTACGTGGCCAATGAGGACGGGGATACGACCGAGTTCAAGGGAAGATGTACATTCTTGCAATAGTAGTGTAGTAAGATGGCTGTTGTACGAGCGGTGTAGATGAAGATGAACTGTGTGGAGTTTGTTGTTTCTACAAAAATCAAGACACGAGCAACAAAGTACACTGACCTCTCAACAGTATTTTTGTTTTTTTACTGTAAGAAACACATTCATGCGCAGAGCACCGTTTCCTTTCATTTTCAAGACTGTTTCATATGTTTGTGCTGTGCATGTATTGTGTGCTGTTGCAGCTGTGTGCGAGCGCTAAGTGAACTTAATTACGGATTTCTTATACCACGTGACGTTATGGAACCTATAGTAAGAGTTTCTGTAGGTCTCTAACACAAGAAGTAACTAATTATAGAATAGTCGGAGAGTCAGCTGCAATAAATAGCAGTACCCAGCCCTTGCACCATGAGCCAACCACGAGTTCGCTAATTTTATAACATCCAGATGTGAACTAGTATACACGGAGATAGTATGATCACGGTTTGCGGGACCACGAGAAGTAGATTAACGCAACAGGCATTAATCATATTTTCAATAGAAGCACACAGAGAATGAACAAAGAAATTGCAGAATTGTTTTTACTATCTACGAGAACATATACTTTACCAGAGCGATGTGTTACTGCCGAGTTGTTTCTAACGTTATACATTTTTATGTGTGTTATCGTCGTGCAAGATATTATGCGAAATAATTGCACAAACATTGTAAAACAGATGCTCACGATGTTAAAAAATACCCTTTTAAGCTTTTCTATGTTACCTTCCTGAAACCTTTAGACTCCGATTGACGTATTTAGAGTTAATATGTGGACACCCCCTCTTAACTCTTTAAGTTACAGTGTATTATACAGAGTGCATCTAAACTATCGCAACAGTCTTCGGGAGGCGATTCCTGGGATCGAAACGCAGAAATATCCGCGTGGACACATCGCTATGGCCGTCAAGGATGCGGGCAGGCATAACGACCTCTAGGGAGAGTCTGGTCAGCCAGGGACGGCACGCGGCCACACTATATAAAGGCTGAGACAACAATGTTGCGGCCTCTGTACTAATATTTCGTCTCTACTAATTATATAGAATCATAACCAACCTTCTGTCTCCCATAGCAGTCATGTTTAATGTATTAATAATTCTGAATTCTTGCCAGTAGACTGTGTTTTTACGTTGTCTATGATGGTTTTTCCCAGTCTCTTCTTAATTATAGTTTCAGGGAGGTAGCTGGCCATGGCTGCCCAATTCCTCTCTGCCGCGATGCATGTCTCCTTGCACGAGTTCCCTTCATGTAGGTGTACGGGGTTCCTTCTGAGACGCAACTAGACTTAAACACTACATTTAACACTTGTAGGCTGTTCACGATAAAGTGAGCACTTTTTACATCCCTCCCAACAAGCAGTAACGGCTAATAAATATATTTTATTGAAGTCTCAGGCATTACATTTTGATGGCAATGAAATGTACGAGCTGTGTTTATTGGTCGCATTGTAATGTTTATACTAAAAATCAGCAGGAAGATGGAAATTGGATGAAAGGAAACATTTGCAAGGGTCTTAAAAGGTGCTCTCTTAACCGTGAACAGACTATATGTATATGGTACTTGGAAAAAGATTGGTTGAAGGTCGCCATTGCTGCAAGACTCTTGAGTACGTCGGGTATCCAGGAGCGGCCGCTGGGGACGATGGACTCCGCCGACGTGCGACCGTCCAGGCGGAGAGGGAGTAGTAGGGGCAGGGGGATCCTGGATCACTAGGCGAATGAGATGTGGATGGCGTGGATATAAAAATACATTTTGTGAATTAACTACTTATCCGATTAATTGGCTAATAATAATCCGATTGCATTGCAAATGTTATTTATCGGGTTAAAGATTAATACATTTTTGAAATTTTTTTTTCTCATTTATGCAATTTAATAGGATTAGGATTAGCCAATTAATCGGTTTAGCCGTTAGTACCTTAAAATCTATTTTTATATCCGCTCAATCTACATCTCATTCACTTAGTGGTCTAGGATCCCCCTGCCTCTACAGCTAATGGGTCTCATCAAAGCTGCTTCAAGTGTCTACTAACAGTGGTAAGTCGGAAGGCTATTTCTGGTGTAGCGAGCTTGTGTAGAGCGGACCCCTTTATAAGTGAATTTTAGTCACGTCCCTCAGACATGGCTGAAGGCGATTTGTGTATAGTGGTTTTGAAACAATAAATGCTATGTTTTGTACTTCAACAACACTGTATGTTACTGATCCTCTACCAGAATGGTTAAACACAACGTTTTGTCCTATAACACGTTGTCACAGGACGTACGTACATTGAACATGTTACAGGCGATGCTCCAAGTGTACACTATGTTTCACACGCGAGCTGCCACTTGCCCTCACTCTTGGTGCTGATCACATGTGTGTACACAAGTGCCATCTGTGTACAGGAAACTCATTTCGCCCCCTGACGTACAGTTTCAAAAACGATGTAAACACATATGTCGAAATGCATTCGTGGGATGGTAGGTTCTTCTCCAAACCAAACGTAACAACACAGTAAGTGGCGGTAGACATGTAGTTCTAGTGACCTACAAAGTTCTTGGTGGAGCCGGCGCTGCCATCACCAAATCTCCCCTCTAGGTGGCCGATACTTATAAAAAAGATTATACCTAGAGCATTACCTTCTAACTTTACGTTAACCTTCCCACAAAAAAAGAAATCTAAATTGTCTCTTTTATTCTTTAGGATCCACTGGGAACTTTGCATTTTTGAACAGCCATGTTGTCCAAAAATTATATTCTAATTACACTAAACTACTCTCACACAAGTAGATATGAAAGGCCGATACTAGCGCAACTCAATTTTCATCGAAAAATTGTGTTTTTTTGCTCCAAAATCAAGGTTTTATGCTCCAAAGTCATGTTTTGAAATTTAAGAAATTAAGCATTCTAAAAAATAAGCACGTTTACTCCAAAATCAAGCATTTTTACCCCAAAATCAAGAAACTTTACCACTTTTTCAAAAATGCTTGACCAGGATTTGTGCCATCTTAAAAAAAAAATAATTTTTAAGCTAAAATCAAGCAAATTTATCGCTTTTCAAGCAAAATTTTCATGTTTTCTATAAATAGCAATTTTGCAAGCGAGCTATCTAAATAAAGCAAAATGTGCAAGATCAAATGAAGATGTATAAAATATATAATTGGTAGAATTTATATATTTCTTTAAGAGAATCCTAGATAATGGACAAATTTTCCATTTTCCATTTCTTTTAAACCTTTATACATTATAAAAACCTGCTTCCCATTTATTAGTTTCAATGAATGTCTACCAAGTATCTCGACAATGCGCTCTGACAATCACATTTTAAGATTACCATCTAGAATACAATTAATATTTTTTACCAAAATTAGATTCATACATTCCAAAATCTGTAGCAGTAAACCATTTATTTGTTTCTATATTTCGTGGTTTGGTGAATTCAAGCGAATTGTTCAACTTAATGAGCAGAGATTCCATTTTTTTGTGTTATTTACAAAGAAACAAATTATTGAAGAAAAATATTTTTTCTTTTCTCAATAAATTATTTTTCTTATTAAATAAAAAAATGGAAAATTAAGAAAAGCAATGTAAAAATTGTGGCGAAGTATTAAATATAGAAAGTTTTACCACACATAAAGACACAAAACACAAGCATATTAATACTTGTAAAATATGTTGTGCTGAATATGAGAAAAATCAATATGAGTTAAAAAATGAGAAAATACTATGTGAATGTGGAAAATATGTTTGTAATCTGTATCTTAAATAGCTTATAAATACTAAACTACACAATACAAATGAAATTCGACATGCTGATTATTCAACTAAGATGTGTGTAGTATGCAATGAGAATAAATCTATCGATTCATTTTATGTCCACAAAGCTACTATAGACAAACATACAACAAAATGCAAAAAATGTTTTAGTGAATATGTTAGAAGTAGCTATAAGTTAAAAAATGAGAAAATATTACGTGAATGTGGAATATATGTTTGTAATGGATATCTCGAAAAGCATAAAAATAATAATTACACATTGCAATAGTAGATATTTTAAATGAAATACAACATGATAATTATTCAACAAAAACATGTACAGTATGTAGTGTGAATAAGCATATAAATTCATTTTCTCATTATAAAACTACTAAGGACAAACATACAACAATATGTAAATTATGCTAACCAATAACTTAAGCTCATGTTTCGATTTTACACAATTATATTTTCTACCCCCATTTTTGCAGTTATCATAAATTTGTTTTATATATATATATATATATATATATATATATATATATAATATATATATATATATATATATATATATATATATATATCTAGACAGTAAATATGACATCGCGCAATATCGCAGTTGAGTTGGATGAGAAGAGCTTCAGAGAGTTGAGAATTATAGGTAAATAGTAAAAAATTAAATATTGGTACAGGCTATGGAAAACTGATCTAATTTCATTTACTATACTATTTATTATAAATCAACAAAGAAAAATATACTTTAAAACTTTATCCTTTTCAAATTACACTATAAAATATAGAAAAGCTAAAATAAATAAAAAATAAAAAGAAATTTTCCCCTTTTCTACTGTTTTCATACAACCTAGAGATAAAAGTAAGTGAGTAATAGCATGGATAAAAAAGAATAATTTTACACATTTACTGTTATCATATGCTAATATCAATTAATTTTATAAACAACATAGAAACTAATTAAAATAAATATTGCCCTATTCTACTAATAGAAAATTAATGTTTGATCATACCAATTGGTAAAAGAAGTATATAGATTTAAACAAAACAATGAGAACTAATGCTAAATATGTTTTTGAAAATAAAATTATAAGTTCATGAATAATTCAGTGTTTGGTAAAACTATGGAAAATATTAGAAACAGAGTTGGTATCAAACTAGCATCAGATGCTGAAAAATGTGGAAAATTAGTAGCAAAACCAAATTTCAAAAGAAGTACTATATTTAATGAAAATCTTACAGTATACATTTGAATAAAACAAATGTAAATTTAATAAACCAATTTATATGGTTATGTCAATTTTTGACATATTGAAATAATTAATTTATGATTTCCATTATGAAGTGATGAAACCAAAATATTATGATAAAATTCAATTATGTTATCAAGATACTGATTCATAAATTTCTTAACAAAAAAACAGAAGATTTTTACAAAGATATGAAGTCGATGATAGAAAAATTTGATACAAGTGATTATCTAAACAACATCTATAACATGCCACAAATAAATAAAAAAGTTTTAGGAAAAATGAAATACGAATTTAATGGGAAAATAATGAAAGAATTTGTTAGTTTACGAGAAAAAATGTATGCATATAGAGTTGCGAAAAAAAAAAATCCAAAGGTTTGAAAACATGTGGTGTTAATAAGAGAATTACATTCGAAGACTATAATAATTGTTTGTTTGATGAGAAAATCCAATATACAACAATGAATTTGATAAGAAGCAAGAAACACAAAATATATACAGTAGAAGTTGATAAAAATTGCATTAAGTCATTGTGATAACAAGAGAACCATACTAGAAAATAAAATCGATGCACTGCTATATGAATATCAAAAAGAATAATTTTTAATTAATTTTTATATTATTGTATTTTAAACATATTTAATCTCCAAAATAATATCGATATCAGAACCATCAAAATCAATTGAATTTCCATTTTTGTCTCTAATTTCTAAGACAATATAATTAAAAAGTTCATTATTCATTCTATAAAAAATTGGATGTGGGGGCTCATAGCTAATGTAATCTCGAAAACCATACATGGTTTTTGGTGGAAAACTATCAATTATATCAGTTTCCAAATGATTAGATTCATCAAATTTTATGAACATGCCATCTGCCAAGTTACAATAAATGTTGATTGATTTATATGGATTAAAAT
Organism: Dryococelus australis; assembly: GCA_029891345.1. NCBI lineage: Eukaryota > Metazoa > Arthropoda > Insecta > Phasmatodea > Phasmatidae > Dryococelus > Dryococelus australis. The sequence continues at coordinate 154,454,287 of CM057000.1, read as the reverse complement.
TAAACAATATAGTGCATACAATAATTTTACCTTTTTTCAATAGTCATATTTTTTCAAAGCCAAGAACATCAGATAAGTGATCATCAAGTTTAATATCAATCTTAATTTTGATAGATATTCTATTTTTCACATTGTCTGTTGCCAATTCATGGTTATTTTTTTAAAATGGATTGATTGAATTTATAGCTTCTATTAACGATTCAACATTGTATTGGCCTTTGGGGATGGTTATATCTTCATTTTTATCAACAATGTCACTCATTTTTTCAATTGTAATTATAGTATTTTTGTCTATATTTGGATTTAAAATTTTTTGCATGAAAACTAATTAATACCATCGATTTATCTTTACGAATTATATCTTAGTGAAGTTTCTTCTACAGACAAAGCTGTATTATCCATTTATTATAAAAAATATTGTAATTAAATGGAAAAGTTGAGTGGGATGTTGGTGTTTTTTATTCTGAAGAAAAATCTAAGAATAAGAAAATGGCAAACTTTTGCCTGGTAATATAAGAGCTATAATTTTGGGTTCAAGTAATGCTGGAGAAACTAATTTAATGATAAATTTTATTTATAATATGGGGTCGTTAAATTTTAATAACTCACTTGTTTGCTCTAAAAGTCTGAATCAACCTAAATATATTCAATTACAAGGTGATTTTGAAGTGATATCCAGAAAAATTTATGAACAAATGGTACATTTTTAAAATAACACTCAGGAAATGAATCCTTTGTATCAATGTAAAAACCAATTTCTAATTGTATTTGACGATGTTATTTTGATACTCAAGATATGATTCGTGAATATTTTACTCGAGGAAGACATACAAATATTGATGTTTTCCATTTGGCTCAAACTTATTCCAAAGCGCTAAACCATTGGTAAGAGACGATACAAATTTTCTGTGTATATTTAGAAATGATGATACTATCTTAAAGTATATTTATAATGATTTTGTTGGGGGAAATAATATGACTTATGAAAAATGTAAAGATGTTTCTGCAAAATACTGGGGCAAAGATTATGCTTTTATTACAATAAATAAGAATAGAAACATTAACAATGATAAGTATAGAAATAAAATTAAAGAGTTTATTATATTTTAAAACTTTTTGTATATAAATGAAGACTTATATAATTATTCTTGCTATTACAAATATAATTTTTGCACTATCTAAAAAGAGAATCAGACAAAATGTGTTATCAACATTTTAAATAAATATGGCTATCTAGAAGATGATGCAAATTTGCTTCCAAAAATTGATACTGAAAGTACGAAACTTCTTTAAGAATATTTCAAGAATATCACAACATCTCTTCATTTGATGGTAAACTCAATGAAGAAACACTTATTTAATCAACAAGCCAAGATGCGGTGTTAAAGATGAGATAATCGTGAACCTTTCATAAACAGCAAAATGGACTTTAAAAAATCATTAAAATTGGATTTTGCATAAGAAAATTAATCTATTAAAAATTTAGCAAAAGAAGCTTTTAACATTTGGCAAAAACACACAAATTTGTAATTTGTTTATGATACGAATTCTTCATATATACTTATATAATGCAAACAAGGTCTACATAATAATCATAGGTTGCACGGAGTTTGTCCTTATACATTATATCCATTTGGTAGCGCACTGGCTCATGCATATTTTCCAAATTAACAAAATAGCCTTATTGAAATTCACATCAATAAGCAGGAATATTGGTATAATAATGGTAAAAATACTTCTGAAAATAAAATTAATTTACTTGTGGTTTTGATCCACGAAATTAGACATTCATTAAGTCTTCAACATACAAATTATAAAAATGCAATCATGCATCCAATTCTCAACAATGATTTGGTTGATTTGCAACCAGATGACATTCAAAATATTCAAAACTTTTATGGGCCAACACTACAAAATAATTTTAATGAAAATAAACCTATTAATTTATGCAAAGACGAATATATATAAACTATTTTAATTACTGATGCTGAACTTGTTAGTTTTACAACAAAAATGTTTGGACAAAAAGTTTGGGAGACAAGAAAATAATCAATAAGCCATTTTCGATAAGAAATAGGTTTCAGTTTCTACTGATCAATTAAAATATTTTTTAAAATATTTTAAAGACCATCAGGCTAGTTAGTCCTGTTTGTTGACGAAAAAATTTATATGGTTGATTATTCTAGTTATAATCTTATTTGGTGGTTATCCAAAAAAAATTCACTTCATTTGGACTAAGAATTGAATATAAAATAAATGCTGTTTTAAATTCATATTCGGGGAAAACTTTTATCTTTTATGAAAAGTTGTATTATGCAGAAATAGATGAACATCGTTTCCTGATAATAAAAAAAACATCGTCTAATTAGTGAGAAATTTCCAAATTTACCAAATATGATAGACTCAGCTTTTAGATATACAAATAGTTTACTGTATTATTTTTAGCAATGAAACATTCATGGAATATAATGAATTTACAAAAATTGACAAGAGTTGGCAAAAATAGGATTTCATTGTTTGGCATAAAATGCGAATCCTATAATGAAATTATAAATAAAATATAATAATTTGTTAATGATTTAGAAAATTTGACTCCTTAAGACCTATATAATTATAGAAAAAGATATAAATGTTTATGAAAATATAGGGTGATAACCAGCAGTTACATTCTTTAAACATGCACGCACACACATTATTTATTAATGAATTCGGTCTATATTCTTTAATATTATTTTCTTCAATTTTTTGTTTTCTTCATAAGAAAGTATATTAATAAAAACACTTATTACAACTCACCAATTTCACTTGCCAATAGTTTCGTAAATAAATATGGAGTAAATTCTAGACATAAACAACAACAAAATTATCTACAAAGGTAAACAAGTTTTTATGATTAATTATGAGGAAAATATTCCTTGGTTTAATGGAACTAATGTAACTATACTTTTGGAATACAGAAAACCACGAAATGCGTTATATTATAATGTTGATAATTATGATAAGAAGAACTTTACTGAACTTAGAACTGTCCCTATGGTAGGGACAATTTCGAACATGAAACCAAATGCTATATTTATCAATGAATCAGCTCTGTATAAGTTAATATTTAGATCAAATATGCCTCTAGCTGAAACATTTACCAAATGGGTAACTAAAAAAGTTTTACCATCAATTGGAAAACATGGCGAATATAAGATTCAAAAAGACATAATGCATTTATACAAAGGTGAAATAGAACATATAAAATGAACGAAATTCAAATTAATAATTTAAAGATATAAATAAAATTCAAGATAAACATATTGAAAATTTAAGAGGAACAGTTCATATGTCTTTAGATATATAAGCTCGCAGAAATGAAGAAATTGTACCACAAACACAAAATCGAAACTTAAATCAAACTTTAATCTTCTAAAATTATTTGATAATAATTGTGAATTTGATAACTATGTCAATAGAACTCAGAGGAAATATGTTCAAACACGATTATATAGGATTGAAGACAGACATCCAAATTCTATCGATTAATATCTAAGAATGAAAGAAACCATGAATAGCAACATTGAGTGTTTTCGCAACTATTATAACATTGATAGAAATAACTATACTAAACAACAATTAATAAATTATATTAATAACCTTTATCAAATAGAGTAAGAAACTAATTTTTATTATAAAACATCTGATTTATTAATCCACGTATTATACGAGTTATCAGATCCTAGCCACTTTACAAATATTTTTTCGCCTTAGTTTTTAAAACTTTTTCAACCAAATATTCATCATCAGGATAGTTTGCTTTCATTATTTCATATTCTTAAAAACTACCAATAATTTCTTCTCCATTAATATATTTTAATTTGTAAGTTGGCACATCAAAATTTAAAACTTTACCAATAGTAAACAATTCAGTTGACCAATTTTCAGTATAACCTTTTTAAAAAAAATGTTCAGTTTGCTCACACGAACAACATCTCCGACTTAATATTTTGGTTTAAAATTATTCACAAAATTTGTTTGCAATTAATTTTGTGCATATAGGCTGCTTTAGCTGTCACTTTTTCATTTTTTTTATTAACTTCAATTGGTTTCATACCAATAGTGATGTGCTTTGTGTTGTATTCTTTAACGAATTCATCCAATATATTTATCAACTTGTAGTTGCCATTCGAAGCAAATTTTTTTCCACATTATATTTTTTAAAGTTCAATGGAATCTTTCAACAATGCTAGCTTTTAATTCAGAAAATGGAGAAAAATTATTTATATTATGATTTTCCATAAGTTCTTTAAATATTTTATTATAAAATTGTGAGCTACTATCACTTTATAATTTTTGTTTTGTGTTTGATTGGTAAAGCAAATGCAAACTTTGGAAATACACCGATAATTGTCATAATATATTTATTGCCTTTATTTATTCGAGATATACCTTTCAAATTTCCAGTATCCATTTCTACAAGATCAATTGGCCACAAATAATCAATGCTGTACAAAATAACTTTTCTTCTTGGAACATTTTTTCATGCTTGTTTATATAATTCATTGATTATTCCTTGTCTCACATTGAACATATACTTTTCTGGACTAATCGCCCATTTGTTGTATTCTCATTTTATATTATTATTTTTAGTAACTTTCTTGTACTTCAAACACCATGTGTTCTCCATCTTATATATATATATATATATATATATATATATATATATATATATATATATATATATATATATATATATATATATATATATATATATATATATATATATATATATATAGTTAATCTTTATATTTCACGAATGTTCCTATTGCCACCACCTCTCCATCAGCATGAAGACATGTTTTATATTTTTTCTATTTTAAAAGTTAAATTATTACCTTTATTAACATCAAAGAGCTTGCTGTTATCTATTTTTGTATTACTCTTGGAAACTGCCAAATTATTATCAAACATGAGAATATCCGTAGCTATTTTATAAACACTAAAATCCATCAAAAAAGTAAAGAAAATTTGATCATCATCTAAGTGAAAAACATTAGACATTTTATTCCAGTCTGCACGTAAATAAAATATATGAGATTGGTTTAAATCTTGTAATTTAAAATCTAATTTTTTTATTAGAATCTTCTTTGGTTTTTTCAACTTTCAAATCAACAAGTGTATGTCAATAATTCAAAATTACTTTGTTGAAATCTTGCAATTTGTCTGTTATTTCTTTATCGAGATATATTTTTATTGACAGCATCTTTGTCATCTACAGGATCTGCCATATTCTAAATTCTGCGATTTTGAATAGAAACATATTCTGTTGTGTAAACAAAAAATTTACTTATTTGATATAGTAAAGCAGAAACCATGGTATTATATTTTGAATCTACATATGATTTTAAATCAGAAACACTAGTGTTGTATTTTGATTCAACATGATTTTTTTTATGAGTTATCAGAAACAATAGTTTTATATTTCGAATCTACATCTTTTTTAATGCATAATCAGCAACAATAGTTTTATATTTTGAATCTACATAATTTTTTAATGCATAATCAGCAACAATAGTTTTATATTTTGAATCTACATCTTTTTTAAATGTTTGTTTTACATTATTTATTCATTTTATATAATCGGCAATAGTGTTATTGAATTGAAAATGTATATATTTTAAAGCATAATCAGCTATTTTTTATTAAAAAATATTTTATTAACTACATCTTTTCCATCAGTGGGCTCAGTTATATTAACAATTCTTCGTCCAAAAAATTAGACATACGAATTTGTAAAATCAAAACAAGTGCTTAACTCACTTTGTAAAGAAGAAACACTCGAATTGCATTTTGAATCTACATATTTTTTTGTCTTCAGTGATATTATCAAAGTTTTTATTTAAAGATTCGATTAATGGTTTCACAAATATATGTGTCATTTAATAACATATAAATTATATCTCTTAACTTAAAATTTCTCGAAAAAATATATAATACTATTAAAAATAAATGTACACAGATAACAGAATTAAAATTCTGAACTCGATGATCATTGTAATAAACATTATTATTTTTGAAATAATTAGTTAAATTATTAGGAATATAATATTTTTTTAGTATTGGCAATGGCAAGGTTAGCATGAAACCTTTTCCTTCTTATAATTTTTTATTTTTGTGCTCGAGTTGATCTTTTGTTAAAAGTTTATCTATACCGAAATCTCTTAATTGATCAATGGGTATATCGAAAGTTAAGCTTTTTATCTTCATTTATGTATAATTTAAATATATTAGTATAAATAATCTAAATATAATAATATAAATAATCTAAATATAATATATATTCAATAAAAAACATTTTAATTCCCCAACCTAATTTTCTTTTTGTAAACATTGCTGAGGTAACAGCTGCAGAAGCAATTTTTTCTCCAGTTGGAGTGTCTTTATTTAATATGATTTTGTTTGCATCTTTTTGTAAAATTTGTTCAACTTCACGCCTAGATTCTAAATCTTTATGATCTCTATAAGCAATGTCATGATATTTGCAAGCTTCGTTTAATTTATTTATTCCTGAGTCTCCTCTTTCTAATCTTCCATTTAATTTTCTATATGGTCTGCAAATAATTATAACCTGGCAAATGCATTTCAGGCAAATTTAAATTATTTAATGCCCAATTTATCACACCTTTTCCATGGAGTTCAGAATTCCAAAATGTGCGTGGAATTACATTTAAAACTCGTATTAGATATGGAATGCCTTTCGGATTATTAACAACAAAATCAGAACATTTATTGTTTAACATGTTCATTATACTTACTTTTTCATTGAAATAATTGTCATTTCCAGCATTTTCGTCACCATGAATATTAAAAAATCTACCTATTAATTATCTAACATCGTCCATCCAAATATGTTATTTTGCAAACTATTGTGTTATTTTATACCTTCACAAGATTTATGATAATTTTTTTGTATATTCGCGATAAATTTGTGTAATTATTTGATTAGACTTCCAATAAATACTCGAAGCTATGCTCATAGTTGGATCATAATTTTGATATGCTACATTTGTTAATAAAACAATTTCTGCATCATTTTATAGTCCTCATTAGTGAATTAATCTTCACCAGTGGATTTATCTACAAGATCGTATTTTTTACTTTTTGTTAACAAATTAGTAAGGCCTTATGTTAATTAATATTTTCTATCTTTGACAAATATAAAATCACCATCTATTTCTACTTTTGTACCTCCATTTTTAAAACCTTGCATATCTCCTCGTAAACCAAATTTATCATTAATAATATTAATATTTTTATAAATATATTTTCCGAGATTTATAGTAGAAACACCTGCTATAGGTGGCAAATTTTTTTCAGGTAATAACACCCATTGGCGATTTTAGGAATAATTCTCTTTCAAATGATGTTTCTTCTGGTGTAGTGGATAATCTGAATTTTTTGCAGCAACAGGTACAAGTGCTGTTATTAAATTTTTATTTTATTCGCATACTTATTCTACTTTTTTCCAATATATTGTAATTCACGAATTAATGGTAGATCCTTTTTCTTGTTTTTTCTTCATATTATACCTCGTGGTACTTTTTATAAGTTCTATACTTCTCGATGAGCGATTTCACTCGATGAACTCCCTCTGAATCCTTAATTTATATATATATATAACTTATAAATGAGTTATAAAAGTCTTGAGAGTTTTGAGAGAGAAACATTTCCCCCGACTGATGAAACGAGGGGGAATTTGAATATTTGCAATATCAGAATCTAGTTTGATATTCCCTTAGGAGATGGTTTTTCTTTTCCGAACGATGCTTATGTTTTGAAGGAATATCGCCTACTAAAAAGAGATAAAGTTTGAGATGAGGTAAAATACGAAAAATTAGATAATATCGATGTTTGTTTTTTCTATTTCAGTTTTCTAGAGTAGAAATTTCAAAACACGAGGCCATTGTTAACCCAGGAATAGCTTCCACAATGATGAATATTTTGCTAAGCTCACCAGGTAAACAAAATTACTTAGTCTACTGGTGTTGAAAATAATTTTCGAGTAAAATTTGTTCATAGTGATAAAATAAATGGAATTATGTGCCATTAAGATATTCGTTTGGCTTTATTCGCGATAATAATGAAGTTTAGAGGAAAGGTGGTTATAAAATTACTTTTTTTTTTTTTTTTTAGAAATTCATCTGATAACAATTGTTTATTTGCTTATCAAACTAAAATAGCAGATGGTTCAGTCGTTGAAAATTATGCCATTCCAGATATAATAGTTATTGGAAAATTATAAATTTTGTGGCCTATTGTTGAATACGAAGCTAACACATCAATTGCAATTTAAAAAATAAATAAATAAAAATCCTAAAATTAATATTTTTTTAAGTATTGGCAATTTTTAGAAAAAGAAGTTAGTGCTGGGACAAATGTTTTTTACTTTGATATAAAATATCAGTTTAATAATTTACAATTTGCATTGCCCGATTTTGTAATTGTGGGTTTCCAAACTAATAGAAAAAATCGGCCAGAGCAATATTTGCACGCTTCAATGTTTGATCATTGTAATGTGAGAAATATTTTTGTTAAAAATTAAAGAAATGAAATTTTTCCAAAAAAAAAATTGGAATCTAGATATTGAAAATTATCTTTGTCTTAAAATGTTTCTCACTTTTAATGATTTTAGGAATTCAAGAACAAAATTAGGTACTATATACAGAAATAGGGAACTTTATTATAAGCCAACTACAAACTATCATGGCAATATCAATTATTTTTCATTTTGGGGATGAAGACCTTTATATGTTATTGACTGCCTATATAGAAAAACAGCAGTAGTTAAAGATAAAACAAATATAAAAATTAGTGTAGATTTAAAAAATTCAGTTGAGGCTAATACAATTTGTAATGTTTTAATTAGCAAACGAAATTTAACTTATGAATATTTGAAAGAAAATATAACTGAAGATATATAAATTTTAAATTTTATTAAATGGATAATGTAAACGATTTTAAATAAACAAGAAATTGGTTCGATATTTTAATACAATTTTTTAGACTCATAGTTGAGTGGTCGCATTTAAAAGTTTTACGAATTTTTTATCAAATAAAAAATCATTTTTCTTATTAAAATTTTCTCATTGTATCACTTTTTTTTAAAATAAAATATGTATAATTGTTTTAAATATTATAAATGGATCAAACTATAGAACTTATTGGATATTGGATATGAAATTATAAAAACATAAATTTTTAATGATAAATAATTGGACCTTGTTTATTTCCAACTGTTTTTAAAAATCGATAAAAATGATTTAAGATTAAATAAATTTTCTGATTTAAAAAAATATGTTTATTGTATGGATTTTTGTGATGGTTGGGATTATGGATTCAGTAATGGCTATGCTTCAGATGTTTCTTTATTTTTAGACTTTAAAAAGGCTTATTGGTGTTTTACTTTTGTTGAATAAAACCTATAATGTCTATCAATTATATGTTTTAATATATACGCTCGATTTTTGCTTATTTTGCTTGATGTTATCTTAAATTTGCTTGCTCGCCTGCAAAATTACTATTTATGAAAAACTTTAAAAATTGCCTGAAAAGCGAGAAATGCTCTTGATTTTGGGGTAAAATAGCTTGCTTTTAAAGTGGCACAAATCCTGCTCGGGCATAGTTGAAAATCAAGAAATTTACTTGATTTTGGGGTAAAAATGCTTGGTTTCTAAAGAAAATTGCTTGTTTTTAAATCGAAAATTGGTGAGAAATGGAGCTTCTAATAACATGAAAAATTAGCTTGAAAACGGGGAAAATTGCTTGAATTTTGGGCTTAAATTGCTTGATTTTCGTTCAAAATTGAGTTGTGCTAGAATCGGCTTTTCATTTCTACTCACACACACACTAACTATTCGCGTCCGAGCTTGTCCTTCTTCACGAGTAAAACTAAGCATGGTGGTCCCCTTTATCTCTACGAGGCCCAGTGCGCTCGAGTGCATATGGAACTCAGATTCGAGGAATGACTGGTAGACCAGAATCAGTCACCTCCTCTCCCCCTCCCCATCTACCACACAGGAAGCAAAGGGCGAGTCATAGCCACATTGCAGACAATCGTTTCGGTACTCACACACACACACACACACATATTCAATTAATTCTTGTTAAATGTTGGTCCTGCCATCTGGAAGCAATGTTTTCTCAATCCATTTTCGTGTTCCGGTGCCTTTGCCTGTGTCGTCATCGGGGAGTCCCTGGAACGAATACTCCTTCATTCAGGGATGGTCGTAATTGGTGAGTGTCGATTCCGATTTCACCAAAATACCTTTTTAAGGTACAGTGGTGGCTAATAATTTACACTACTCGCCTCTCACCAAGGCGAACCAGGTTCAATCACTGGCCAGGTCACTCCCGGATTTTCGCAAATGGGAATCGTGCTGGACGATGCTGCTGGTAGGCGGGTTTTCTCAGCGATCTCCCGTTTCTCCCGCCCTTGCATTCCAGCCTTGCTCCATTCTCGCCTCATTTCACCCTCTCAAGGCCTCGTTGTTAAGATTCGCCCCAATCTCTCAACTCAACCCACCTTTTCAGCATTGCGATTTGAGTGCATTCGTCCACGCTAAGGGATTTCTCTGTTTAAATCCACTAGAGTATTCTCAATTATGTCAGGGTCAAGGTCATGCAGAGAATTTGGCGCACATGGTGCTGGATGAAGCATTACTCCCCAAAACATAGTTTTTAAAAGATCACACACACGTGTTGCTTCCTCAGCCCATATTTTTACACAAGAATCTTATACCAGTGCAAAAATACCATACAGTATTATTATGTGAACACCAACTTTATTAAATATTCGTTAATCTAGCCAGAAGAGGGGGGGGGGGAACAAATACCTCCCTTGCCCTTCTCCCCTTTTTCTTTCTGTTTCCGACCCCCCTGGCTGTATACATGTCAAATTGTTATGAGCTAAGCCGCTCATAAACTATCGTGTTATTGAGGGATAGGAGTAGGTAAAGGCTGTTCACGACAAAGTGAGCACTTTTGAAATGAACCTTAGAAAAAAGTTTCTGTGTCTACCTGCATATATTTTAACTGGTGCACAGCGACATTCGCCCAGTGAAGTTGGCAACGATGGATGGGAAGTATTTCCACATCTTAACGTCCAATAAAAAGTTTCTGTGTCTACCTGCATATATTTTAATTGGCGCACATAGCGACATTCGCCCAGTCAAGTTGGCAACGATGGATGGGAAGTATTTCCACATCTTAACGTCCAATAAAAAGTGTTATGTAACCATCTGCGATAATTTTCATTATTGGTTTATCTTTCCTGATTTTTTTGAATGCAGTGAAATGTAAACATGAGCAAATTTGTAAAATATTTATTTTCCTGCTAATTTGAAAAGTTTTATTTGACTGATGCATGAATAAAGTGATGAGACCCATGTCAATGTTAATTTTACATAAGGCTGAAGAATACCCAACATGCATACAAGTAGATCTAAAGCAGGGCTTTCTAAAGTGCTCATTTTACCGTGAACAGCCTATAGCAGGCATTTACTGAACATCTCAACAACTACACCCTGTTAACAGAATACAGAAAAAGCCGCCAAGGAAAGGGAAGGCGGAAGGGGAAGGTTCAGTTAGTTTAAGAGAGAAATATGGCTGGGAGGGAACTCACCCTAGTCTCACATCCTAGACTAGTCACCCCGAGCCGAGGTCAAACAATAGCCGACTGTGTTGTGACGATTGCATCATCACTAGTTTGTTTTTAGTGGCATTTCTCAAAAGTTGGTAACCCTGTCTGCACGAGCTATGGTTAGCACTAAGCTCTTTGCTATTTTAATTTGTATTGTTTAGATCAATTATAGAGTTTATATATCTAGGGTCGGCGGAAAAAAGCACATAAATCAAAAATTTGTATTGTTGTATTCAACAATAAGTGAAATACACAGTCGAATATGTGCTGTGGCAAAAGCACATAAGTTGAGAGAGCGACTGAATGTTTGAATGTTTTATTTACTATGGCAATGGTTACGCAAACTTAAGAAATGAGTAGTCACTTAATACTTTGAAAGCTTGAAATGTTTTAACTTGTATTTTCACTTACCCTTAACATCAGCGCATGCACAATTTTTTTTTATTTATTTTTTTTATTAACACGTGTGCAAGTTCGTACATGGTTGTTCGCTCTTCCGCCATCATTTTTTTCATCTTCAAAAAAAAGTGTTTTGCTGTTCATTGTTACGTTTCGTATTTGGTTACTTCATAGGAACAAACTTTACAAATCAAAATATGCAAACACAGCTAAAATAAAACTACAAGATGGTTCCTTGTAATATTATTCTCGCACTACGCCTATATTTGTAGCTTACACGCTGCTTCTTTAAGGATTGATTGCGACTTTTGTTATTGAACTGAATTTTAAAAAAATCGGTATAATTTAAATGAGTTCGGTATTACGGTAGACAAAGATCGGTTTCGTAAGATATACCGAAAAATCGATAAGGTTGGCAACACTGGTGTCTCTGAGAGCCCTCGCGGCCTAGTCCACTCTTCCCGCCCCTCCATGTGCGTGTGTTGACGTAGTCAATTCTGATTGGCTCCCGTTGTGCACTGGAGGCGGAGTCTGCTCGTGGTTTGTTGGCATTATTAACAGCAATGTCCTGAAGTCTGCTGGACCCACATATTGTGTTGTTCGCTGTGTGTTTCTCTGATAGTCGATGCATTCCACTCCAGCTCGATGTTATGATTATGTAGTTTACAAAACTCGTCTGTGGCCTCCTTCCCGGATGCTGTTTAGACAGCTGTTGCACGATGGCGCCGTGTGAACAACATGCAGCAGCGACTCAGATCGCGATAAAGGTACATGCAAGCGGCACGCGTGCAAATATTGATGCGGCATTAAATATCATAGCTTATTAAAAGCTATATTATTTTTGAATTTTTAGTATGTCATCAACTCTGTATAGTTATTAGGCATAGCCTTATAAAATTTAACTCTGTACATTTTTTCTTTAAGTTTGGCCATTATTTTCATTAAGTCTGTCGAAGTATGTATTTAGTTTCGTATATATGTTTTGTCCCTATAGTAATTGAAGGTGTGATACAGTGCTTATAAGGAAATTTCGTGACCTAATAGCATCAGTAAAGTTATCACTAATAATGTACCGAAATGACATTACTCCGGTAAAGGAAACAAGAACGTTATGGAAGTTTTACGGTTGCATAATTGTTTCATTATAATATCATGTGTGATTGCCGTATAGTTGGTGTAATTGAGTTCCCACAGAGTGTGACGTCACGGCTGACAGGGACGTTGAGGTAAGGCCTCCCGAGATAATGAATTCTTTCCTACTATATGTTAAGTGACGTTATTTTTCTGTTTCCGGGTAGAGCGCTCTGCAAACACTTGCTTTATGTAACTACGAATAACTTGTATAACGTATTATGACAATTGATTTAGTTCAATATATTCACAAACTTACTTATATTTTCATTTAGATCACGATGGTTAATGGAAGAGAAGAAACAAGTTCTACAAAGTACAATGGAATTTTTACTCCGACACTAAACACAATGCTACAATCTTCTATCAACTTAGTTCAACAGCCCTTTTTTCACTTCACCACTCTTTTTTTTTTTTAGACGATTCCCTTATTACAAACAATTTTCGCAGGTATATTTATTACCATTCCATTCCGTCCGAGAAGACAGTCGAAACTAGCAATGGCGGGAAATAGTAATTACCCATGAGCCCATGCAGAAGAAAGCCTTCTTCGTAAATATTTATCCCCTGATTGATCCACTCCATACCAAAATTACTATTAAAAAAAACGGTGTGCTTCTCCCGGGATTTGAATTCATTATCACTGCTTCTGAAAACATATGTTGAAAATGAATACGTGAGTGCGTTGCGATATCACTGGTCTCCTACGTAGGCAAACCGGGTTCTATTCCCGGCGCGGTCGCTCCCGGATTTTCGTATGTAGGGATCGTGACGGACAATGCCGCTAGAGAACCTCACGTTTCCCCCTCACTTGCAATCCGGCGTTCCTCCATGCTCACCTCACTTTACCCTCATCGGCTCTCAAGACCTTGCTGTTAGGAGCCGTCCAAATATATTAACTCTCCTCTATATGCGTGTGTAGGTAAAGGCTGTTCACGGTAAACTGAACACCTCTGAAAGCACTGCTTAAGATCTACTTGTATGCACATTGTGTATTATCCCGCCTTATGTAAGATTAACATTGTCATGGGCCTCATCACTTTATTCGTGCGTCGATAAAGCGAAACTGGGGAATTATTAGAAAAGTAAATATTTAACAAATCTGCTCATTTTTTCTCTTCGATGCATTAAAAAACACAGAAAGCGAAAAATGATATTTAAGTTATCAGAAATGGTTACCTAACACTTTTTATTCGACGTTAAGATACGGAACTACGTGTCATCCATCGTCACCATCATTACTGGGCGCATGTCATTCACTGCGTCCGTTAAAACATATGCAGGTACGAGCAGTGACTTTTTTCTAAGGTTGGTTTCGAAAGTGCTCACTTTATCGTAAACAGCTTTTATTGTTAGGGGGAAAATTCTCATTTTGGTTCGTCTCCCACGTTCTGTCTTGGAGGACTGTCTAGCAGACGGCCAGCTTATCATTCACGGTAAAGTGAGCACTTTTTCAAACCGTTTTATCAGGCAATTTTGGTTTTGGGTGTGGTGAATGTATACACTGGTTTTATTACTCGCACCCAGGGTTCACCATTAACAAGTGGCGGAAGGATACAAATTGATTGAAAGAAAAAAGTAACTAGGACTTCAAAAGTGCTCACTTTACCGTGAACGGCCTATACTAATGCCAGCGTGACAAGCAGAGTTAATAAACTAATATTCTAGGTCGCGTTCCAAAACGTTACTTTGAGAGTGAAAGTAACACTGTATATATATGCTCAGCAGAGAGTAACGCGAATTGCATTTCCTGTGCGCAAGTTGCACTTGCCGTAATCTAATCATAAACATTATGCCCGAAATGCAGTATTAAGCATAACTTACATTTTAATTCAAAAGTAAGGATTTCTATTAACCGTCATTAGAACTTTTTTGTAACCGGATAGTACACATTTTCTTTCAGCTCGAGTAATCCAATTAAACTCTCGCCATTTTCCACTTTGTTCTTCGTTACTCGCTGAAATATGCACGTAAAAGTTGTACTTCTTCAAGATTCTTATAATAATTACTGCGCAGTTTTGTAACACAGCCAAGAGCGAGTACAACATTTACTGGAAGTGCTTTGGGACAGCCAAAGAGTGAAGTTTACTCGCAGATTAACGTTTAGGATCACCGCCGTGGTGGGAAATCGAATCACTTCGCCCGGTCACCACGCCTGAAGAAACAAAATTAAAAAACTTTCTTAACTTGCTGGTGCTAAGCACAAAACGTGAAATAAAAGGTTTTTCAAAAGAAACTAATTCAACTTTTCTTCAACTTTGTAAAAATAATTGTTTGAGGTTAGTGATGCTTGGCCCGCTCCCTCCGCAGGGTATCTGTTGCTGAAACTGAATTTAGAATTCATTAAGAGTCTTGTGTGCTCGGCGTGAGCTTCCTTGCTGATTACCATTTAAATTGATTGCAAGGATATGGCTTAACACAGCCTCCTTCACAAGGATCCCGCGAGCTGTGAGGATTACAGGCCCTGCCTGCTGTCTACCTGCTCTCTCTCTCTCTCTCCCCCTGTGTCGCCGTCTTCTGCCCAGCAGGCGATACGCTACAACTGATTACGTTACACCGTTCATTTACACTGCTAATAGTCCTCAAACACAACTCGGCAGTTTCTGCTGAGTCAGTTTGTTTTGAACGTGCCTCGAGGCGCCTTTTATAACGCGACGATATCCAGTAATTTAACTCGAGTCCGTAACCACACATCGTTGTCACACGAGTCGACTAACTCCAGTAAGCTCCACATTTCATCGTAGATCAGTTATTTGTCGTACATCGCAATATTTCTATAGTCTTTACTGTGGCGCTCTTTCGCTCGGAACTACTGGCTCTGTAGGAGACTACCTAGTGAGATTATATCTGTAAAATCAGTATCTCCGCATATTTAACGATCCCATGTACTGAAAAAAATGTTTTGTTGAATCAAACAAAGTTTGTTTAGCGTAACCCTACTATAGGTTATTCACGGTAAAGTGAGAACTTCTGAAAGTCCTCTCGTTTGGAATAATACTAAATAAATGTATTTTATTTTAGCTTTACACGTTAATCTCCGAGTGCGGTGGAATACACACTCTGTGATTATTACTTACATGGCAATATTTATTTTAAAAAATGGCCAAAGGAAAAAATGAGAGTGAAAAACAGCAACTAGGGTATCAAAAGTGCTGCCTTCGCCGTGAACAGCCTATTATTGTTTGCATGGCGGTAGTTAAATATTTTGTTGTAGTAACCAAATTATTTAGTTGTTCATATTTAGTTGCCCCAAAACCAAGATTTAGCTGGTAACTCAGAGGATTTGTTTGTTATCTACGTACATTAAACAGTTTCTGTTAATATAAATAAATTGGTAGCTCGTCCGAGATTCCAATTTGGATCACTTACGCCCGAGTTGAAGTGACTGCTGGTGGTAATAAACGAATGTTTTTTTTTAATAACTGCATTTAGGATACTGGACAACGTGCACAAATAAATATTTCAAGGTTTACAGCTGTACTTTTTTAAGTGTCCTGTATAATTCGTCTTATTCGCATGTTTATAAAGGCTGTTCACGATAAAGTGAGCACTTTTGAAATCAATCTCAGAAAAACGTTGCTGCTCCTCCTGTCTATATTTTAACGAGCGCACTGAGTGACATGCCGTTATAATAATTCCGCACAGTTTCACTAGCTCTTCGGATGAATAAAGTGATGATGCCAGTGGCAAAGCTAATTTTACATACGGCGAAGGAATACACAACGTGAGTACAAGTAGATCTTAAGCAGGGCTTTCAAAGTGCTCATTTTACCATTAACTACCTATACCAATATTAAGCATCAGTTAAATGCACTAACAAACATTGTTAACATTATAAACGTAATGAAAAAATGCAAAAAAAAAAAAAAAAAAAAAAAAAAAATTCTCGAGCTTTACTTACTAACGAAAGCAATACAATGAGTGGCCAGACAAATATATATGGTTGATTAAGCGAAATATTTTCTTGGCAGTTTAATTCCTTCTGGCTCGACTGGTCTACAGTTTGAATTGCCTGCACGTGACTTGAAGATGTCAACTTGTAATGTTATTGGACGTGCCTCTACATTAGCTTCGCAAGTTTCCGATTCATATATTTCGAGAAACCACAGTCTGATGCCCGGTTCCACTATCGTGGTTCGAAACTCAATCCGAGATCGGATCTAAGATCTACACAGAAAACTGTTGCACCATTTGAGTTCAGAGCTGGACTGGAGATCGACATTAAGTTCATTTCGAACCGCCGAAATTTGCGGTTTGAAATCTTGATCTGATAGCAGCCATCGTCGACAAATGTAGTTTGAAAATACGTCAACAGATAGAACTAGGTCCGATTGTTTTCTTGGGAAATTAAAACAACATTATACACACTTGAATATTATTCAGTACAATTCGTACAACAATAATTCACTTAAAACAGATAATACATCGCACATCTAGTTCTATCTATAGTGGAAAATACGCCTACTTCCATGACGTCATATATTACGAACTAATAGCAAAATTTGTCTCATACTTAATATCGAGCTCTCCAAAACTGACGAATCGGAGATCCAGAATCAAGAAATTTAATTAATGCGACACTTTTACATAGGAACAAAGATCAAACTGGATTCTGGTTTGGAACTAGGATAAATCGATCTCGGATCGGGAGCGATGTTCGTGCAACCAGCTCTAAGTCGTGTTTGTACAGAGAGACTGCGCCACTAGAAGCAGTTCCCACACTGCGGTTACCATCAGAGCACAGCATCTCACTGATCCAGCAGCCAGCGTGTACATTCCCCTTTCCTTCCTTCCGCAGGGGCTTATTGTACTTGAAAAAAGAAAGGGGAGTTTAAGAAAAAGGGGAGATAAAACGTAACGAGTCGAAGTAGCCTTTCACTTTATACAGAAAATTGCTTCGAAAATGTTTTCTTTTATTGAAAAACAGAGAAGGTTTAAGTGGATAGCTGAGAAGAAGACTGCTTAGGAATAAACTAACTCTGGAATATTTAAGTATTTCGGTTAAAGTGCAAAAGGTTGTTGGAAGTAGCCGTGAATGGATTATAGAATTATTTATATAGGGTGTATTTCTTCCGACGCTAGACTTGCAGAACGATATGTCGACCAGAAGTGCGTGAAATGTCAGGCGGATAGTTAAGGCTGTCCGCGATAAAGTGAAATCAACCTTGGAAAAAAGTCACTGCTCCTACATGTGTGTATTTTAAATTTTAACGAGCGTACTGAGTGACATGCACCCAGTAAGGTTGGTAGTGATTGACGGAAAGTAATTCCATATCTTAATATCGAATAAAAAGTGTTAGGTAACACATTTGTAATAACTGAAACTATTTGTTTAGCTTTCTGGTTTTTTTAATGCACCGAAGTATAAAAATGACAATATTTGTAAAATATTTTATTTTCCAATAAATGTAATAGTTTTAAATGACCGGCGCACGAATAAAGTGATGAGGCCCATGACAGTGCTAATATTACATAAGGCGGGAAAATACAAAACGGGGAATACAAGTAGATCTTAAGCAGGGCTTTCAAAAGTGCTCATTTTACCATTAGCAGTCTATACACGCCATTTACGGTTACTTCACATTGTTCTGAAGCCCTACTAAAGTTCTACTTCCGTGATATTCTTCCGTCCCATACAAACAAAGCCTTAAGCGTGTCTAGAAAATTACCCCAACTACACTGCATTCGTGCGCACTCAGTGTAATAACATTTTGCATAAGATCTATTTCTTACTTGACATCAACAAGCCTATTTTTTCCATGTTTTATTCATATTAATTATAAATAGAATATTATATTTTATAGTTATAAGCAAACGTTCAATTGAACCAAATATTAGGTACTTTTATGTCAATACAAGTATAGAACACTTACGAGTCATGAAATATTTAGGAAACTAACAATCGCATAATTATTGGGTGATTTTTCAAAGGTTTGGTACAAAAAGTGTGAATAAGCCGTGAATAGACGATTGTTTTGACGTGTGGGCAGCTACGAAGTGACGTCACATCCACAAGGGGTTGTTGGCGCTTACAGTAGCGGCTTGCATTCTGGCGTGGGAGAAGAGTTTCTGGGACCGTCATAGACTTGTCAGAGGCAAAGTGGTGCATTTCATAGGATATTCGCAAGTATAATGAAGTAGCTTGCCAAGATACGGAACTGCAGTAACGAGGTAGCTATCCATGACGCAGCTCTGAAGGCGTTCCACTGTTTCTTTTCTCGAAGTTACAGTCCTGACTTTTTTCTCCTCAAGACTGAGTTATTTATTCTTCAAATAAATGTATATCCTGGTATTACGTAACTATGATCTGTGTTACGTAGCATCAGACAAATGTATCTGCTGGTATTACGTAACTATGATCTGTGTTACGTAACATCAGACAAATGTATCTCCTGGTATTACGTAACTATGATCTGTGTTACGTAGCATCAGACAAGTGTATCTCCTGGTATTACGTAACTATGATCTGTGTTACGTAACATCAGACAAATGTATCTCCTGGTATTACGTAACTATGATCTGTGTTACGTAGCATCAGACAAATGTATCTCCTGGTATTACGTAACTATGATCTGTGTTACGTAGCATCAGACAACTGAATTTTGTTTCTTATTTATTAAAACACTCTTCAACCACAAATAAGGTTATTGCCTTGAAGCCTTGACTATTACACATTGTAATGAATGTCTTGCAACGCTCAAACATAATAATGTATTAATATGTCTAAGCAGATAATTTTTTATCTTTTACTGGTGTTACTAAATCATTTTAGTTTTAGCAATGAAAATTCGAACAAACTATCATTTAACTAACAAATAGCTTGTTGATATCTAGGAACTAATTAATATAAGATAATGTCTGTCGCCATCAGTTTCAGCCCTCTCAGGGAAAATTGAAGAAATGCAATGTTACTATGTATGAATATAAAAATTCTTTGTACTGACAAGTTCGCTGTTCTAGATGAGTTAAGGTGCAAGGATAAAACAATTATAAAGTGTCGGTAATAATTCTTTGTACTTTAACTACATTCTGTACAATCCAGCGTGCATTGTTTTCAAGTTGACATTTTATGTGTATTTTTGCTCATATTTTAGATTATATCGTAAAATTGT
The DNA here is from genome assembly GCA_029891345.1 of Dryococelus australis. Lineage (NCBI taxonomy): Eukaryota > Metazoa > Arthropoda > Insecta > Phasmatodea > Phasmatidae > Dryococelus > Dryococelus australis. Next base: position 154,433,965 of record CM057000.1, on the reverse strand, counting down.
TACTTGAAATAGTTGTATCATCAAATTTAGCGAATTTAAATGAAATTTATGGGGATTTTGTTAGTATGCAGGGTATGCCTTGGCGTCAGGATGACAACACTGGATGGAGGAGCCCAGGCAGTTCGCCTGAGCTGAGCTGCCGCAGATATCGCCGAGATTATTCCAGCTGGAAGACTGGTTTACGAGTAATTTACCCACAGGTAAGATCAATGGTCATTGTGCTTCGCAGTGTGCAGTACAGACCAAAACTTACCTACACGTACGTAATGTACTCAATTGTGTACACTGGGTGAGAATGGTTTAAAATACGGGATTTCTGACTAGTATGGGACCTTGACACCACCACCTTCGTGCTGTGAACGACTTGACACTACTTAGAGATTTTTGAAACGAGCAGTGGTTGGGAATGGTGCCAGTGTTGCCAACGTAATGGCTTCCTCCCTAAATGTAAGGGGAAATCGATTATCGCCGTGAAAATTTGGAGACACGGAAATTTCAGGACATTTTATAAAGAGAGAATAAGTTGTTATGTAAAAAAAAGTTATTAAATCTGAAATTCAATTACAAACAACAGCGGTGTCGAACTCTGCTATTGAACTGTGTGGGTGTGCCAGCTGCTCAAGGGTATGTTCCTATGTCTCCCTTAGACTACTCCCTCCACAAGCACTAGTATTAATATTAGTAATGATCTAGTTTGGCGGGGTTCCCATATCTGTATAACATAGCGAGGTGGTGTAGTGCTCTACATTTCGACTCGCATTCGAGAGGACCCGGGTCTGATTCCCGATCCAAACATCCGTATTTCGGTTTTACATGTGTAACGTCTGATTATTTAACACGTGCGATTTGCATTTCAACACATTTTAAGTTAGCATGCAAATCTATCATAAGAGTACACGCACGTTTATTTGGAAAAAAATTTTATGATTGTCACATGTTTGACATGAATATTGTTATATGATAATTCTATTCTCTTAATTCTACTTATTATTAAAGTACACGCAGCAGCTGAAATGTTAATTTTCCATTTCTGAATTGTTGTAATTTTATTTTTTTTATCAGGTCTTAAGTACCTTGTTAATTATGTGCAAGTTGGCAACATTTAGGCACACCTTTTGAGTTGTTACGGTATTGGAAATCACCCTGGGTTAAGCCCTATGTACTCTGTGTTAATTTGAATATTTAACCGCTGCCGATAATGGATGGTGATGGAATGTTCCATATTTCATATTGAATTAAATGGGTCACAACGGCAGCAGGCCAGAAATGTTTTCAGGATAATTAGACCAAACGAAGTGGGTTACCATTTGAGTGATAATCCAAAGGTACACATTGTTAACTTTATAAATGGGCTACGTGAAAAATAAGTGTGAGAGAGACTACAATTATATACGGTATGATCCCACCTTAATGTACAGTGACCGTTACACGTACGTGAGCCGGTTTAAGAAACTTTTAAAACAAGCAATATCATTTCCCGACACTTTTCAGTGGTCACAAAGTGCCTGAGATTTAAATAAGTATCTGATTGCTCTGCCGACATAAACATTGCTAGCTAGGAGCATTTGAACTAGATAATTATGCAGGCACGTGATTTATTGTAACGGCCAAGTGTGAGAACATTAGTGACTTTATTTTGAACTGAAATAATTTTACTCTACAAAACTTTATTGTGTGCAACATTCAAGAAAATTTGATAATAATTTATTTTACTTTCAAATACTCTACTCGCTTACTTGGCATTTGTAGCAGGTATAATAAGAGATACCTTTAAGGACCTGATCCAGCTGCTGCATGCGTATCCTTTTACATTTTTTGCAATACCAAGGAATGAGATTTTCCATGCAATTTATTTCATGATATTTTCCTACATTAAATCATTGCTCAAACATTGGAAGTTTTTCATTGCTTTAAATAAATACATAGTTGGTTCCTATGTCTTCCCATGTGTTGGGTAGTGTTGTACAGAATCTGATTATGAGCAGAGATATTCAGGTAATTGAAATTCTGTTGGTGTGGAATTCCAGCAACTTCGACGATGTGGTTTGTGGCATGCAAATTAGCTGTTAGTTGGTTAGTGTTAGATGTTAATTTTATTACTGTTTGTCCCAGGTCGTTGCACATTAATAGGAGCAGGAATACTGGAAAGTGTAGCTGGGTTTGGAAGGTGTTTTACTTTCAAAAGAAAGGAGAAACCACGCAGTATCTGAGCAGGGCTACTCGAACAGGGTACAAGCCACGTGACACTGCGCCCATTGACTATCGGGAAAACGAGTACAAAGTAATCATAATATATACCAGCAAAGTAACAGATCCAACTGTACTGCAAGGGACAGGAGAAAGTGTACTAAAAGAGTTCGTGAACGAAAGGAATGACGAGACCAGCTCAGTATCTAGTGCGGAGAAGTTTCAAGCGGCATCTGCAGCTGTACATAATACCGATAACCAGTCTGACATGATGACACTGCTGCTACAATTTCAGGCTAGCATGGCCGAACATGAGATAGCCTGGCCAAACAAATTACAACTAACATGTTGGAGCAGAAAGCCAACATTATTCACCGTATTGAAAATAGCCAGGAGAAACACAAGATAGAATTTAAGGCTGATTTGCTAAATTATTTGGCTGAAGTTCACACTGCGTGGAGGGGAGAAATCAGAACAGAGATATAAGAAGAGGTTTCCAAGACGACTAACAGACTGCAGGAGGACATTAACCTCACTTCTTCCCGCATGAACAGCCTATCTGACAATGTGGTAAAGCATACAGATCTGGCGCAAATCACGAAACATATTAGAGAACACGTGGAGGCAGATTTGCGTTCTTTAGGTCAGCATGTGGAGCACCGTTTTTCTCAATTCGAGCGAGCCCGCAGCAGTGCGGAAAAGCAGTCCAAGGAGCGAATGAATAAGTTGGCAGATAACCTAAGTCATGTAGAAACAGGGGCTGGTAACCTGAGAAACACAGTGGACGGTGTGGCAGTTTCTGTAGGAGGCCTAAGCTTAGGGGGAGAGACCAGTGTAGGACAGCCACGACCATCAGTAGCTACAGATGTATTACAAACCCTACCCAATAATAATGCGGAACGACAGTCGCATTCCTGTACGGCCAGTAACCGAGCTGGTACACATATGCATCACCCATTAAAACTGTGGGTTGAACAAGTGCCAAGATTTGAAGGACGTTACGGAGAAAACCCAATCAATTTTTTAAAAGGGGTTTGAAGAATATGCCAGTGTGTTCGGACTACTAGACATGGAGATGCTGCGCTGTCTTTCCCTAGGTTTCAGGAACAATACATATTATTGGTGGGAGACGAACAAGTCCACAGTTCACACCTGCAATGAATTTAAAGAAAAATCTACAGATTATTTTTGGAGCAAAAAGATTCAGGGTAATCTGAGGGCGAAATTGCATAGTGATAGATTTATCCCAGGCAAGGGTAAAAAGCTGGAATATCATCTAGCAGAAATGTACGATAAGTCGAGGTACTTAGACCCGCCCTTGTCAGACTAAGAGTTTGTGGCAATGATTTTAAGGCAGCTCCCTTATCATTATCAGTTTCACTGGATGGGGAGGCACCCAGAGGACTTGTCCACCTTCAGAGAAGACCTCTTAGCCTATGGCCAGATTGATCGCCTGCAGAAGATGCAGAATAATAGTGATCAAGACAGGCAGAGCCCTCACGACTGAAGACCGCAGTATACCGACCACAACGCTACAGGCAGCAGACCGCCTCCTAAGTATGGCAATAGCCTGCATGTACGCAGTGTAAGGACAGCGCCTTGTTCGCTGGGAGGCCAGGGAGGATGGCGGAATAATTTTGTAAGACTCGTGGTCAAGGCGACCGCAAAAACTGGCGGAGTGGACGGGGAAATAACAATGTGAAGACGAGCCAGGCAGCTGGAGGCGCAAGCTCACTACCAGCTGTAGTAACCCACAGTGGACATATGTACACGACGCAACAGAGGTAGGTAGTTTTACAACCAGGAGCCACTGGACCCTAGGATACCTGCGTCTGTACCCACACGGGCAGGGGGATCATGGACTCAGAATCGAGGGCAGTTCAACCAAAACCAGGGCCGGTATGCTAGGTTAAACCAGTGGGAGTTGGTGATGTGGAGCCCCGATCGCTGACCAGAGGAACACAAATTGTTCTGAAGGGGTCTAAACAAACAACGGAGTGCACTGTGATTTTACACCACCAGATGTTAGCAACGATTTAACTGAAATTGTTGTAAACACTGTTTGTCTGGCTGAAAACGTAAGCGAATTTTTATTAAGTGAGCCAGTGGAAGAAATTGTAAATTTCCAGGAAATTGTATGCCCAGAGTTGATTTTAACTGTGTGCAGTATGAAGGTTCCAGTATTACTTGACAGCGGAGCTGAAGTCAGCTGTATTGCTGGAGATTTAGTACAGACTATAAGCAATATTGGCTATAACCTACCTACTTTGCCACTCCTTAATTAAAGGATGACAGGGACCACTTCTAAATCTAGTCCGGTGGTTAATCAGCAAGTATTATTAAAGACGTCTGAAACAAATACACTGTACACAGTATTACTTCACATGGTTTCTCTTAATTATTCTAGCCGATTGCTAGGATGGATCCTTACAACAGGCCATGGCATAGTCCTCCCCCTCCCCCTTCCCTACTTCTCTCAGTAACTTGTTCCGTCTCTAATCACCTCACTGTCGACGAGAAGCTAAGCACTACCAACCACAATTTTTACACAACAATTGTATAGGCTGTTCACAGTAACATGAGCACTTTTGAAAGCCCTGCTTAACATCTACTCGTATGCGCATTGTGTATTCTTCCGCCTTATGTAAGATTGACATTGCCATGGGCATCATCACTTTATTCATGAGTCGGTCGAGTAAAATTCTAAAACTATTTGAGAAGTAAATATTTTAAAATCTGTCTATATTTACACTTCGACGCTTTAAAAAAAAACATAAAGCGAAAGAATTAATTTAACTTATCACAAATGTTTACCAATACCTTTATTAGTCGACGTTAAGATATGGAACTACTTACGCTCTATCGTTACCAACTTTACTGGGCGCATGTCACCCAGTGCGCCAGTTAAAATATATGCAAGCAGGGCCAGTGACTTTTTTCTAAAGTTGATTTCGAAAGTGAACGGCCTTTAACAAAATGTATAGCTAGGTTTCTGTGACTACATTATTAATAAGCTTGTCAAAATCAACGAAAATAAATGTGTGGAGATCTTGGGACTGTGACTGCAGTAGCGGTTAGTCCGCTCGCTTCCCACCAAGGGGAACCGAGTTCGATTTCTGGGGCGGTCACTACTGTATTTTCGCACGTGGGAATCGTGATAGACGATACCTCTGGTCAGCGGGAGGTTTTCTCGGGGATTTCCCGTTTCCCCCGACCCCTTGCGTTTCGGCGCTGCTCGATGCTCACCTCGCTTGACCCTCATCGGCTCTGAAAACCTCGTTGCTAAGAGTCACTCACACGTCTCTATTTTATAAACCTTCATATTCCAAAGGAAACGACGAATACATTCGTCATTTACGGCGCTCTCCACAGTCCAGGTATAAGATTATGTTTATACAAGCGCGTCTGTTATGTACACCAGTATATAAGATTATGTTTATACAAGCGCGTCTGTTATGTACACCAGTATATAAGATTATGTTTATACAAGCGCGTCTGTTATGTACACCAGTATATAAGATTATGTTTATACAAGCGCGTCTGTTATGTACACCAGTATATAAGATTATGTTTATACAAGCGCGTCTGTTATGTACACCAGTATATAAGATTATGTTTATACAAGCGCGTCTGTTATGTACACCAGTATAATACGTTTCACCCAAGTGCAAGTATTCCAGTTGCCATTCATTAAATAATTTGTTAATTCCTCGAAATGTGTAGGATTTGTAAAAAAAACAGCACGCGGTAATTGTTTCGTTAACTTGTCATGCGTTGATTAATTAACTGTCATTTTTAACCAATTACGCCTCCGCTTCAGGAAAAGCAATATAGGGCTGGCAAACTCAATTATGTAAATGAAATAATTTGATCACAGCGACGTATTTTATTGTGATTGATTATCTTTCAAATTTACGTTATCTATACGCTTAGTTAGTGTCCGGACTTAAATAATTTACATATTATTTGCTGTGATCTCGTGTCTCAGCAACAAGACCTACCTGAAAAGCGCTTATCGTACGTCGTTTTCGAGTCACACTTTTCTTTATCGAGAAAAACCTGCAGGTGCAGGGTGTCGAGATTGTCCATGTCTACAATTCGTATGAATGACTCGTAGTCTCGTAGACATCGTATGAATGACTCGCAGTCTCGTAGACATCGTATGAATGACTCGCAGTCTCGTAGACATCGTATGAATGACTCGAAGTCTCGTAGACATTGTATTTATTATAATGTTTTCTTTTAAAAATAAGCACAATTTTATTCGTTGTGGTAATTCAAAGAATCATGCCAAGCTTCGTGGATATCATTGCTTTTATACTTAGCATTTGTTGTTCTGGATTTTTAGCAATGTTTAAGGTCTTTCTCAAATCCCTCCTCTAAATGTGTTTCTTGTTCTGCCAAGTTTTCACACGTAGCCATATTCACCACAACTTTACACGTTTAATAACATCATGTTACCACTGCCTTGGATGTTTAGGAAACTTACGCCAAGTCTGCTTTAAGGAAGGATATTATACTGTGGTAGTGTTTTAAAAATAAACTTTAAAATTCTAGCAGTGAGAGGAAAATAATACAATACGGATGATGATTGCTATATTTACCATAGCATTTAATGAAGCAAAAGATTAATTTCTTGTATACGATGTATTACGTAAATATTTTGGTTCAGTATGAAACTTTACTTAGTATATAATTATATTTTTAAGAATCTAAAAGCTTTAAATATTTACCTTTACGAACATGGCAAGGCAAATTTAGCATTGGTATTTTTCCTGAATCCGTTTCTTCTTCTTTTGCCGTTCAGCACAGATACTCCTCACAGTTATAACAACAATGTATAGATGTAGAAAAAATCTATCCATTTTTTCTTTGCGGTATAACTTGCTTGTTTTCGTCCTAAGATAATAATGTTGCAAAAGTATACAGTGTAACATCTGCTTAAAATAAAAGAGAGAAAAAACTGGTTTCCACTATAGAGTAAGAATATCAAGCGGTTAACTGGCATCGCTGAAGAGACAGTTTCCGTGTGCTGCCAATAAACACTAGGAAAAATTAATATCACTTCGTACAAATATTTTACCGTATATTACCCATTTTATACGATTTCATTAAATTAAATATTCTTAATGAAAGTGCCTCCGATAATACATTGTATTATGGGAAATGTGCATACATGTTAGTTATAATTAAGCTGCCACTTTAGGCGTACTGTTGCATCACCACTGTCAAACACGTTTTGATACATAATAGTAGTTTATGTGCCCCGAGTTCACTTTAACAAGAACTTCAAAACTCATTTCTAGGCGAATATGATGATAGAGTGAGAACAGTTGGTGGCGAATGAGTCACTTGTTCGCATCCTCTCATATTTATGAAAGGTTCTAAATATTCATTTTCGTATCTGAACTATGATTATTGACATACGTAATGCAATCTTTTTTTTTTTTTGCAGTCGCAGAAAACCTGAAATGTAGAGTAAAGAAATCTCTCACAAAATAATAACATAGGAATATAAACAAGCCAGAGTTAGCTGTTGTCGACAAATATGTAACATTCATGTAATTCCAAGAAGGCTTCTACTCATATTATATAACAAGATATAGTATTATTACATGACACACATGGCTTATTATATATCATATCATATTATATATCACAAGACGAAGGTCAGGCATGCGCCATGATGCCTCGAGTGGTAATGAAGAGAATGGCGACGGAATTGTATACATCCACGAGATAATGTCACAATTTCTGCTCCAGTAGGAACTCCGCGCCATGCTGTATATAGTATGGCATGGGCGCCTTGTAGCATTCTCTTGCCGAGCAGGACGCACTTTCAGATACTAAACAAATATTGTAGTGTGGACAGCAACCGTGCTGGAAACATTGCACGTTCAGCACATTTGCAATGTTTTACATCATTTGCAATGTTTTACATCATTTGAAAACTTCTACAGAAATTATTTAGTAATACTCGAATTTCTAGCCTTTAAACGTAATTAAGTCAACAAGCTGTTCCTAAGCCAATGAGTATATATATATATATATACATACTGTGTATAAATAATTTTAGTTACCGTTTACAACTAACATATATTTATATTATTATTAAACATGTATCAATAAATACTGAATATTATAAATAAAAATAATAATGACCCCTTTGAAATTATTTCATAATGTAATATAAACATTTTTTTTCAAATTTAAAATATCAATGCGGTTAAAAAAAAAAACATATTTAAAATTTCATTTTAAATGCTAATGAAGATAGAAACTATTATTTTTATTAGGGAATTTCAAAATATCAAGTGTCCGGTTGTTCAATAGAAGCACCATTTTCAAGTTTCTTTGTACAGCTATGCAAGATAGAAACACCATATTACTCACAGGTCCGGATGTTCTAAAGCCCGTTTCAGGGTCCTTGTGTGCTCTCAATACGAGCACCATGTTTGAGGGTCCTTGTGTGCTCTCAATACGAGCACCATGTTTCAGGGTCCTTGTGTGCTCTCAATACGAGCACCATGTTTCAGGGTCCTTGTGTGCTCTCAATACGAGCACCATGTTTGAGGGTCCTTGTGTGCTCTCAATACGACACCATGTTTCAGGGTCCTTGTGTGCTCTCAATACGATCACCGTGTTTGAGGGTCCTTGTGTGCTCTCAATACGAGCACCATGTTTCAGGGTCCTTGTGTGCTCTCAATACGATCACCATGTTTCAGGGTCCTTGTGTGCTCTCAATACGATCACCGTGTTTCAGGGTCCTTGTGTGCTCTCAATACGATCACCGTGTTTGAGGGTCCTTGTGTGCTCTCAATACGAGCACCATGTTTCAGGGTCCTTGTGTGCTCTCAATACGAGCACCATGTTTGAGGGTCCTTGTGTGCTCTCAATACGAGCACCATGTTTCAGGGTCCTTGTGTGCTCTCAATACGAGCACCATGTTTCAGGGTCCTTGTGTGCTCTCAATACGAGCACCATGTTTGAGGGTCCTTGTGTGCTCTCAATACGAGCACCATGTTTCAGGGTCCTTGTGTGCTCTCAATACGAGCACCATGTTTGAGGGTCCTTGTGTGCTCTCAATACGAGCACCATGTTTGAGGGTCCTTGTGTGCTCTCAATACCAGCACCATGTTTCAGGGTCCTTGTGTGCTCTCAATACGAGCACCATGTTTCAGGGTCCTTGTGTGCTCTCAACACGAGCACCATGTTTCAGGGTCCTTGTGTGCTCTCAATACGAGCACCATGTTTGAGGGTCCTTGTGTGCTCTCAATACGAGCACCATGTTTCAGGGTCCTTGTGTGCTCTCAATACGAGCACCATGTTTGAGGGTCCTTGTGTGCTCTCAATACGAGCACCATGTTTGAGGGTCCTTGTGTGCTCTCAATACGAGCACCATGTTTGAGGGTCCTTGTGTGCTCTCAATACGAGCACCATGTTTGAGCGGGAAGTTTATAAAGGTAATACATTTCTTGCCATGCACAAATTATCTAGTCTCTATCTATTGAATTAACACCTTCATCAATTCGGTTTGTCAGATCTTGAAGAGTATCAGGCTGATACGCTTTATACATTTAATTTATACGTGATTAACTCTATATTAACTTACAAGTTGAGTTAGGCATAGCTCAGATGATCGTCACTGTATTATATGAATATCTGTTATAATCTCGTTACAAAGCTTTTTAGTTATCGGGGAAGATGTAAATATACTGACTGGTTACATCGTGTTAATTATTATTAATTAGTTTGTTAGGAAGGTCGCCATCTTGTCCATGATGCCGAAGGCGGACGGCACTCCCCAATCTCTGGACGTCTTTCTGGCGCAGTGTCTCGACAACAAAGACCTAGTTCGCTGTATTTCCAGCTGTAATATTGGCCCGTGTTGAATAACAACCGGACTTGCCTTCGACTCGTTGGAGGGGGAGTTTGTTAGGAACGTCGCCATCTTGTCCATGATGCCGAAGGAGGACGGCACTCCCCCATCTCTGGACGTCTCTCTGGCGCAGTGTCTCGACAACAAAGACCTCGTTCGCTGTATTTCCAGCTGTAATATTGGCCCGTGTTGAATAACAACCGGACTTGCCTTCGACTCGTTGGGGGAGTTTGTTAGGAAGGTCGCCATCTTGTCCATGATGCCGAAGGCGGACGGCACTCCCCCATCTCTGGACGTCTCTCTGGCGCAGTGTCTCGACAACAAAGACCTCGTTCGCTGTATTTCCAGCTGTAATATTGGCCCGTGTTGAATAACAACCGGACTTGCCTTCGACTCGTTGGAGGGGGAGTTTGTTTTGTTTTATTAGCTCAAGACTTCGTCCCCATTCCTCGTGATATGTTTGTACTTGCAATCAGGCAAGCAAGCCTTGTGTCTCTGCACATAACAAGGCACAGGTGGTACAAACTTTTATGTCCTCCCACAGATAACAGTCGTAGGGAGGAAGATCTGGTGACCTGGGAGGCCACAGCCATGAAGTAGATCGTCTTCTCCACATTTTACGATCCATCGTCCTGGAATGGCGTCATTCAGGTAATGTAAGTGAGGCGGGGCACCGTTTTGCATGGAAATAAAGTCGTTTGGCTCTTCTTGGATTTGGTGGAAAAACAAGTTCCGTAGCATGTCCACATACGATATCCCGGTCACAGTTTGTTCCGCAAAAATAAAGTCCATAAACTTCGCTTACAGTAATGACCCAAAAAACACATTCGACGTGTCTGTTTCATTTTAGACAACTACACAAGGATTTTCACTCCCCCAAAACCTCACATATTAGCGATTAACTTTACCAGAGAGATGAAATGTTGATTCATCCGAAAAAAATTAGTCGTTCTGAAAAAATTTTTCTTTTGCATATCCCGCAGAATTATAGAGCAAAATTCGAACCTTTACGTAATGATAGCCAGGATTAAACGTCTGAAGTAACTCCAATTCATACGACTTCTCAGGCAGACTTTTTCAACAACAGTCCGTATCGTTGTCTGAGAAATTCCAAGTCTAGTGCTTGCGCATTTTGTGGATTGCCCAGCGCTCCGTTCGAACGCAGAACTGATGCGGGTAACATTTCCATATGACGACCAGTACTTTCTCTTTTCGTGTGCATCCAACTTCTGCCACTCGTAAACTAGTTTATGACGAGGCGTGCCGTTGTTGAACTGACCGCGGAATTCAAGTTGTACTTCAACAATGAATCCACTCTTTGCAAACTGAAGCACACAAAACGATTTCCCTGTGGCGTCGCCATTTTCCTGTAAACAAGACCAGGGTCGTTGTAGGGAATGAATTGGACTGGTGGGTGCGGAGATTTTACAACTTTGAACTTTCCCCAGAAACACGCCCGCCACTTCTACCAACTTCGGATTTGTAGCCGTCCCGCCATCACATCTAAATATATTATAATAAGAATTCAAGCAATCAAATTTCGTTCCAGTCGTGAATTACAAATTCAAAAATAATTATTTATCCTGTAATACGCACGAAATATGCTAAATGTGAAACTTTTAATATGCTTTCTTTTTTATACTTATTCTGAAGTAAAAACAGCGTATTTTTCCTGTTGGTATGAATACGTAAAATACAACTACAGTTTTAAAAAGAAATGTTTAAGAAACAGGCTCCTTACCTTACTTTTTCCTGGTTTTCAAAATGTTTTGGTTCCACTTATACAATATTCTCGTGGATTCTGTTTATAGACGCTAAAGTTATCGTTAATTAAATTCGAAAGTACTAATTTATATCCTTCACGTGTTTACGTTGTATACCATAGATACACTTGAGGGAAACGAGTATTATCGTAACTACGACTATAACAGATTAGAACAACTTCAAAGACATTGCAACATTTTTTACATATCTGCTGTCTTTGCTATCGCCCATCTGCTGTATGCATTCACACATGACGATCCTGATTTCCATGTACAATGTTGTAATATTATTTGTTATGGGAAATCTGGAAGGATGCATGGTGTAGCATGTAACGTACCGTGATTATTAAAGGAGACAAAAAACGTTGAAAATTGCGAATAAAAGGTAGCCTAGTTTTTTTTACAAAAATGCCATAACTATGTGAGACGAAACAACATATTCGTCAACATCTGTGGGCAGTTTTCGAGTAATAACTATCGGTAAATACCAATGGAAAAGACACCTTTTTCTTCGTTAATAACATGACACGCATAATTTCCTAATGACGGACAAATATTCACAGATCGCAGCAGATATGAAATCAAAGTAACACTATCAAAGAAGCTATTGTTTCATCTCATGTATTTTATTACATTTGGCAAATAAATAATTTTAATTCCTATTTTTCAACCGGGGGAGGGGGTCTCTCTCTCTTCTCTCTCTCTCTCTCTCTCTCTCTCTCTCTCTCTCTCTCTCTCTCTCTCTTTAATGAGCACGTTACTTTATAAGTTTAATTAGTCTGTGTCATTATGTTATTATGTTAATGTTATACTTTCGACTGCTTAACATTGTTCATTCAAAATTCAATATAAAACGTGTGTAGTGAGATGTTTTGACAAAAGCTAATGTCACAAGTGTGCAATTAGGAGCGAGCAACATTGAACGTTGGTTGTACAATTGAAGTTCATAGCTTGATCCGAGATTATTTTATAAATTAATGTAAGATCATCACAGAGCGTTGTTGAACCATTCGAGTTCAGCTCATGGTGACATCTAGATGAACTTTATTATGAACCAGCGAATATCGTGATTCAAAGACATGATCCAAGATCAACGTGGGGTAGACAGCGCTGTTAAATATATTTATTTAACAGCAAAAGAATATTCGTAATACTTGACTAGTTTTAGAATGGATCTGGCTGTTCTTTTACGTTTGTAAAATATAAATTGGGATACGTATAACAAGATATTGACATGTGAGATATTTATTGAATTCGAAAAGTGTTGATATTTTGTAACGATATAACGAGACTTACTCCAATCGCGCTCAACAGACAGGGGGGAGAACTGGAACAGCCAATCAGAAACTATCCTACCGTCATCGCTTCCCACACAAGGCACGCTGGAAAGTTGAGTTCTGGCCGACATTTCTGTTCATGGAACGAGCAGACTTTGCCAATAATCCTCATAAAGCCACTGTTGCACATTTTTGTACCAATAATTTCATAAATACAAAACATATATTTATCAAACAGTCTATGATGGTTAAATGTATGTATGTATAATATAATATGTAAATACATATGGTAATTTCAAACAAAAAATATTATACAAATGTAGTTTTGAAATAAACTGATTAGTAGCACTAATGAAAAATATCGCAGCGTCTAATTTGAGGTCGAGCAATTACTTCAGAACACTGGCATAAAAATAACCAACGAACAAACATGGCTGTAAACTGAACTTTCAATCAATCAACAACACGGTATTAAAAAAACGTTGTATACAGTGTATGGGATTTATTTTGCAAATATTGTAAAATATTTTGTATTTCCATAGCTGTGTACAATTTCATTCAATGCTGTTGACTCGATGTTTATTCCCCCCTCCCCCCTTTACACATGAGGTGATAATTGGCTACCCAATTTTGCAGTTCGTTCAAGTCTTAACAGATAATATCGGAATTAACTCGTTAGTGTTTTCCTACCGTTCAAAACAAACTGATACATCATGACATCACAACATGGTAGACCACTGACAAACAGTATTTCATCCCAATCCTGAGTGACTTGTTTTCCTGAATTAATATCAGGAGACATATGAAGGCAACTCGGCCAATCGCGTTGGTGCAACACTTTTATTCTGGAAGCAAGGTCCTGACGAAACCCATTTCTGAGCCAAATCTTAAGATCTCGGTGCAGGACTGTTATTTGGCTCTACCAGACCTAAGATCTCGGTGCAGGACTGTTATTGGCTCTGCCAGACCTAAGATCTCGGTGCAGGACTGTTATTGGTTCTACCAGACCTAAGATCTCGGTGCAGGACTGTTATTGGCTCTACCAGACCTAAGATCTCGGTGCAGAACTGTTATTGGCTCTACCAGACCTAAGATCTCGGTGCAGGACTGTTATTGGCTCTACCAGACCTACGATCTCGGTGCAGGAATGTTATTGGTTCTACCAGACCTAAGATCTCGGTGCAGGACTGTTATTGGCTCTACCAGACCTAAGATCTCGGTGCAGGGCTGTTATTGGCTCTACCAGACCTAAGATCTCGGTGCAGGACTGTTATTGGCTCTGCCAGACCTAAGACAGTGGCCTGATCCTACCTGTGCGTGGAAAACAGACTACTCGCAAGGGCGCTCGCTAGTGCAATATTGCCCTTATTCAGGCTGTTCACTGTCAACTGAGCACTTTTGAAAGCCCTGCTTAAGATCTACTTATATGCACGTTGTGTATTCTTCCGTCTTATGTAAAGTTAAAATTGCCAAGTGCCTCATCACTTTATTCATGCGTTGGTCAAGTGAAAATAGGAAATAATGAGAAATGTAAATACTTTACAATTCTGCTCATTTTTACACTTTGATGCATAAAGAAAAGAGAAAGGGAAACAAATAATTTAAGTCATCACAAATAGTTACCTAAAATTTTTTATTCTAATTTAGTATACGGAACTACTTTCCCTCCATCATGACCAACTTTGCTGGGCGCGTGTCACTCAGTGCGCCCGTTACAATACATGCAGGCAAAGGCAATGACTATTCTCTAAGGTTGATCTCAGAAATGCTCACTTTATCGTGAACAACCTTTAGTCATACGTGTCTTTGAGGTGTTACAAATATTTTATTAGGCATTCTTCTTAAGAAACCTGCTCGATAAAAAATTTTAAAAACCTCAAAGTTATGTCCGGTTCAAATGAAGAATTGCAATGGAGATGTAAAATAGTGTAAACAAGATTCGCTTTTGTTGTGTTCGCTGAGGATTTCAAGCGGCGATTATTCGGTTCTGACACAGCAATTCGTTCGGAAAAGATACAGGATAGTCGCTGTAGATAAAAACAGTGTTTTACACAAGAATAAATATCGTAAACTGCTATCTTTACTGACTTTAACATTTTTAAACGGCCATGTTTATATTTCAGTAACAAAATTTACGAATTGGCGACCAAAATATCGACTTTCATTCCCGTCCACAAATAAAGATATACATCGAAATATTCCGTAGTTTTTTTAGTTATAATAGATGGGAGTGCTCACAATGAGACAAGACGGGAGTCGCCTTAAGGCGTGATAATGTAGGGGGGGCGCGAGGCGCAACTCACCCAAGGTCGTCCTGCACTACTCTCCACGACCGACGCCTGGCGCCGCGACGCCTCAACAGCAACTGGCAGCTCGCAGCGTCCCGACGTCCGTTGTACCTCCCTCCCCCCACAAACTCCCCCTCTCCCTCCCCCCTCACCTATCTCCACCGTACCTATACCCTTCTGTTCGGTTCAGTTGCTCGTAGCATGCACCACCAGCTCACAAACAGAAAACGAATCTCTACTGAGCGAACACAAAGTCGATATTATACGCTCTCACAACCTCAGCATTCATTTTTTTTGTGTATTTAAACAATATATTTACTACCTGCACAGTCCGTGTATACATAGTTAACCGTCACGAGGTTTTTGTATCTATAACGTACAAAGACGTGCTTGGTTTATATATTTTAATTATTTCTTTGTGTCTTTCACATCTGATAGGTTAAAAAACTTGTGTTTTAGTTAACACAGACATGAAATTGTTTCTAAAGTAGTACAGTTTAGCTCCTGTATTACACGCTCTGATTTTACACTTTTCTGCATTTTACACACACATTTTTTGGTCCCAATGTCCGTTTTTACAGCATAAGTTTCCGGTTTTATTACTCTTTCCTGCAGCTTGCAACATTTTTTTCACAGTCCCTGGATAAGTTTAAAATAAAGTTTCACTATATTTCATCTCCAAGTCCTTACTCTTTCATATACATCTGCAGTACGAAGTAACTGCGGATAAACGACGACGCAGACAGTAGAAAACATCCTGAAATAAAAATTACGTATAAGTTGACAACGTCATGCGACTTGTCTGCCAACATTACAAAGTGAACATTTGTAGTTTGCTTCTGGGTCGTAACGTTGGCAGTGCAGAGGAGACTACTTCGGCAAAAAAAATAGTACACTAATGTTATGTTGTTATAGCGATGACTTGAAACTCTCGCCTCGTGTGCTCCTTGGCTCGAGAGTGCGAACTGCGTACACAGTAGGAGGACATATTCTGCAGGTTGCTCACGCAAGCTGCGTACAATACACTCTCCATATATCAACGTTCAACTTTCAATAGCGTTATCAGGAACAAAGTGGACGGTACTTGAATTCAGAATATTCTTTATGTAAGTAAATGCTTTCATATGTCTTCACACTTTCTCTATCGTACTTTTAGTGCAACTAGATAATATTGAACTTTAACAAAGTATTTTATTCGTATAGTCTATTAACGATTTCTTCGGAAGTTTTAACACAAACCTTTGAAAAATCACCCTATGTATTACGTACTTTGTTATTTCCTCATTATGCCACGTATCAAGAGTTTTATACCTCTGTAAACCCAGACGTGCCTTGTTTTCCGTTAAATTGAAGTTTTACCTATATTTTATCCATGCATTATAATATTTATTTTATAATAAACACGAATAAAAACAGTGAGAAAAATGTGTGTTGGTAGCGCCCAGTAATAAATAGTTCTCATGCAAAATAAATTTCAACTGAGTGCGCAGGAAAGCGACGCGTTGTCCTCTGTGTAATTTTCCACACGTAGTTAAGCTTACCTTTCACGAGGCGGAGGAATATCCTGGAAGTAGAACTTCAACAGGGCTTCAGAAAAGTGCGAAGTAACCGTGAATGGACTATATAAAAGGTTGGGCCTGTAAAAAATTTAAAAATATACAACGACGTTGATTGCTGTGGGTCGTGTGACTGACAGTTTTACTGGTAGGCGGGGCCTAGCGTCTCGTTGTCAGCGTAGATACGGACCAATCTGCTCAGATAAGCACTGCAGTTGAGAGACGGGGGGGTATGCCACGGCCTGTGGTAACAAACTATACACTGAGAAAAAAGTTTTGTTGAATCAAACTAGATTTGTTTAGTGCAACCAAATTATTTGTTTGTTTTGTTGCCGAAATCAAATAATTTTGTTGTTCTCATTTGGTTGCCCCAAATTGTAAGATTTGGTTGGTGCAACTACAGATTTTTTTGGCCACACGTACATGAAACATTTTGAGCCGATATGAATCTCATCCAATGTGACAACTGATGACGCCGGAAAGCTTTTAAATAGATATACTACAAATACTGAGCAACCTGTGAAACTGCTTTACTTGTCAGATTCTTGTTGCATTGTGTTATTAATGTGTTTATACGATTGTTAAGCATCAATAGATGCACTAACAAACACGGTTACTATCCTGTCATAAAAAATACAGTCAAATGAGTGGCCAAACAAATGTATACAGTTGATTCAACAAAAAATTTAATTGACAGTCTAATTTTTTTTTTAGTCCAACACAGAAATTTGGTTTATTCAAACATATATTTTGCTAGACGAACAAAAGTAATTTTCTTGCTTTTCAAGCTCAACGATATATTTTGTTAGGACAACTAAATATATGTTTGGCCATATACATCCACAAATATTTTGTTCGATTTTCTCTCAGTGTACTGGCATTCGCCCGGAGTGATGTGGAGGAGCCATGCGAAACGTAAATTCGAATGACCGGACCGGGATTCGAACCCAAGTCCTCACAACTGCGCGTCCGAACTGTTGTAGTGGTGGTCGGCGAGTGAATTTCGCGAATATATGCAGAAGACAAGAGTCATTTGTCGTCTGGCGCACTCAGTTCAGTCACGACAACACTCACCTTACATAACAAGCTTCGTCGCTCAGTTCAGTCAAGATAACACTCACCTTACATAACAAGCTTCGTCGCTCAGTTCAGTCACAACACTCAAATTGCATAACAAGCTTCGTCGCTCAGTTCAGTCACGACAACACTCACCTTACATAACAAGCTTCGTCGCTCAGTTCAGTCAAGATAACACTCACCTTACATAACAAGCTTCGTCGCTCAGTTCAGTCACGACACTCACCTTGCATAACAAGCTTCGTCGCTCAGTTCAGTCAAGACAACACTAACCTTACATAACAAGCTTCGTCGCTCAGTTCAGTCAAGATAACACTCACCTTGCATAACAAGCTTCGTCGCTCAGTTCAGTCACAACACTCACCTTGCATAACAAGCTTCGTCGCTCAGTTCAGTCAAGACAACACTCACATTACATAACAAGCTTCGTAGCTCAGTTCAGTCAAGATAACACTCACCTTACATAACAAGCTTCGCCGCTCAGTTCAGTCACGACACTCACCTTGCATAACAAGCTTCGTCGCTCAGTTCAGTCAAGATAACACTCACCTTACATAACAAGCTTCGTCGCTCAGTTCAGTCACAACACTCACCTTGCATAACAAGCTTCGTCGCTCAGTTCAGTCAAGATAACACTCACCTTACATAACAAGCTTCGTCGCTCAGTTCAGTCACGACACTCACCTTGCATAACAAGCTTCGTCGCTCAGTTCAGTCACGACAACGCTCACCTTGCATAACAAGCTTCGTCGCTCAGTTCAGTCAAGATAACACTCACCTTGCATAACAAGCTTCGTCGCTCAGTTCAGTCACGACACTCACCTTACATAACAAGCTTCGTCGCTCAGTTCAGTCAAGATAACACTCACCTTACATAACAAGCTTCGTCGCTCAGTTCAGTCACGACAACACTCGCCTTGCATAACAGCTTCGTCGCTCAGTTCAGTTACGACAACACTCGCCTTGCATAACAAGCTTCGTCGCTCAGTTCAGTCACGACAACACTCGCCTTGCATAACAAGCTTCGTCGCTCAGTTCAGTCACAACACTCACCTTACATAACAAGCTTCGTCGCTCAGTTCAGTCACGACAACACTCACCTTGCATAACAAGCTTCGTCGCTCAGTTCAGTCACAACACTCACCTTACATAACAAGCTTCGTCGCTCAGTTCAGTCACGACAACACTCACCTTGCATAACAAGCTTCGTCGCTCAGTTCAGTCACAACACTCACCTTACATAACAAGCTTCGTCGCTCAGTTCAGTCACGACAACACTCGCCTTGCATAACAAGCTTCGTCGCTCAGTTCAGTCACAACACTCACCTTACATAACAAGCTTCGTCGCTCAGTTCAGTCACAACAACACTCACCTTGCATAACAAGCTTCGTCGCTCAGTTCAGTCACAACACTCACCTTGCATAACAAGCTTCGTCGCTCAGTTCAGTCACAACACTCACCTTACATAACAAGCTTCGTCGCTCAGTTCAGTCACGACAACACTCACCTTGCATAACAAGCTTCGTCGCTCAGTTCAGTCACAACACTCACCCTGCATAACAAGCTTCGTCGCTCAGTTCAGTCACGACAACACTCGCCTTGCATAACAAGCTTCGTCGCTCTGTTCAGTCACGACACTCACCTTACATAACAAGCTTCGTCGCTCAGTTCAGTCACGACAACACTCGCCTTGCTATACAAGCTTCGTCGCTCAGTTCAGTCACGACAACACTCGCCTTGCATACCAAGCTTCGTCGCTCAGTTCAGTCACGACACTCACCTTACATAACAAGCTTCGTCGCTCAGTTCAGTCACGACAACACTCACCTTGCATAACAAGCTTCGTCGCTCAGTTCAGTCACAACACTCACCTTGCATAACAAGCTTCGTCGCTCAGTTCAGTCACAACAACACTCACCTTGCATAACAAGCTTCGTCGCTCAGTTCAGTCACAACACTCGCCTTGCATAACAAGCTTCGTCGCTCAGTTCAGTCACAACAACACTCACCTTGCATAACAAGCTTCGTCGCTCAGTTCAGTCACGACAACACTCACCTTGCATAACAAGCTTCGTCGCTCAGTTCAGTCACGACAACACTCGCCTTGCATACCAAGCTTCGTCGCTCAGTTCAGTCACGACACTCACCTTACATAACAAGCTTCGTCGCTCAGTTCAGTCAAGATAACACTCACCTTACATAACAAGCTTCGTCGCTCAGTTCAGTAACGACAACACTCGCCTTGCATTACAAGCTTCGTCGCTCAGTTCAGTCACGACACTCACCTTACATAACAAGCTTCGTCGCTCAGTTCAGTCAAGATAACACTCACCTTACATAACAAGCTTCGTCGCTCAGTTCAGTCACGACAACACTCGCCTTGCATAACAAGCTTCGTCGCTCAGTTCAGTCACGACAACACTCGCCTTGCATAACAAGCTTCGTCGCTCAGTTCAGTCACGACACTCACCTTACATAACAAGCTTCGTCGCTCAGTTCAGTCACGACAGTCACGACAACATCACCTTGCATAACAAGCTTCGTCGCTCAGTTCAGTCACACAACACTCACCTTGCATAACAAGCTTCGTCGCTCAGTTCAGTCACGACACACTCACCTTGCATAACAAGCTTCGTCGCTCAGTTCAGTCACACAACACTCACCTTGCATAACAAGCTTCGTCGCTCAGTTCAGTCACACAACACTCACCTTGCATAACAAGCTTCGTCGCTCAGTTCAGTCAACGAAACACTCACCTTGCATAACAAGCTTCGTCGCTCAGTTCAGTCACGACAACACTCACCTTGCATATCTTCGTCACCTCTTAAAAATTCGCGTCAGTTCAGACAACTCTTGATAACAGCTCTCGTCAGTCGTCACATCCTTCTAACATGTCGCTGTCGCACAACCTACTCATAAAGCTTGTCGCTCTCAGTCACAACATCCTAAAGCTGTCGCTCAGTTCGACACCTATTATACGTTGGTGTTCTCATTTCCAGTCAGTACAACCTCCTGCATTGAAGATAAAGCTGTCGTGTCTACACCTAACACTTCGTCCTCATCGTCACAATCTATAAGCTTGGCTCAGTCGTAGACTCCTCATAACAGTTCGTCGCTGTTCAGTCACATTATACAGTTCGGCTCGTCTAAACATCCTCATACAAGCTTGTCGTCGTCGTAACTCTTATCTCGCTCCGACACCTCAAGCTTCGTCCTCGTCATCAACACTCCTTGTAACACTGTCGTGTCTCACACTCCTGCATAACAGTTGTCTCAGTCAGAACTCCCTTCTACAACTGTCGTCAGTTCTCACACTCCTTGATAAAAGCTTCTGCAGTTCATAAACCTTCATAAGCTTCGTCGCCAGTTCAGTAGCCCTTACACACACACCTGTCAGTTCAGTCAGTCACTACCAAACACTCTGCATTCAACTCGCGCTCAGTTCTACAACACGCTCACTTCATCAACAAGCTCGTCCCTTCAGTCACGCCTCGCTACAAACACTCGCTCAGTTCGTCCCATCACACATACACTCGTGCTCAGTTGTCGCAATCAGCCCAACCACTTACGTCGCTCAGTTCAGTCACGACAACCTCACCTTACATAACGCTTCGTCGTCAGTTCAGTACAACACCTTGCATAACAAGCTTCGTCGCTCAGTTCAGTCACACACACCATTGCATAACAAGCTTCGTCGCTCAGTTCAGTCAAACAACACTCACCTTGCATAACAACTTCGTCGTCAGTCAGTCACAAACACTCACCTTGCATAAACTTCGTCGCTCAGTTCAGTCACATCACCTTGCATAACAAGCTCCGCTCGTTCAGTTCCGCTCTACTCATACACTCTTGCTATTCAGCTCGCCATTCGTCACAAACACTCGCCATCATCAGCATCTCCTCATAGACACCTCCCTTCATACAGCTCGTCCTAGTTCAGTCGCCTATTGCAACAACTCGTCGCTTATAACAAGCTCGTCGCTCGTTCAGTCACAACTCTCCTGTATAACAATCGCGCTCATTCATAACAAGCTCCTGCATACAAGCTACCCTCATTCATCAAACAGCTGCGCTTCATCACAACTCTCCACTTGCAAACAACGCTTGCATACAGCTTCGTCGCTCAGTCATCAAACAACTCGCCTTGTCAAGCTACTCGCTCAGTTCATAACAACATTCTCGCCGTTACAAGCTCGTCCCTTCATACAACCGTCACCTTCATACAAGCATCGCGCTCATTACAAAACCTCCTGCATAACAAGCTTCTCGTCATCATCACGACAACACTGTCGCTCATTCTAACAATCGTCGCTACTTCATAACAACTCTCCTTATAACAAGCACGTCGCTCAGTTCATAACAAACTCCGCTTCAACAAGCTACGTCCCATTCATAACAACCTCCCTTGCATACAAGCACACTCACTTCGATAACAACATCGCCTTGCTAACGTCACGTCACATCACTTACATCACCTTCATCGCTTCGTCGCCAGTCATCACACAACACTCGCCTTGCATAACAAGCTTCGTCGCTCATTCAGTCACACAACACTCCCTTGCATAACAAGCTCGTCGCTCATTCAGTCACGTACACTCCCTTGCATAACAAGCTTCGTCGCTCAGTTCAGTCAGAAACACTCCCTTGCATAACACTTCGTCGCTCAGTTCAGTCACACAACACTCCACCTTGCATAACAAGCTTCGTCGCTCAGTTCAGTCACAACACTCACCTTGCATAACAAGCTTCGTCGCTCAGTTCAGTCACGAACACTCCCTTGCATAACAAGCTTCGTCGCTCAGTTCAGTCACGACAACACTCCCTTGCATAACAAGCTTCGTCGCTCAGTTCAGTCACGACACTCACCTTGCATAACAAGCTTCGTCGCTCAGTTCAGTCACGACAACACTCACCTTGCATACAAGCTTCGTCGCTCAGTTCAGTCACGACACACTACCCTTGCATAACAAGCTTCGTCGCTCAGTTCAGTCACGACACTCACCTTGCATAACAACTTCGTCGCTCAGTTCAGTCACAACAACACTCACCTTGCATAACAAGCTTCGTCGCTCAGTCAGTCACACAACACTCACCTTCATAACAAGCTGTCGCTCAGTTCAGTCACAACACTCGCCTTCATAACAAGCTTCGTCGCTCAGTTCAGTCACGACACTCACCTTCATAACAACTTCGTCGCTCAGTTCAGTCACACAACACTCCCTGCATAACAGCTTCGTCGCTCAGTTCGTCACGACACTCACCTTCATAACAAGCTTCGTCGCTCAGTTCAGTCACGACAACACTCACCTTGCATAACAAGCTTCGTCGCTCAGTTCAGTCATACAACACTCACTTGCATAACAAGCTTCGTCGCTCAGTTCAGTCAGATAACACTCCCTTGCATAACAAGCTTCGTCGCTCAGTTCAGTCACACAACACTCACCTTGCATAAC